>JBBYHO010000003.1:4087458-4150043 GCA_038382025.1 Adansonia gregorii
ATATATATATATATATATATACACTTGCCTAGCCTTGCGAGAGAGCCAGATTCGAGAGACGGGAAGTGGAAAAGTGAGAAAGTCTGCCTGCCCCTGTCACTTCCCTTTGGGTTTTTCCTTTTCCTCTCTTATAACAGAAAGCCCTAGCCTTATCGTTATTGGGTGTAGAAAATTGGTGTTTGGTTATTCCCGTTTGGTCTGTTTGAAAGCCCAAAAATTAACAAATTGGGTTAAAAAATTTCAAAAAGTAATGAAACTAATACCGGACTTTACTACGTTTTTATCCCTTTTTTCGGTTCTCAATTCCAGACTTCGGCCGGTCCTTACTGGTCTCAAATCTCCGATTATATATACAGATTCCGATGAACTAATTGAACTGGCTGTCATTTTTTTTATCTTAGTATTGACAAATATATCATTCCAAATAATTTCTCAAAAATATGCTTGTTTTTAGTGTAGAAGTTGATAGAGATTTCCCTTCATATAAGCTCTCTTTTTTTTTTTTTTTTTAAATGTAACAAGTTAAAAACAATGAACTGAACAGAAAGGTCCAAGAGTTCGTTTTATGTTCTGCATGTCTGCGTATGCAAAAGGTGAGGGGTACCTAAGATTTTCTGTTTATTTATTTTTTTAATCAGAGAAAAGCTTTTCGTTTAGTGCTCTCTTGTTCTCATTTCTTTTCAAAAACCAACATCATTCTTTTAGGCTATGATATTTGTTGTGCATTCTTTATGAAAGTTTCATTTTTTTGTTGAAAGATTAGATATTGTTTAATTTATGCGATATTATTAATGATATTGTTAATACCTTACAAATTTTGTTTCATAAGTTTAGCGTGTGTATATATATATATATATATATATATATGGCTTTATTGATCATTTTATTTATATATTTCTGCCTTATTTTATATTTTTTTATTTTCATTTTTTTAAAAAAGTCAAAAATTACAGGAAAAGAAGGCGGCTCAGATAGGCAAACATGCTTACAGAAATTTGATTCAAAAGAAGAATTCAATAACTAAGATAAAAAATAAAAAGAAAACAAAAATCCAAATCAAACAACTCTTCCATACGAGTTTTTAATGAACAAACCACACACTGACACTGAAGAAATGCGACTGAAAAATAATGATATGAAATTTATGATACAATCAAGCAAACCAAAGCATCCTTTGCTGGGAAACTATGGCCTAATTAGTGTAAGAGAGAAATTACAACCGGAAAATCCTAGACACGCCGTGAAACTCAGACGAAACCACAAAGCATGCATTGCCATTTGCCAACCAACCATCTTTTTTTTTATTGTAAATATGTATTTTTGTCTTTTAAATGGGAATTTCGCAGTGTACAAAAATCATATTATCCACGGCAAAGTGGTGCAGTAAGATTTTGAAGTAGTTGCAGTTTCCCTGCAAAAGACCTAATTTGAGAGTTTATCTCATACCTTGATGGTTTCTGTTGTCCATGTTGGAATCACTCTGTACAGTATGCGATGTCCAAGGATGAGATGAAAACATTCATTATGGTGTAACTCCTATTTTAATCACCAAGGGCCAGAAGAATTATTCATAACTGGCAGACACACGAGATGAAGAACCAAAGTGAGCTCTGCTGAGGAAGATTTTTGCCTGCCTGCCTGCTAGTCTTCCTTCGTTTACATACGCCGCTACAATTACAAATTCCTCAAACCAAGATTTAAGACAGGCCACAAACGGGTATGAAATATGAATCATTCTTCCCCCTTCCAGAAAAAAATATATATCTTGTAGAAAAACTTTGAAGCCATTGTAGATGAACCATCCTTATATCACACGGCGAGTATCTTTTTCCTATGAAAATCTTCACTAATATGGTTTTACCAACGGTGCAACAATGTGGCAAAAAATCAAGTCAAATCTGAACTCACAATATTCCATTCAAAACCTTTTGATAATAATCATACTGCCGTGTCCGCCATGCATCTAAACTGCTGCTGATCAGAGAAAGCACCAATGACACACATTGCTGCAAGAGATCAACAGATACTATCTCACCATAATTATCAAAACCAATGCAGTATTAAACAGGATCAAAAGCGTAAGACCACAAACCTCTTCTGTCAAACTTAGGTGGAATCGTTTCCTTAAGTTTTGTATTGCCCGCGGGCCACCCTTGAAGCATGGGTAACCAGAATCCTAACACAAACCATAAAAACACATTTGAGCAAACATGTTCTTTCTCCAGCCTTACGTGTTACTAATATATCATTCTAGACAGCTCAACCCTTCTACTTTTTCTCCTAACTATACATGTTGTGAGTTCAGTCAGCATGATACACCAGGTTCGGCTCATTTTATGTGACCTACAGCCTCGGTGGATTGCTGGCTGTCTCAGCAAAGACTATGTCCATCGTTCTCTATTATCATGATTTATGGTAAGTTAGTTACGCAAAATTGGTGACAAGCGTAAGCAGAGCTAACCAGAGGCCACTTCTGAAAACTTTCAAAGATCAGGAAGAAAACTTCCAGACCATCAGAAAGGTCTCGTTATTCTATGATAATGTACAAAAATATAGCCTGACCAACAAAAAACTATAGCATATTACCTGCAACATTTCAACAAGAAGAATTATGCGCTCTGCATGCTTACGGCAGGTAAGGAAGCCTTGGATACATAATACCTGAATTTGAGGGGCAAAGTTATCAGAATCAATTTAGCACTAGAAGAATCTATACTAATATACAAGGCAGAGTTTCAGTTCGCACAGAGCTACATGATTTCAGCTTTATAAAATAACAAAAAAGACTATAAAGTATTACATCAAACTTGGACATATTGGTCCTTTAGAATGTGCCGATTATGTCTTCACCATCCACTTCAAGTTTCATGATATTTAACTTAAATAAGCAAGCAACTCCAATTGATTTTAGCTAATTTACAATATACTCATATATATAAATGTCGGAACAATGCCAGTCATAAACCTATGTATAAGAAGAGTGAACAAACCACACAGGCCTTAAAAACAGTGGAAGAAAGGGTCATCAATACCTTAAAGTAGTTAAAAAATTCACTTGGAACTCCCTCGGCATCAGAATCCATGACCTAGCACACCCAACACTTAAGCATTAAGATCAAATCCAAAAGTAACTGATAGAATAATCTCATACCAACAAAAATGAGGTATAAGATGAAATTTATGTTCAGCACACTTAACCTCAAGAAGTTCACGAGTTAATTTGAATGGTGCACTCTCAAAATTTACACCACCAGGTGAATTGGAGAGCATGAAGCCAAAATCTATATGTATGATGTGACCTTCTTCATCAAGTAGCAGATTTCCATTGTGCCTATCCTTCACCTACACTTGTATAAATTGGCAAATTAAAAAGTGGAGTACATAATATACTAGCTCGTCAAATTTCTAGAGCACTTGGTGGAAATCAAACCCAACACTTTTTCCACCAAGAATCAATGCTATTATAACAAGCTTACAACACAGAACAAGACCACTAAAGCAATAAGATGGCACTATCAAGTATCTCTAGAAACCAAAGGTAAATTCATTTGGTTTTGATTTCTTTATTTACACTGATCCATTTTAAGAGGGAAGGGAATGGAAAAGTAATACCTAGAAGGAAATAACATGAAGGTTTCTGCATGCATTTCACTGCTTTCTAAGAAAAATAAGCAGCACTGCCAAATAGAGCTAACCAACAAGCTCAAAGGAGCAAGAATAAGAACTTAAGAAGACAGAAGAGGCCCATTCAAGGAGTTAATAATACAATGGCAATCCGGACACATTTGGTAAAAATCCCTTCATATTATTGTAAAAGAAGAGCTTAACAGAAGAAGACTCTTAAAGCCCAAGCTAGGTTTTGGCAAGGTTGCATGCTTTTGTCCACAAGCTATAATAGACAGACCATTAAAAGAAGGGAAACCAGGCACAACGCCCAAATCCTACATAAGAATAGAGGTAGATACCAGAAACTACAATTTCATATTCTTTCCTTCTCTTGGGTTAGGATGTTTGAAGAATGGTACCCAAAAATAATAGGAAAGAAAAGTTAACAGTTAAGGAAGGAAAAGAAATAGGAACAAATAATGTAAAAGATAATTAGAGAGAACAATGACAGACTATCTAAGTAATTGGTCAGGGTTTAGCTTTAGAAGGGACAATAACCATTTACTTTAAAAATTTTGCACATCCTAAAAGATGATAATTGGCATTAGAAAACTACTTCTTTGAACATCGTTTGAATTTATATATGAAACCGGACAATAAACTTGGGATCCTCTTTTGACTAATAACTTGCTTTTATTTCGGATGTAATTTAATTCTTAATCTTTCTTGTGCATCCATCACAGCAGGGGCAATTTAGCATTCATTCCTAAACAAATGGATTATGGAGGACACCATTAAAAGATCCCGCCTTAACATCCGATTGTTCTTGCTTAACATAACCACAGTTGATGTCAACAGCCAAACATTACCTCTAACCTTATAAATTTGTTTATTTATTATTAAAATTGTTCTAGTTATTATTGAATCAATTTGTTTTATTTTATAATGTAATTTAATTCTTAAACTTTCTAGGACATCCACTAGAGCAGGGGTAAGTTAATATTCATTCCTAAACAAATGAATTAAGGAAAATACCATCAAAGGATCTTGCCCTTACATGCATATCATCCTTGCCTTAACAAAACCACCCAGTTTGATGTTCCAAGCCAAAGAATTACTTATAACATTTTAAATTTATTTCCTTTATTATTAAATATTAGCAATGTAACAGCAAAAACAACGTAAAATCCACCCAAAATAAAAAGGCCACATGAAGAATGGTTACTTGACTGCCCTTAATAATAAACCAACACAATTGCTGTTAACAAGTGCATTCAATTGATAATAATAGTTATAGCAAGGACAAATCAATGCATGCACAGTACCCATCAAGATTTCAGCAATCATCATTGACAAATTAGCTGGCAAAGTAGAAGTTGAATAATTTCTTGGTGGCATTTAAATGAATGAGCATCGTTTGAAACAGAACAAGGGAAAGAGAAAGCAATAGCTTAGAAAGGCAAAGTAAATAGCAAAAGAAATGTATTTAACAAAGAATGCATATAGCAAACAGAATGATAATATACCAATACAGAGCTTCTTTTAACAAGCGCATTCAATTGATAATCATTTTAGAAAGGCAAATCAATGCATGCAGAACACATATTAAGATGTCAGTAATTAGCATAAAGAATGAGCACACAGAGTATAAGTGTAATGATTTCTAGGGTACATAAATTAATCAGCATCACTCAAAACAGAATGACGTAAAAAGAAAGCATACAGAAAAAAAAAATGTATCATGTTAAATTACACCAAACAGTAAATCCTCTAGGCAAGAGTAACGTGAACATAGCAGCAAAATGCCATCAGCAATTAGCTTTCTATTCTAATATGTTGACAGTTGAATCTAAATACTATACTAAGACATTTAGAAAGTGACATCTGCCATCTTATTCATTGCTTAAACTCTTAACAATTTCTATTCCATGATCTTCATTCCATTTGTAAATTGAGACAAAAAATAGGATGGACGGAAGACCACACATACCTGCAGAAGATAGCACACAAGGGAATACCCAGCCATACTTTCAACAAAATTTCTCTGCAATAAAATAAACTTAGAATAAGCAATAGAAACATTCAACAAATGAATCAAAGCATCTTTTATAGACAAAATAACATCACAATTTGACAGCTTAAATCAGCAAGGAAACACAATACCAGATCACATTAGAAACAATAGAAGACAACCAAAAATAGCCAGTACTATAAATGAGCTCTTGTGCATCCAAAAACACCAAAACCGAAAAAACAAAACTTAGGATTTCATTTTTAGATAATACACATAGGACATGTGCATGTAAGATAATAAAAGCTTATTAAAAGCATACCCTTCACATAACTCTGGGTAATTTCAACCAAATCAGCAAACCACTGCAAATGTTCATCTTTACTAAAATAAACGTACACAATACAGCATTGTAAACAGGAGTAATCGATTACCATCCAACAGAGCAAATAAATATCTTCTCCTACATTCCATTATCACATAAGGCTTGGATTTGGCCCATGAAGTTAATCAAGAAAGAACTCACAATCACAAACTTTATGAATTAAGAAAGATGACAACAAAAGTGCATCCACCTACTTCCAAATATCGACATAATTTGCACAAATCAGAACACAACACAACACATCCGGCAGTAAGCATATACTCCATGGTAAACTGCCATCTGATGGCAAGGTTTGTCAGTAACCACAGAAAACTCGTTAGCATAGGATGATTGGCTCAAGATGGAAGTAACCTACAGCTAACTCAGAAACAACTTTAAAACAGTATAAAATTGTAAGTCAAACTGCGGCTTAAAAAAGAGTAGGAAAATTGTACATTGATAACATTAACAACCCAAAATTGCTTAAAGTCATGACTAAAATAGTACAGAAGATGAAAGGAACATGCCTATCTTCTCTTATTTAACAACATTTTTTTTTAAATTACTAGAGCATTACAATCACAGTATCTGCAGCTATGCAGAAAAAATAACTTTTTCCTGGGTTAAAACAGAAAGAGAAGCAAATTCTGACTCCTTTTATCGGTCAACCACACTACTAAGCAACTTAAATACAATGCCCAAAGTTTTAGTAAAATGTGGCAATTATTTAAAATATGAGAATGAACTTTGCCTAACAAAATAAAATAAAATAACATGGACACCTGCCTCTATGAAGCTAGATTACCTGTGCCAGTTTAAAACTTGGAGAATTTTCCTGATACTTAGCAGCAAAGAATTCGCGTAAGCTTGATAAATTGGGATATCTACTTTTGATAGAATGAAGAGAAGCCTGCAGAAAAGAGCAAAGCTATTACCATTGAAACAAAGCTTCCATTATCAACGAAATCCAGTCAGTTGAAGAGCAAAAGTTTACATTACCGTATCTGGAATTGTTTCGATAAGAGCTGTGTAAGAAGATGTAACTAAAACTTCATAAGGGTGCAACCATAGCGGAAGACCAGCTTCTTGGAATATATCTGACATTGAAAACCATTAAACACACACTTCAACCAACTATAATAATGGAACAATAAATAA
Source organism: Adansonia gregorii (assembly GCA_038382025.1). NCBI lineage: Eukaryota > Viridiplantae > Streptophyta > Magnoliopsida > Malvales > Malvaceae > Adansonia > Adansonia gregorii. The sequence goes on from JBBYHO010000003.1 coordinate 4,094,598, forward strand.
GTTCAGAAATCATTAGCACAGATGCCTGAAAATATGCAATCTTTTTTGGGGGGGGGGTTGGGGGAGGGTGAGGGGAGTTTCAACCGATAATATGGGATTCAACAATGCAATATATATACATAATAAATCTATGAATATAATTTTTTACAGTTAAGTCAACATCATGAAGTCTTAATCATCTTCTCCAAAGCAAAATTATATGTTTCCCTTTCTAGAGCGATAAAAAAGCAATTCACTGCTTTGACATTATCACATATCGTTTCTAATTATATTAGATGTAGAAATAAAATGTGACTCCAAATGTTGATGGTTATAGAGCAACTGACAGACAGGAAGCACATGAGCTAAGAAGATTGGGAAAAAAGAAACACAAAAAATTGTAATAAAGGAACATACCATAAAAATGAGAGATAAGCTGCACAGCAAGGTGCTCTTGCCTACAATCATCACCACTCTTTACAATAACCTTCATGATACAAGTAAGGGGGTCATACCTACTTATATCAAACTAAATAGCAAAAATAGGAAGAAACAAAAAGTCTAGTACAGAATTAAATAACATTAACCAAAAAACTCAGCCCCACACCAAATGATAACATCAAATACCTTAAGACAACAAATTAACGTCAATCATGCATAGACTGTTAAGCATTCAACCTAAAACAAATTGGCAATAGGTGGACAAGCCCAACTTGAATATAAGACCACAGGAAACACGATACTTAATAGACGTGGGATAACACCACTTAACACTCCCCCTAACATGTAGCTAAAAAAAGGCCTAAATGTGGACAATCTCACCAGGAGTCGCCAACCCCAAACAGGGTTAGATTGGAATAACCAAACAAAACCTAGGCTCTGATTCGACGTTAAGCATCCAAGCTAAAACCAATTGGCAATAGGTGGAGGGGTCCAACTTAAATTTAAGACCACAGGAAAACCGATAATAGATATGGGATAACACCACTTAACATGGACAAAGGAGAAAAAAGATTCGCATCCTAAGCCATAAATGCAAGAATTAGTTATAAAAATTACCCACTGATCCAACACCAGTTAGTAGTAAATTTACTCACACATATTTCATTGAATAATACTCTACTAGATTTAATGATCCAGGACTGTTATCTTTTATAGGACCAACAAATTATTTCATGCAATCAAACAAGCATCTCGACCAGTTGCATCAATGGCAGTGAAGAAACAAGGTTGATATATTACTAATTTCTTGATACTATGTATGCACGTCAAGGGCTCTACTGATGACAAGGTACAGTTTAATGGCAGCAATGAAATGAAAACAAATGGGATTAAGGGTCTATTTATTTATGAAAAATGTCTTCCAAAAATTGCTTTCCATATTCTCTTATGTTTGGTTGTTAAAAAGGAGGCATGGTCAACTGGAAAATGGCTTCCTGTCAAAGCAAAAGGACGACAACATTCTAGAAATTTTTTTCTTTTTTCTACAAAAGGAAGACAATTCACCCTTGTCCCATAAGACAGCCAACTCTTACCTTCACAGCCACTCACAGCCAACCCATTACCCACTACGATCAAATACCACCAGAACAAGTAGAATCTTTTCCTATTCCTTCAAACTCCTTCACTTAAAAAATCTTCGTTTCTTTCCACTTTGACCATCAGCAATCGCAGACTTCATTTCCTTTCATTGGCAGCATCTTTCTCCCCTTCTCTCCCCCCACACCAGTGACCATAACCTCGTCCTCCCTCCCCCACTTCACTTCACATATGAACAGCTTCTTTCTCCTTTTTTCTCCTTTTCGTCACTGCTCCAAACTGCCCCTTCCTTCTCTCCTACAAATCAAAACTTTCCATGTTCTTCTCTAATTTCTCTCCTCTGTCATTCTCAACCTTAAAATACCAAATCCCCATGTCTCTCTCACTGTCCTCTAACTTAACAACCCAAATCCCTCTAAGCGCTACACTCAAATTTCAAAGGCATCATCTTTTTTTTGTGAGTTTTTGCTATTTGATGTTTTGGCCATAGAAGAAAACTTTTGTTATTTGATTAACATTTGTCATTGAAGGGGATATTTTGCTGATTAGAGGTCCATTGCTAGTCATGGTTCTGGTTTGAGATAATTGCAGTGAATGGTGGATTGAAAATTTTATACTAAAGCCAAACATCAGAAAACATTTGTTAAGGAGTTTACCAAACAACAGAAATCGGTTTCTTTTCTGAAAAAGTACAAATATTTTCTTTCTCCCAGAATTTCATTTCCAAGAAAAACTAAAAGATAGTAATTATTTTTTTTGAAGACAAAAAGAATTAACTAATATGAAATAAGAATTATATAGAACTGTCCACAAGGACCTTTAACAATTTCAACTTATCCTTAGGTAATCTTCTGAGACCTTTATCATATCAAGTTTGCAACCAGTTCCGCACTTCTTTCATGGTTGTAATCGGTCAAAAATGCAAGTCAATCAATTCCATGTGGAAGCAAAGAAAAAGAGTTTACTGCTTAGATCTGCTACTGTATGGAGTAAACCATTTGCTAGATTCAGGTGGGGAAAAAAAACCAAGATCTCATGACAACTAGTCCCCATGTCCTATGATAATTTTCCGCTTTGAAAAGATTCATACTGACTATTATGAATATGATATTCTGGTTCAATTCATTCGTAAATGGGGTAATTTATTTGGTTCCTCTTGTAACTATAAATAAATGTTACAATGCAGGTTTGGTTGGAAGAAAATTATTGTTATTTGGTTTCTGATTGTAGACAAACATTTTTAAACATCTCAAAAGAGAAATTATTTTGGGGAACAGACCATTATTAAAGAAGACTAGTATCACCTGTAAATCCTTCAAAAACAAAAAGGATAAGCTCCACAAAAGCAATCTTTAACCTTCGGAAGGGATCCCCCTCATCAAGTCAATTGAAGAACTACAATTGCTTTACAGGATATACTACAACACACCCAAGGAACCAACTCATCAAGTAAATTGAAGAACTAAAATTGCTTTATAAGATATAGCACAACACATTCTGAAGGAAACTATAACCTATAATGGTACAATCTAATATATCTGAAGACTAGGGAAAAAAGTCAATGAACAACCTTTAGAAAAATTACTATAAGAAAGGCACTCTTAATGCCAAAGAGATCTCCAAAGAAAATGTAATCGTAACTGCGGTTAGCTATGACTAGCTGATACTTATAATGGAATATCACTGAAAAAAAAATAACATGCTTACGTACCCAATATACTTGCCAATATTTCATTAAAATAATACTCTCCCTTGTGCAGCAGAAATGTTAAAATGCCCTCCTAATTATGTGCATACAATCATAATGCCAAGGGAAATAAAGAAGCAAAAAGAGCAGTTACTTCTAAGAACTTACGGAACGCAAGTCCCAACTGGGCAATTTCCCATATACTGAAGCTTTCCGTATTCTCTCCTTCTTTGCCTCCCAAAGTTCACCAGATAGTGCATCACCAGCTTTAGGGACACCCCCATTAGCCTATTGGAAATTTACAAAGTTTCAGAAACAAAAAAGAACGACGAACAAATAAGTTTCAGTTTCACCAATATTTACCCTTGGTTGTACATCTGAGGAATCCTGACCAGCCCCTTTCAGAGGGAGTCCAGGAGGTGCTTCTCCCTTTGCAGCAGCTGCCTGCACAACAATTTTATGTTCCAGTAATACCATCTAAAATGGAACACAAATCAAATAAACATATAAAATAAACTCATTTCAAATTAATAGAAGCCAAAAGACCAAATAGGGGGAAAAAAACATTTCTCCCTCTATTAAGCTTTATACTTTTCAGCACAAATTAAAATGTGTTTAAACCAAATAAGCATCTACCCCCCCGAAAAAAAACCCTCTTCTACCGTCATATTATTATAGATCTAAATCTTCTACGCATTCTTCGCTTCATGGATCCTCTTAACCAATCTAACCTATAGAATTTAACAACCCTAACATCTAGCACTAAAAGAAAACATGTTCTCCAGTGTTCCAGGTAAAAACATATCAGTGATAAAATAATCATGCTTTCATGTCAAAGTAGGATGCAACATCAAATGGGCCTTTAGATTGACATTTATTGAGCATGAGGTCAGACAAGTTAAAATCTAGCTCACTTTTACGACTTGAAGGACTTAACTACGGACCTGCAAACAAGAAGATAGACATAACCTAGCAAAATTAGACAGCACAAGACAGGGAAAAATTTTATCAAGTTTATACATCTAGATATGTGCATTGACAAGCCCCATAATATTTTAACCACACACACACACACAAACTTATAAGTTAATTATCACGAATAATGTCAAATACACATCAGATGCCCACCATTATCCACAAGCACACATGCACACGAAAATTTATAGGCTTAACACATTAAGCATGATAGAATAATGTTGTCTACTTGAAACGTTTAAAATCAGATGCCCACCTTTACTTCCTCTATGGCAACTGTACTTGGAACACGACGATGCTCCTTCCGACGTGGTCGTCCTTCCCGTTCAATATCTTCCATTCGGAGCCCAGGATCTGCTGTCAGAACCACCGTTACCCACTCCAAATCACTAGCATGTGAAGCTTTTAATTTTTGAGTTAAATCTTGCCCACCCTTAATTGAAACAGCACTCAAATTCCGACGATGCATGTCACACTGTAAATCAGGTGCATCAATACTCCCCAACTGCCTGATTGTTTGCTTTTCTACAGAAAAACTCACATTGACAAATTTCACTTTCGCCTCAGACTTATGTGTCATTGCCTGGTCAATGGCCTGCGCTGTGGAACTTGACAACCTATCACTACTGTTACGATACACCTCTTGAGCAGTCCACAAAGGATAAGCCCATGGAGGTGGCTTTTGCAATAATGCATCACCATTTGCTAGAGGGATTCCTCCTCTAGAGAGCTTCTGAGCATTGGATATGTCCTTTGCACTGCTAAAATAAGTTTCAGGGAAAGAATTTAGAAACCACCCTAAGTTCCTTTGAGTTATGTATATGGTTTCCATAGTAAATAGAAAAACTAGGACTACATCTAGGTCATATGAACAATTGACTGAAAACTTACCTCAACAATTCACATTTCAAAACTTCAATGCAGATCATATAAGGTGCTTTTTCCCTAGAATTTAAAAGAACAGCTTCATCTTCAGGAATATGAACCACACGATAAATCCCTTTTCCCATTGGAAAGCAAACTCCTAAAAATATTCCCAGCGATATTTAAATAAGGGTAATGAGCAATATATTATAAGCAACAGTCCAGTTCAGTCAATAAATCAAAAGTAACACTAGAAATGCAGGCTAACTGCCAGTAACTGATGTGGAAAATTCATCATAACCAAAAATAAAGCCTCAAAAGTTTGAATAGCATAATATCCCAATAAAGAAAAAGAAAAATTCATATTACATGGTAAATTTCATTAACCAAAATGCAAGCATAATATCACTTTGCAACTTGTGTCACCAAATTACTGACTAATCAGTCAATTACAAAATTCATTTGACCTTGCTATTTAAATTGGAGGTGCAAATTGGGTGCACCAGGTTGTAGATTCAAACCCCTGCAATTCAGTTGGGTGACAGGATGGAAAAGTAGTATACCTGCCTTCCTCATGACTGAACCCATGTTAAAACAGGTTGGTCAGTTAAATTCTGTTTTTTTTTTTCTCTCTTTTTTCTTAAACTAACAAAAAATTTAAATGAAATCTTCTGTTTCTATGTCCAAACTTAGATTAATTACCTATACAATGTACATTTGATTGAATCCAAGCATTGCAACACATTATGCTGTATTAAAATATTGAAAAATTTTTATGACAATTTCTTCCAAGAAATTTGTCTAGAAAATATTATCATAACAAGAGTGTTGATTGTTATTTTTCACTTTAAAGTTGAATTATTGCTATAAGAGGAAAAAAATCATATTAAAGTTTCTTTTTTTTTTTTGGTACAAAGAAAGCCATGGCCTGAGGATAGGGGTATGGTTGAATATGCTAGGATTCGAACTCCAGACCTTAAAGTTAAATTTCAAAATGCTAAAAAGGTAAATTCAACATTTTTTTTCTTAATTAATAAGAATCAGATTGGGTTCCTTGCAGGTTGAACCGAGATTCAACCCAACCCACAATGCCAAGGAACCAAGATAGACCCAAGTACAAAAGGGACAACCCAACCAACCTGATCTGAACAAACCAACCCAAGTCAGATCAGGTTGGTTCTCAGGTTAGCCAACACAAGTGGCACCCCTAATTTTAGACATTAAAAGTTCACAACCAATATCAACGTAAGCAGAAAGTCAAACGTTTTCAATCATTTAACGTAGTTTTCTTATTTTAAGAAAGTAATAGCCGTACTCAGAAAGAAAGAAAGAACAGTACAAGAAAAAAGTAAAAGCAAAATGAGAAAATATTTCAGAACACCATAATAAATGGCTTCCAACTGAATGATATACTTCACAAATCAATTAAATGATGCATTCACTTGACAGCAGATTGTAAAGAAATACTTACATAAATGAGAAGGCAAAAACCTACTACTAAATTTCAACTTCAGCAAAAGTGTCTAGCACTCCAACCAAAATAAATACTAATGTCTCAAATATGTTACACAGGACTATGAAGCACAAACATTGTCAAAAGAAACCAATAAAAATTAATCCCTTTTCAATGGACCATATGGATACACACAAATGAATATAACAATTAAAACTATAAAAAGATAAAAACTCACAGCAAAATGTTTTAAGAAGTCATAATCCAACTGACAGTTGCAAACATAGCACAAAGGTAGAGAAACAACCAAGATACTGGTATAATCCTAGTTACCAATTCAGAGTTCAGACCACTTTGGGAAGTTATAAGTAAACTTATAATATAATAAATAATGCATCTCAATGCCAGTGCTTTGATCAAATTCATCATAAATCAATGTGTACCTCCATTGTTTTGGGCCTCAGCTAGATGCAAATTGATCTCTGCAAGTGACTAAGATACAAAGTGACCAGAACAATTAACATGTTAGATAATATCCTAGTACAATATTTTATGACAATTAATTGAAGCATTGATTAAACTTCGAAAATGTGCAAATCACCTCACGAAGTGCAGTTTTACGATCTTCGATTGGAAAAACATCGACCAAGCCATATGATGTTTCACATAATGACAGCACAAAATCCAACGAATCATGATAGGCCCCTTTTCGAAATTGTGATACAGAATTATTTGGAAGCGGAGGTTTGGCATTCGATCTATCATTCTGCTGCTTAGGTGAACCAGGCTGCTTCTGCAAAATTTACGTCAGAGAAAATTAACATAAATGCCTAGGAGCACATATCCAGTAAACAACAGTAATAGTGAAAAATAAAGAGTAGTGAAATCACAGGAAACAAGCCACCAGTAATATCCTTGCTTTAAATCCTTCTCCAAAAAATAAATGAAGGATCAAAAACCCTTTAGATATCCTTTATGATATATTCCATCATTTAATTTATACTATTCCATCCACGACATTCAAACAAAACTTACAATATAAAAAGTACAGGAATTAATTTACTTTTATCTGGGCAAAAATAAATAAATTTAAACTACAAACTTTATGCTCTTTTGGACATGCTAGGATTCCTTGGCTTTATGCTCTTCTTCAATTTCATTCACCTTATCAGTTATTAGGGGACAACGCATTATTTCCACAACAATGTGAATCTATCTCATCGAGCTCCAGTGCCCTAATAAGCTCATTCTCTGCATCAAAGTTCTAAGTAGGCCTAAAAGTTGGTTCAGCCACGCCAAAGCAATCCAAAACCAAACCACGCAGACTTCAAGTTTTCAACTGTTTCACAGAATAGAAAGCAAAACAAACTGATCCATCTGAATTTCCCTTTCCCTGGTGTTCCTAAGAGGTTTCTACAGCCTTTTTCTAATCATAACATATTAAAACTGTCAATCAAAGAACAGGACATCCAGATTTTAAAACCACAGATTCCAAAAGCAAACATGAGCACATGGGGACGCATACCAATAGACCAATAACCAAACAGCAGAAAAGGAAGAAGAATCAAAAACGTCAATATCAAATCCAGTCTAATAAGAGAGAAGACAATTCCACAGACAATCTTCGCAGCTTTTAAAATGTTAATTCTCAATTGCATTCACTCAGCCCAAAGCCTACACTAATCTTAATTAAAGTAAGAAAAGCAAGGCAGTTATTTATGAACCAATCTACACCCTTATGGTCAATAAACTTCTCACTCCCTTGTGATCGGAATCAGATGTCAGGCAAATGGCAAAAGCCATGATTAGATAGACTGAAGGCCAGGCAGACAAGGAATATTTCCTGGACCAATCAATTAGTCTAGTACTATTGTAATAATAAAGAGTTGCTAACAGAGTGGAAGTAGTTATTCGTCTAAATTTTTTTATGACAAAATTTCAATGCCAAAAGAGGCAAAACTCCAGTAAATGAGAAGCAAACAACAGAATAATAATGTTGGAATAAAAATATATAAACACAAATATAATATATCAAACCTAGAAGTTTAGACAACCCATAGTAAAGAAGATGAGAAAATAGAAGTGGGATAGAACAGCATCCAATTAACAATCCTATCTTAGGTCCAAATCAGGCATATTAACCATTCAACAGATCTGTTATCCTTCTATTCACAGCACACCAAGTAAAGGACACACAAATTTTAAAAAAGCCAAAAATAGCTTCAACTGAATACCTTTCTACAGTACCATATATAAACACAAATATATTATATCAAATCCTAAAAGTTTAGCCAACCCATAGTCCAGAAGATGAAAAAAATTGGGATAGATCAGCATCTAATTAATAGCCCTATCTTTGGTGGTCCAAATCAGGTAAATTCACCACTCAGCAGATGTGTTATCCTTCTATTCACAGCACACCAAGTAAAGGACACACTAAATTTAAAAAAGTCAAAACTAGCTTCAACTGGATACCTTTCTACAGGACCTATAGTATGAAGAGAAATTCAGTGCATGGACAGATTTAACAAACATTCATCATAGATTGAGGAGATACATTGCATACACAGCCATGGTTAACTTTTCTGAACTCAAATACCAATCTCGCAGGCAATGGTGTTCAACCATTACCTCATCAAAAATGGTTTTATAGTTTGTTGGATGACATTACCAGATTACATACCATTGGAACGGCATATAAGCTAAACAACACGGAAGAAACATTTTAAGAGCAATGCAAAAGCCTAATTTTGGATCAATTTCCTGCTCCTAGTGTCATGGCAAACAACAAAGCAGGAAAAGTTCTCTCCACTTTACAGATATATAAATGCAAGAAAATGGGTTTGTGAAATATGCATTAGACAAGGTTGAAATAATACTTATAACACTTGGAATTATGAATGGAAAACAATTTGACAAAACTATGAAGACTAATAACACAATAGAAAGCACCTTCCACATTTAAGCATATGGTAAGGTTCATAATGATATGAGCATTAATTCCTTCACAATTTCCTGTAGATAGGTTGGCAACTCAAGTGCCAATGGTAGAACCGAAAAGATTAATTACTCTATTTTTCCAATCATGGCCACAGCAATGAAAAAAATAATGTGATTTTTATCTTTTGCTATGTGCAATGAAAATTACTACATCAAATTAAAAACACAGAGTTCATAAAAACCGTCTATATAAGAGGATTGTTTAAACCAATTCAATGGGATGTGTAATTCAGGAATTTTTGACAGATGGCAAGAATGTCGCACTGAAAGTTATCATATTTCACTTCAAACATTCCAATAAATTATGAAAGCATAAATTGTAAACTGAAGCTGACAAATAAAAATGAATAACAGACCCCAAAGCATGAAGGCAACATGTCAAAAAAAAAAAAAAAAGAGAAGTGCACAAACCTCTTTATGCTTCTTTGAATTGAACAGCTCCGAATCTTCGATTGATCGATCCCGGTCCCTAAAAAGTTTGCGGAAGAAGTTCTCAGTACCTGGACTGCTCTCACACAAACTGTCACTATTGCTGCATTCATTTGCTGTACTAGTTTTATTCTCTTCGGGGTGCACTCGGAACAGTCTTTTGAACAGTGAGAAATCTGAAGAATCTTCTTCCTCACCATCATCATTCTTATCATTCCCATCTTTCTTGTCCTCAAATTTATCCTTAAACAGCTTCCGGAAAAAACCCTCCTTTTCATCATCTTCAGCAGATTTTGAAATTTTTTCCTCAGAGTCACCATTGGTATTCCTGTCATAACTTTTATCATTCCCATCTTTCTTGTCTTCAAATTTATCCTTAAAAAATTTCCGGAAAAATCCTTCTTTTTCATCCTCTTCACCTGATTTTGAAGCTTTTTCCGAAGAATTCACCATATGTACATCATCAATTTTATCATTTACATCTTTCTTATCCTCATTTTTATCTTTAAATAACTTCTTAAAGAAACCCTCTTTTTCATCATCTTCTGCTGGCTTAGAAACCAATTTATCATCAGAATCGCTCTTACTATCTCGAAACAACCTTTTAAAAAACCCTTCAGAACTTGAAGTCATTTCTTCCTCCTCTACTTTACTATCCCTTAAAAGCCTCTTAAAAAACCCATCTGAGCTAGAAGTCAACTCCTCATCCTCTCCCCCTCTGCTGTCCCTCAAAAGCCTCTTGAAAAACCCATCCTTTTCATTTTCCTCTTCAGCTTTCTCAGCTGACTTCCTAAACAAGAAGGCATCTCTGACTTTAGGACCTGGAATTAACTTTTTAAAAATCTTATTCTCCTCTGGAGAAAACAATTGATTACCACCATCTTCCTGCAAATGGCTCCCAGAAGAAGGGGAGGACATTGATCTCTGCGTAGGAGGTGAAGATGTCAATGACAAAAACAGCTGTTTCGATGATAAGATTCGATTCAAAACTTGATTTTTACTCCCTGGACTTGAACCAACATTGGGTGGCCGCACAAGAGGTGGCCACTCACCCATCAAAGTGGCAGCAATTTGACACTTTTCTTGAATCCTATTAATCCCTTCATTATCATCCGAATCCTCCAACTCAGCCAACAAAAACCAATGCACCTTCATTGCCATTTTTAGCGATTTCGAGCACATATCAATGACAAACTTATCCAATGAAGGGCTTGGCTTATGAACCATCATGTAACAAATCTGGAACAGATAGCTTTCGATTCCGGATAATGGAAGAGTGTACATCCTGTTACAGAGATAATCTCGTACCCCGGCATGATCATGCTTGTAAAGATAGCTGACGGCGATCCACTCACAGAAAAAAGCCGAGTCAAAGAACCTGATAAGCCAGCCGTTTTCACCTGACTCACTTGTTAGAGGAGTCCTCGAAGTGGTGATTTCACGAGGGGACTCATCCGATTGACCTCGACTCAGTCCTAGAAGCCTCACCATCGTTACCAATCTACCATCATAAAACCTAATTTCGCTCTCTACTTTGGAAAATCGAAACCAAATTATCAAGTAGATAGTCTAGAAATCTAATACAAAACCCTAGAATCTTCCAAAAACTTCCATTGAGAACCCTAATTCCTTCTTACCCGAGCGGATTCGGAAGCGCTTCGCCAATCGAAAACCGGTATTGCTCTCACTGTCGAAGCCTTATTTGGGAATCACAGTGGCTGCAGCAGAAACGCAGATTCACAAGTAGAAAAACAGAAGAGTAAAATTGATAGTGTTTTTTCAGCTGTTTGGCTCTCGGGAAAGGGGGTAAAATAATCGGGGAAAAGGAGAGAAGGTTTGAGAAGGCTGATCTTTTCTTTTCGAATAGAGAAAAAGAGAATTTTGGATTTTTTATAGAATATAAACTAAAATCTAAATTCTGCAAGAGGGAGACGAAAGAAGTTGCGGGCGGATCGTTTCCCCACCGACGTCGTGACGATGGCGGACGTGGTGGCAATGCTGACGGTGGTGGCCTTTCTTCGCTGTTGTTGGAGAGAGAAAGACAATGGCGAGGAAATTACGTTTATTTTTAGTATTTCATTTATTATTTGCTTTTTTAAAATTCAAAATAAAGAAAGCATTGAATATTCAACAAAATAATTATTAGTATTATTATATTTTCGTTTAGACAAGGGTTTTGCTAACTTGAACGCGAAGAATAGCGGCGTATTTTATGAAATTTTCATTTAGTTTTCCCTCCAAAGTGAAATAACGTGTGGTCAAAACGAAACGTGTTGTTTTGTAGATTGGGCTTCTCAGCATGTGATGGGCTAGTTTAGTATCTTGAGTTAAAAAGACAAAAAGGCAAAAAGGTATGTGAAAACACTGGGGATGCGCAGAAGCCCCGATGATCAAATTAACCAATCGAAATCGATCTGGTTTTAGTCTTTTGGGTCGATTAGTTTAGTTTTTATTATTCAAGTATGACTTAATCAATTTAAAAAAATTTAATGAATTAATTTATAATTCTAATATTTTAAATCAAATTAATCGATTAAATCAACTTTAATTAAATAAAATTACTATTAAACTCTAAACCCAATAACCAATTACTATAAGCTATAAGCCTATCAAAATAACCCATCCAATCTTCCAAGCCCACAATCACATAAACCGATTGAAGTTGGGCGTTACAAAATGGTTACCCGTTGAGATTCAAGCCATCAAAATGATAAATTTAAAACAAAATTTTGAAATTACTCTTTATAAAATAAATTATAAACCCAAGGCATTTATCTTTGAAACTAGACCTGCTCAAAGATCAAGTTATCTGTCCAAGTCCAAAAATCTGCTCGATATTTGAAAGAACTTAGACAAAAAAATTAGGTCCAAAAAATAGGCTTGGATGAAAAAATTAGACATTATTAAAAAATGAATCAAGCCTCAGTCCAACCTTCAAAGCTTAAGCTCAGCCCAACTCGACCTATTTTGCTATTACATTATATATATTTATTTTACATTTTATTTGTTATGTAATTTTTGTCATATAAACAATACATATATATAATATTATAGTGTAAACTTTAAAAACTAAATTAAATTATTTATATTTATAAATTTTACAAAAGAAAATTATTAAATTAATAAAGATTAAATTTTAAAAATATATTTTTTAAAAAATATAATATTGACGAGCCTAAACGGGCTTGGATAGTCTATTTATAAATATAGACAGGTTTAGGTAAAATTGAGGGTCTATATTTTGGGTCTAACTAAGCTTGGGAAAGCATATTTAATGTTAATAACATATTCAAGTTTAGCCCAAATCTAATCGAGCCTGACCCATAAGCAGGTCTATTTGAAACCCTAAACTAAAAAACACAAAACAACTTAGTTGCCTCTCCTAGTGCCTCTTCTTGCTTGATCTCCAGTCTCCTCTTTCTATTAGTCATCAGTTTGCTTGGTCTCAAATTGCAAGTTGCGAGTCGTGAGTTGCTAGTCTTTAATCTTATTGCCTCTTATTTGGTCTACATTTTCGACTGCCTTTTATTTGGTTACTGTTTGGGATTTTCTTCCTATTTTATGCAGTATCTTTGTAAGATTTGCTGCTTTTAAGTTTGTTAATGCTATTAATGCTATTATTTTGCTGCTGTTAATGTTATTAATTCTATTAAAGCTTTTTAGTTTATAAGTTTTCAAATAGAAAATCGAATAACTGACATTGATTTTAGGACTATAGGATGATCAATTCAGCCAATTAAAAAGAATAGGTTGATTACTTTGGTTACTAAATTTTTGAACCTGAATCGACCAAATGCTCAACCTTAGTAAAAAAAAAATATTTTAAAATTTTTAAATGTTTGGTATTATTACGAAAAATATCATTAGAAATTAAAATGTTGAAAGAAAATATATTTAAAATACTCAAAATTTAGAGATATGAGGATAACAAAGTTAATTTATCTAAAAAGTCAGGTTTCAAACCATAAAAACTCTACTTGGCGTTTTTCTTTAGTTAGTTGAATTGTGATTTTAATCGCAAAAGTCAATATTTTTTACTCATTTAGCATTGCATTTGTGGTGAAATGTAGCTCTTAACCTTAAAAGTTGTGCCAATAACAATGTTAAATGTGATGTTTGATGAGAACCATAAAGGACTAGATACCGATTTAAAGTTGAAGGTCTATTTGATATCATAAAAAAGTTTGAATAAAAATATTAAACTCTTTAAGCGAGTTTGGACAAAAATATAGACCTATTTAAAAATAGATCAAGTTTTCATTTTCACATTCAAGATCTAAGATCGGTCTTATCCAACTCAAACTATATAATAGAATTTTTTTTATATTTATATATTGTATATAAATGATAAATATATAATATTATAGTGTAAATATTAAAAAATATTAAATTTTTAATATTTTAAATTTTTAATAAAATATGCAATAATATTAAAGATAACTAAAAAAAATCATGTTTTAACCTTCTTTTAAGAAAAAAAAGTAACATGGATAGGCTTAGATTTTACCATTAAGTAATTTGAGTAGGTTCAACAAAATCTAAAGCTCGAAATGTAGGACCAAACTGAAATTGGGTAAAAATATAAGATATTGGCATCATGTCAAAGCATGTTCAATAACTTTTTAGTTTTGACACACATTATCATGTGGACAAAAAATATGATGAGAAAAAAATTATTTGAATAAAAAAATTATGTGATGAATAGGTAGTTTTTTAAGAAAATTGCAAGCTCAGAAGTAAAATTACATTATTGTCCATTTTTTAAAATATTTTTCATCCCATGTAGGTAACAATTGTATATTTTGCCAAAAAGATTTTTACAAAGTGTTTTAAATGATTTACAAATATTTGAATGCATATAGTTTGCATTTGTATTAAAAAAACCTTTGAAATGTAGATAGGGAAAAAAGATTCGAATTCTTTTAAAAAAGATTTGAATGGTAATTGAAAATTGTAATATGTTATAATTTTGCCTACAGATCAAAATCTCTAGGGAAAGTATTCAAATACCTTCCAAAATCCTAGTTTTATAAATTTTTGCCAAAGGAATTAGAATCCCATTATCGAGGATTTGAACCCCTCATCTAAAAATTCAAAAATCTATCTATTGAACATATTCTTTTATTCCAAAAGTTATGAGTCTTAATCAAAGATATGTCTAATAGTGAAAGAATGATTCTAACACCAGGTAGGGCTTATAAATACTTCATTTAACATTCATTTTACAAACTTCTAATATCTATACATACAATTCTCCTTAAAAATTATTTTTTTTCTTTCACTTCTTTTTGGGTTCATGATTCATGTGTGTTAAAGAAAAACTTAAAGTGCAATCACGTTTTTCTTCAAGTAGGCATTGTATCGCGAGGATAATATTTCCAAAAGGATAATTTGCATCATAATGAGGAAATTATTGCCTAAAAAAGCTTCTTAAAAATGTTATACCTATAACCTTCTTCATTTCATCTTTTTTTCATAATTGTTTTTCTTTGATTGCAATTGACCAACCCTTAACATGTAATAGTAACATTTTAGCTAAAGTAATATTAAAATTATTTCAAAATGTTAATGCTATAATACTCCATCCAAATTGCTCATCGTTTCTGGGTAAATAAAATAATCCATCTTTAAATCTCGTTTATGCCATGCTTTATCTCATATAATAATTACCTGACATTTCATGGGAGATCATCTAACTGTGTTAGCCAAGTTATAACCTATAAGATACCTAACAACTTTTATTCTGACAAAGTCTTTATTACGTACTTTTATTTTTTAACTTCTTTTTTTACATATATAAAAGTTACCTAGGAAGAAAAAATATAACTAAGTAATTTCATTTGACGAAAAATGGTTACTCAAGTTATCACTTTCAAGACCACTATGTATATTTTAGCTTCGTATATCAACAATATAAAGAAAAACCATTTTAAGTTTGACAACATGTTATGTGTATTTACTTATCTTTACATCTTATGTTTTGAGATAAATTCATATCCAAAAGCTTAGGAATATCATAGACAAATTTATTTCTTATCAAAGTCACCTATTATAATTTGCATTATCTTTATTAAGTGGGACAACTTTGTAATTATCTTTTTTTTTAAGTTTAAAATTTAAATATCAACCATAGGAAGAATAATTATGGTAAAAATAAAATTATTTTTAACCCTTAGATCAAATAGAAAGATTCATCAACCTTTGATTTGTTCTTTTCAGTTTGAATGTATCAGCCAACAAACTTATTTTATTGGTTTAACCAAAATAAGCTATTTTTGCCTTCTCTTTCCATGGATGCAGCATACGCTTTCCACTTTTAAGCCAAAAAAGAAAAAGTGAGAAGGAAAACTCATTCATTTCCTTGATTCGAAGAAGTCATCTTGTTTAGGTAAAACTAAGAAAATGACAAGAGAAAAAGCTTAACCATTTGGCTAAGAACAAAGCAAAAAATTAGGAACAAAGGCATTTGGTTATTTCTTTCTTGGTTTTTTTTCTTGGCTTCATCTCAACTTATTCTTCACTGATTCAAAGGTTAGGTTTTCTCTTTCTTGGCGTACTATTAGTAATGTTTTTATTTATTATCAACTTTTATTATTTTTGATAATTTGATAGGTTAAATCTTAATCCTTGAGAAAAAAAGACAAATAAAAAATACCCAAATTTGAGTTTTATGAGAATGTGTCTAAACTTAAATTTCAAAAGAGAAAATCTAAAGTCTTTTCCTTTTCTTATTTAAAAATTTTGTTTTGTATAACTTAGGTAATGGTAAAAAAATTTTCCTCGCACATTACCGTATATGTATGTTTTAACTCCCTACAGTGCCATACATATATGTTTTAACTTATTATAGTGCAAAGTTAGGAGCCAATTTAAGTCAAAAGCTCCCCATGTAATTAACCGTTATTACTTTGTTATGCTACATCTTTTACTCCTTTTACTTAAAATCTTTTCCTTCTTTTATTTAAAATTTTGTTTTGTATAACTTAGTTAATGGTAATGGAAGCTGACTCTAGTAATTTAGCTTTAAAGACGTGATTGAAGTTTTTACGTTTTTTTTTTGGTTTTTTGAAATAAAAAAATGCAAAACTTAAATGCTTCTAAGAGAAAATCGGTGCCACGTTACAAAATTTAAAAAAATGCAATTGCTCTACAAGATCAAAATAGATTTTTTTTTCTTGCACTTGCATTGCTCTACAAGATCAAAATAGATTGTTCTTCTTCTTTCTTACACTTATGTTTTCTTTCTTTTACTTTTTTATTTTCTTTCTTTCCATTATTTCTTCTTTCTTTCACTTCTTTCTACTTTTAAGTTTTGTTTTAAGATTCATCAAAGATGTTCTTAAGAAACAAAATGACCATTGTTTTAACATGGCTGTCATTGAAAATCTAAGTTTTAAATTGTTTGAAATTGGCATACAATGTGTAGCTTAACCTAAAAAGATGATAATATCCATGAATCTACTTAGAACTATATCCTTGACACTTATTTTGTAAAAAGTCTGAATGTATTAGAATATTTTGTTCATTTGGTGACTAATCGCGGCAATTCTTTCAGTGACGATGTTGACCTTTCTAGGACACTATCTTGGAAGCTTATGTTCTTCATGTGTGATCTATGCCCAGCATATCAAGGAATTGTAACTAGTGTATATGGAGATCATATTATTCAGTTCCTCTATAATATTGATAATAGTACGTCTATTTTAACTTAATGTGCTAACAAATTAATAAGTATGGACGATGACCGTCTTAATGGAATAGGTGGCCAACTTGTTGGTTCTTTATTTTCCTATGCTATTTCTGATGCTACCTATAATACCTTAGATCAACCAATTAATCTACTTGAGACTTTATCGTTGTTGAACGTAAAAGTACTTTCCTAATTTCTTTCCTTCTTTTGATGGCGGCTAATGCATGATGAACTTTTACAATTTCACTTGGGCAGAGCAATAATATTTAGATCATCTATAAAATTTGCCATAAGTTTTGTCCATAATTTATGTGCCTTGGTTAATGGTTGTTTCACATATTCATATTTCATGTATTAATACAATTTAGTTTACAAAAAATTACTTTACATAATTATGCTATTAATAGCTAGTTATTTTAGGGGAAAATGGGAATGTGATTTATGTTCTATTTTATGTGCATCTTATGTAAATCTTAAATTTTGTTTGTTAATACATAAGCGATTACAAAGGGTACAATACTAAAAAATTAATCTGATTAAATTACTTAGAGGGTCTGCAAGTGTGATTCTAGACGAAGCATTGATATTGAAACTTTTCCACTATTTTTTTCTAATAACCTTGGAAGGAGAGGTATGGTTTCGTGTATGGAACCATGCTAGTTAATAATCATTTGGAAATGTTGATTTTTTAAGATATTTTATATGTGGTCATTAATATGTTATTATCTTTTACTTTTTTATTTTATGCTTTATTTATCTAATTGATTTTAATGATTTTTTTATTTGAAATTTGCTAAAAGTATTATGATATTAGCTATTCTCTATAGATCTATAATGAAAAAAATTTCAGTAATTCGGGTTTTTACCATAAATATTTTACTTTTCAAGATATTCTCTAAAGGAAGAAGTTGATAGTGAATTTTATTATTGATTGTCTTCATGTTATTGCAACAAGGCAAAAAAATAATAAAAGAACGATATCAATAATTCAAAATTTTCAAACGAGGAAGTTTGTCATTTTTTAATATGTTTAATTATGAAAATTATCCTTAAAGTGAGAATGGATAACAGGGAAATTGCTTAGGGTTGACAAATAAAATGACAAATTTACCAATCTCTAATAATCATCAAGTAGGTCTTTGAATATTGAAAGTTAGATTTTTTGCATCTTACATTTTATTTTCTATGTTTTATTAAAAAGTAAGTTGTAGTAGAACTTAAAAGTTAAAAAAGAATAAAGAATCCAAAGCATGCTTAAACTTCAAATTAGTAGTTCACACCCAAAACAAAGAAAATTAAAATGTAGAATTTCAGAAATCTAACTTTAATTATTCAAATGTAAAAAATAAAGACCAACTTGATAACTATAAGAGATTAGCAAATTTCACTGTTTTATTTATCAACCCTAAGCAATTTTCATGGATTTACATTTTCACTTTAAAGATAATTTTTACAATTAGACTACCAAAAAGAAAAAACTTACTCGCTTGAAAATTTTAAATTATTGATATTGATCTTCTCTAAATTTTTTGCCTTATTTAGAGAGAAAAAAAATCAATAATAGAATTCACTGTCAACTTCTTCCTTTTGACAATATATTGGAAAGTAAAACATTTTATGGTAAAAACATGAAGTAGAAGTTTAACCAACATAAAAAATAAACCATTTTCGTGTCACATTACCTTGCACACTTGAAAATGGCAAACCCAAAGATTGAAATTTTTTTCATTATACATTTGCGGAGAGAAACTTATACTATAGAACATATTAACAAATTTTAGATAAAAAAAGCAATAAAATCAATGAGAAAAACAAAGCATAAAACAACAAAGGAGAAGATAATAAGAAGGGAATATAAACTCACATAATAGTGACCATATATAAAATATCTGAAAAGATTAACCTTTCCAAATGATTTCTTAACTAATATGGCTCCATACATAAAACATGCCTCTTCCTTCCAAGTTTAGTAAATAAAAATAGAGAAGAAGTTTCGTGATCAATGATTCTTCCAAAACCACACTTGAGGATTCGCTAAGCAATTTAATCGGATTAGTTGTTAGTATTATAACATTTGCAACCATTTACATACTAACAAACAAAATTTGAGATTTACACTAAATACACATATAATAGAACATAAATAACCTTCCCAACTTCCCCTAAAGTAGCTATCATCATAGCATCACTCTGTAAAGTTAATTTTGAATTGATTGAATTGTGGTAATATATGAACCATGTATGTGAAACAACCCTTGACTCAAGATACACAAACTATGGTTAGAACTTATGGAAAATTTTATAAATGATCTAAATATTATTGCTTTAGATAAGTCAAATTGTAAAAATTCATCATGTATCGATCACCATAAGGAAGGGGAAAGAAAAAGCACCTTTAGGTTCAGCAATAGTAAAGTTTCAAGTAGGCTAATCGAATAATCCAAAGCACTATATGTAGCTTTAGAAATGGAATAGGCAAACAAAGAACAAATAGGTTGGCCACCTATTCCATCAAAAAGATCATCATCCAAACTTACTAATATGTTAATATACCTAGTAAGACTAGATGTATAATTATGAATATTATAATAGAAGTTAACAACCTCATCTCCATATGCACTTTTTCCAATTTAATGATATGCTATGCATATATCATTTATGAAGAAAATAAGCTTTTGAGAAACCATCCTAAAAAGGTCAACATTGTTACTAAAAGAATTGTTTCAGTTAGTCACTAAATGAACAAAATATTGTAACGGATTCAAACCTTTCACAAAAGAAGCATAAGGAATGTAATTCTGAGCATACTTATCAATATTATGATCCTTCTAGGTTAAGCCATCACATGGTATTCTAGTTTAAGATAATTTAAGATTAGAATTTCCTATGACAACCATATCAAAACAATGGTCGTTTTGCTTTTCACAAACATCTTTCATAAATCTTAAACTAAACATTAGAGGCAAAAAACAGTGAAAAAAGATAAAGAAATTGAAGGAAGGAAAAGTAAAAAGTGAAAGAAAACATAAATGTAGGAAAAGAGAATAATAATTTCAATGATCTTGTAGACAAAGCAAATATAGGAAAAGACAAAAACAGTTTATGTTAATCTTGTATAGGCACTTAAGTTCCTTATTTTATCTTATACAATGACACTTATTTTTTGCTACAAGCATTTAATTCTGCTTAGTTTATTTCAAAAAACAAAAAAAAAAAACTTTTTTCAAGATAAAAACTTCATTCACATCTTTAAAGCTGCATTACCAAAATCAATTTCCATTACCATTACCCAAGTCATGCGAAGCATAATCTTAAACAAAAGAAGGAAAAACTTTTAAATTGTCCCACTTAAAATCTAAGTTTAAACATATTCTCGTAAAACTCAGATTTGGATATTTTTTGTTTGCCCCTTTCCATGAGAATTAAGATTTAACCTATCAAGTTATTAAAAATTATAGGAGTTGATAATAAATAAAAACACTATTGAATAAAAAAATTTGAACCAGAGAAGAATAAGTAAAGAAGAAGCCAAGAAAAAACTAAGAAACAAATAACCAAATGCCTCTATTCTCATTTTTTACTTCATTTTTTTCTAAATGGTTGAGCTTTTACTTTTCTCATTATTCTATTTTGAACTGCAAAAAGAAAAGGTGATAGGTTGACTTCTTTGAATTAAAGGGATAAATAAGTTTTCCTTCTCATTTTTTTTTCACATTTGGCTTAAAAGTGGAAAGCAAATGTTGCAACAATGGAAAGAGGTGACCATATGAGTTATTTTGGTTAAACTGGCAAAAGAAATTTGTTGGTTAATAAATTTATATTGGCATAGTCAAATCAAGGTTTTATTAATTTTTTTTGTTTGATCAAAGCTTAAAACTTATTCCTATTTTGTTCTCAATATTCTCACCATATTAACACCAAAAAATTGGGCTTAACTTTTTTAATTTTTTAAATTAATTTTTTGACATTATATTGATGGCATGCGGTTTTTATGCTTTGATAAGAGTGTTTCTGAAAGGAAAGTTGGGTATAAGAATATATATTTGGAGATAATATGTTGAAGCTTGTATTAAATTTATGCAAGGTTAAAGATAAATCTTATTATATATTTTTAAAAAATGAGATAGTTTTTGTTAATATTAAAACATATGTATCCACTATTTTGTTGCTGTCCGATAAAGTCTATATATCATAGAATAAAAAATTTAAGTTTTGTCTTTAAATGTATTTTGGAATTTTTTTTGTACAATGAAAGTATTGCTAGGACTTTGTCTTATATATGTGGTTTGTACACTAAAAAACAATTATTGCTAAAATAAAGCTTAGCTTAGTGTTTTTTCGGGTGATGGATACATTTTTTTAGTTGGAAAAAGTAAAAATTGGAATCAAGTCATAGAGAGCCTCGCATTCAAAAATTAGAAGCAAGGTCTATAGGTAAATGGTTAAAGTTATTAACTACTGTGTATTTCCTTGCACCTCTCGTACGAACCTAATATCTTTAAAACAAAATTGTAATGTGGTATTCAATAGAGCATAAGATATAGCCTCTGTAGATTGGTTATGATTATAAATGAAATTGTTAGTGGTGATGCTATTAAAGGAAATACACCAGAGGAAATGAGTTTTGCTATATTGGTAACTTTAAGATGTACTCTTTCTTTCTCACTAATTAAATGACTGATTAAACAATGTGATCTTCTAATTATGCTTTAAGATAGTCTGACCATATATTGTTAATGAAAGATACTAATATTAGCTTAGTGTTTGTATGCTATTTAGCAAATAAGAGGTTAGGTTAGATCCTTGGAATTAGAGTGATGAGGTCAAGAGTTGGTGTAAAAAATTGTTAAATGTTCCTTCATTGAATGAAATGTAGAATATATCAAATAGTAAAATATACAATGATGGATGGAAAAAAAATTTTCTTTATTTGTCTGGGGTTGTATCCTTACTTTTTCTAGCAAGCCTAAAGTTGATTTGAAGTCGACTACAAGGATTTTTTTTATTTAACCCATATTTGTTCTTACAATTTAGGTGATTCGCGGTAAACAGTTGATGAAAAGCATAAGAAAGCATAATGAGTAGCAACTGGCAAGACCCTATATATTTTTGGTTCTTTACTTTTTCATCCAGGTAAATATATTTGACCTTTATCATTGTATGTTAAGCATGTCTTTTAATAATAACTGTACAAGCCATTTTATATATTGCCCATTCTTAACTTATCACATATTGATTTGTGGTTAGAAGTTTTATTTACATAGAGTTGTTTCTTCATAATGCTTGTTATTTTATGTGTTGCCTCAAATAATGAGATGAGATGATGAGGCCATGAAAAAATGATTTTAACTTGAGGAAGAGCTAAGGTTATGGCTTAGGAAAGATAAGTTATTTATGTATTAAATTGTTTTTTTTTTGTGTGTTATTGTTTTTACACTTTATTTAAAACGCCAATGCTACAGGAAATTAGGTACCATTACAGAAATTCTTTTAAAATTTATTTATTTAAGTTGCAAGTGACATTGATTCCTTATGACTAACTGTTTTGGAGAGGATTCTATTATCCAGCTTGATCCAAAGGCAAAGGTATTGCAATTTTGTCATGAAAAATTTGCCTAAACTGCAGCATCTTCATAAGGTTGACTGGTTTTTGCAATATAATTTTTTTAAAGAATTTTAACTTGCACATATTCATACATACTTAAATATATATATATATATATATATAAATACATAATAGTATTATTTATAACTATAAAAGTAACCTAAGCCTATAATATTAGCTTATTATGATCAGGGGTGGGCTCATAAGAATTTTTGAAATCCTCATAATATATTTTTATATGAATTTAAATATTAGATGCAATTAAATTGGCCCTTCAAAATAAAATTTTTTTTTATTATATTAAACTAATAATTTTTATCTGAAAGTTTTTAAATAAAAAAGGTTAAATGAAAAAGAAAAATATATTTGTTAAGGCAATCCCATATCGACTAGTCAAGGATGTGGACTGTGGCTTATAAAACAAAGGTCATCTTTCCTCTATTGATGTGTCTTGTCATATAAGAACCAAGCATCCTTACCAGAAGCCTCCCAAACACGCACTCACCTAGAGGCGTCCTAATATGCTCCTCGCCAGAGGCGCCCTCTTCAGGGACAAAACTCCTACCATGCGAGTTCTGGCCCTTGGCTAGCGGGATAATACCTCATAGACGGCAAGCCAACAATTAAAATTAAATTTTCAGTGGACTATTTATGGCTTAATGAGATCTTTACCTTTAGCAAGGTAAAAAAATTTTCAACTATTGTGAAGGATGTTTGCCAAGCAATCTACCATTGTAGTTAGAGTTATACAAAGGATTTACTAGAGATAAAAAACCTTCCAATGAATTTCAAATGTAGCCTTACAATGAATTTGGATAGATGTTAGTAAAAGAAAGTAAGGGTTTTAAAGGAAAAAAAATGATAAATATTTCCTATGTTTGGATAATTAAAATAAGTTAAAGAAAGGAAAGCAAAAGAATATTATCTTTAATCTTTTAGTTAAAGGGTAGAAAGGAAAGGAAAAGATGCATTTTAATATATATTTTCACTTATGCACTTTTAAAATAATAATAATAATAATACAAATATTATTAATCAAATTATAAAAATAAAATAACCATCATATTAAAAATATGATTGTAATATAAAAATAAAATAATTATTATTTGTAATATTTATAAATGTAAAATGAATAATATGAAAACTTCGTATTTATTTTTTTCTTTTCTTCTCTTTTTCCACAATTTCTTTTAATAAAATTAAAATATTATTGAAGACATTATCACCCATTTCCCCTTATTTTCTTTATTTTCTTTATTATCTCTCAATTCATTACAAGAAAAAAATGGTTTTAGTAATGCTAAAAGTCATTGCGAAATGTCAAATTGTTGTTGCTAAAAGTTTTTCGTAGCAACAAAAGGTCGTTCTAGCCGGTTGCATATACCTCTATTGTTAAAAGTATACGTAATGACTTTGACCACTTAAATAGTCATTTCTAAATATATTTAGAGCAATGACTTCTACCCTTTATCAACTATAATGCCTTTTAGCAACGAGTTATTCGAATTATCTAAATATGCTTTGGTAACCAAAATTTCGGTTACAAAATCTTTTACGCAATGAGAATAATTTGTTACTAAAACTATTACATAATGATAGTATGTTGGTTGCAAAATTTTTTCGAATCAACATTAACTTTGTTGCAAAAAATTTTTGCATAATAATATTATTATAGTTGCCAATATTATTTTCCAATGATATTTTAATTGGTTGGGTATAACATTACGTAACAAGTAAATGCCATTGTGTAAACTTAATTTTAGCAACCATAATTTTTTGTTGACAAAATTTTAATCATATTATTATGGTTATAAACTATTTTACGTAACAATATTATTATAGTTGCAAAATGTTCTTTTAGAGCAAAATTTGTTTCATTACATATAACATTATGTAATGGCAAACTTGCTATGACTAATATTGAAACCGTATAGTTTGATTGCCATAATTTTAACAAAACAAATAATCTGATAAAGAAAATTTTATTAAAAAAATTATAACAAATTGTAATAATAACATTTTATATGATTTTAATTGTACATGCATAGCTTTTAACTAAAAGAAACCACCATTTACAACCTTTCAAAAGATAGAAAGAGGCTCAAGAAACTAATGGCTATTGAGGACTTAAATGCTTTCAGTTCCTTTTCTTGGTTATTCAAGGATGTAGTGCTTTTTCCTATAAAAAAATGGCATACTTTTCTCCAAAAATTAATAACAAAGGATAAAGATATTACCCGTAGTAAAAAAGTTCACAATTCTAAAACATAGCTGAAGTTGTTAGACATCAATGGTTATATCTGAGTCAATCTTTAGGCCTGGTATAAAAGAATTAATAAACCAAGGAAACTTCCATCTTAATGAGGATTTGATATTTCTTTTAAATGGAGTTTCAACAAAAATTAGCAATTAGCATCAAGTAAGCAATGGACTTGGTAAGTAATTTCCAAGAAATAAAGGATGATGGAAGGTATTTCATTAAGAAACAGATAAGCAATATTTTTCAAAGTGTATTATCGGCATGATAAAAGAACTCTCCAAATACATCATTGGCACAGATTGATATTCATAGGTTGTTCCAAAGCAAGAACCTCGTTTGTTTAACATTAGATCCCTAAATTCTTTCTCTAGCAGATTAAACATCATAAGGCAAAATGTACGCAGGTCTGTGTCAAAATTTTGAATGCATCAAAAACTATAGTAAATATACATGTATTCCTCAATGTGAAAAATGCCCAAAGTGTAATAAACTCATGTAAATGTCGACAATGCATAGATTTCAAGCATAGTCACTAATAAAAACATAGTACTCAGTCAACAATTATTTGCAATACAGTCAATCGATTAGCATGAACAAGTTTTGCAACCATCCGACATTACTGCTTCAAATTTTTCTTAGCCATTTCAAAATCCTTTTAGTATCCATCTACAAAAAAAAAATATCGAGAAATATAGTTTAAATAACATGGCATTAGACTGTGGCTTTGACTGCAATGCCTTGTTACCTGAAAGCAAAGAGAATATAAATTAAGAACAACTTTTACGAAAAATGAGCACTGCAAGATATTTTTTGAAATCATGCTGCCAAGACAACACAATTGATGGTCATTAATTTGACACTTCTGGCCAGAGAGGTAATAAAAGTGGCAAATGAAACTTGCAAGCAAACATAAAATGAAGCACTTTCAATCACTAATAAAAATTTAAAAAAAATAAAAATTAACAAGAAAAGGGCTTTCTCAAAATAAAGCTTAGAATGAAGAGCCCTGCTTGCTTTTGAAGCAAGCCTTTAAACTAATATATCAAATATAAAGTTCAAGTCATATTTTTAATGAAAATTATTACAAATTTAGAATTTTGAGATGATCATTAAGAAAAAAGAATAAAGTTATGCCCTCCTAACTCCTGTGTTATTTACTTATCATGGTCAGATTAGCTTCTCTTACTGATGATTTTTAGTGGGATATACATATAAATATAGAGGGAAAGATAGGTGACAGATTGTGCAAGAAAATTAATGTTACTTGGGTAGAAATTAAAAAATATATAGAAATTCAACTTTGAATATATACTTTATCTGAGTGATTATTAAGAGTAAAAAATAACTAAAAGTAAAGAACTTTTGTGAAATTAGACCACCTACATTGAAGTAAAACCATTCCCGTCTTGTATCGAACAAAATGAAGTAAAGAACTTTTGTGAAATTAGACCACCTTCATTGAAGTAAAACCATTGCCGTCTTGTATCAAACAAAATGATTGATTTTGATATATTCTTTTTGGATAATTGAAATAACCAAACAATAGCATAAGGTATAGCATATGAATTAGAGGCCATTAGCCATAAACAATAGCATAAGGTATAGCCTTGATAGTAGTATGGTATGAGGTATTATACCACTATACTGCTAGAGGTAGCCATTTACTTATCTCTAGGTCATTCTCTGGACATACAATCTATGTAGGTTTTTAAGCTTCGATTAACTACCTCTGTTTTTCTATCTAACTGAGGATGATAAGATGATGACATGCTAATTTTGGTGTCGAAAGTTGAAAAGTTCTTTTCTAAAATTGTTGAGAAATACCTTGTCTCAATCAGAAATAATAATCTAAGGAAGACCATGTAATTTATAAATGTTGTTTAAAAAAAAACTGAGAAACAGTCATAGCCATATAGGGATGGGATAGAGGTATAAAGTGAGCATGTTTGATCAATTGATCTACCACTACATAAATCATTTCTTTGCCAAATGATTTTGGAAGTCCTTCAATGAAATCCATAGAAATTTAAAACTAAAAAGAGTTGGGAACAAGCAATGGTTGCAACAATCCAGGGTATACGCAAGTTTCATACTTGTTCTATTAGCAAATAACATGGGCTCTAACAAACCGCTTGATGTCCCTTTTAAGTCCCTTTTAGTAATGTACTAAAGCTATTCTTTTCTTGGTAACTTATATGGCCTAATGGCCTCCCCCAGCTGAACTGTGAAATTACAGAAGCAACTTAGTCTTAAAGTTGAAATCAAACCCTACCACCAATCTGCCTTTCCTTTGTAGTTGTCCTAAATGCCAAGAATGATGTAGGTAATTATTGGAATTATTTTAAATGCATGGATGATATTAACCAAGGTTCCATCTTAAAGCCAAAATGATATGGGTCAGTTACTTTGTAACCTTCATATCCTCTAGGAGTTACAAATTTTCATAACCCCTAATAAATAAAGTAAATTTTTTAACTTCTGTAACCTTCATCCAGATTTAATTTCTTTTATGAAACGTATCCCTATAAAACCAGTATAAATATAGGTCATCCCATTGTATTCAAGGCAAGAAATAACAAATTCTCTTTTTTTTTTCGATTGAGAGTAATTCCTCTCGTCTAACATTTGTGTCATTTTTGGTATCAGAGATGAGTTCCAAAGACGGAGAGTGTCTGAAAACAGCTTGAAGTTGAAGAGATTGAAGTAGTTCAACAAGAGTCATTACTATCACCTTCGAAATTCATAGCTTCGATAATTTTCAGCCGAAAAGAGATCGCCACCATGCTCAAGAGGTCGAAAAACCTTAGACTAGAAAATTTCGCTGCCGAAACACATAGCATGTGCCTTCATGAACCTTTGCTGGAATACCACACACCGGTCATGTACAAACCAGAGGTTGAAGGCGACCATGTCATCTGCCACGTCAGCACCGAGGTGTTTAGTCAGTGACACATCACCACATATTAACTAACACGTGTTAATTCTACCACGTCAGCAGTACATCCAGACTTGTGTCCAATCATCGCCACATCATCCAACCATCACTTGCCATGTGTCAATACTGCCACATCATCGCCTATCAGCATAGTTGTCTAGTCATCGACACGTTATCCATCCATCAGTTGCCACGTGTCCACAGTGCCATATCATTGCCCAGTCAGCACAGTTGTTCAGTCATTGCCATGTCATCCATCCATAACATGCCACGTGTCTTTATTGCCACATCATCACCAAGTAAGCCTTGTTGTCCAGTCATCACCATATCACCCAACCATCACATGCCACATGTCCTTACAACCACATCATCACGCTATTAAAATATATTTTCTTAATTACACTCTAAACCATAAACTATCCAAAATTGAGTACAACTCCTTATTTTTTCAAAATTTCTTATCAACCCTTGAACTTTTTAAACTTACAAATTAACCTTTTAATTTTTGAAAATTACACCTAAGCTTTGAATTTCTTCAAATTTCATTTTGACCATAACTTTTGAACTTAATTTCTAATTTCACCCTTAAGACATGCCCTAGCTTTCACTAGCCTACAATATGCCTCCAAGATGAAGATCTGTACATGAAGGTAAGATAAAAGAATTGAAACAAGTTCACTTACTACAAGAGATGGTGAATGTCCAACGAGCCCAGTTGGATGCATAAGGAAAACAACTAGAAGATGATTTAGATAGTAGCGACACTTCGTTAGCCAATAATCGTTGATCTCATAGACTAACAATCTGCAACAGTGATATCAAAGTGAAAATTCTAGATCTTGAAGGGAAGCTCTAACAAGACAAGTTCATAGATTGGCTCTAAACTCTTGAACGAGTGTTCAAGTATAAAGAGGTGTCGGAGGAACATAAAGTCAACATAGTCGCATTTAAACTCAAAAAGCACGCCTGTATATGGTGGGAGAATCTCAAGAAGAAGCAAGAACAGAAAGGGAAAAGAAATATTTGAATGTGAAAAAAGATGCGATGCGAGCTCAGACGTAAATTTCTACACAAATATTATTGTCAAGATTGTTTTACTCAACTATATAATCTCCGCCAAAAGATTCTATCTGTAGCAGAATATACTAGGGAATTTGAAAAACTCATGATGAAATGTGATATCCAAGAAAAGGAGGAGCAAACAATAGCCCGCTACCTTGGAGGGTTGAACACTAACATCGCCCATCAAGTCTAGCTTTAACAATACTAGACTGTAGACGACGTCATTCGTCTAGCCATCCATGTTGAGAAGTAATTACCCAGAAGACCTTTTTACCAACCTTTTTCTTCTACCAAGAATCCTTCTGATGTCCGTAGGACTCTAGTTCAGCAACCTAGCTCTTCAAGTAAGCCGCCAACTAAAGCTGCTAGAGAATCCAACTCTAAAGCACCTAAGTGCTTCAAATGCTAAGGGTTCGGCCACATTGCTTTAAAATGTCCTAACCGCAACGTTGTTACCATTATTGAAGGGGAAGTTTATGCATTATCTGAATAGGAAGACGAGTCTGTACCTGATGACAAAGAGCTTGTATTTGATGAAGAGCCAGTATTTGATGAAAAAGTCATGCTCGTCGACCATGGTGAAACACTAGTGATCTGGCAAAGCTTGCACACAACGAAAGTAAAAGAGGAGCTATGACTACGTCACAATATTTTTCATACTCATTGTATTACCTAGGGCAAAATGGAATCATTGATAATAGAAGTTATGAGAATGTAGTATCCAACTGGTGGAAAAGCTGAACCTATCCACTTAAGTTCATCCACATATATACAAATTACAATGGTTTAACAAGGGAAATAAGGTAAAAGTTTCTAAATGATGCCTTATTTTGTTTTCAATTGGCAAGAAGTATTGAGATGAAGTATGGTGTGATGTTGTTCCAATGGATGCCTGCTATCTTCTATTAGGGAGACCCAGGCAATATGATTACCACGCTCTATACGATGGTTATGCAAACACTTATTCCTTTGTGAAAGATGGAGTGAAGATCAAGCTAGCGCTGTTGCCACCCAGTGAATATAACCAAGGCAAGAATGAGTCCAAGCCGCTAGTGTCTTTAATTGCCAAGAAACAATTCAAGGTGACGAAAGTAGAAGTTGAAACCATAGGATTGGTCCTTTTGCTTGAATCAAGCGAAAGAACCACTATTTCACCAGAAATCAAACAATTACTTGCTAAACTTTTAAATGTCATACCCAATGAAATTCCACCTGGACTACCACCTATATGTGATATCCAACACGTAATTGACCTTGTTCCAAGAGTAGTAATTCTTAATAAACTTGCTTATATGATGAGTACTTAAGAACATACTGAAGTTCAACGACAAGTTGAAGTGTTTTTAAAGAAAGTTATGATCCAAGAAAGTGTTAATCCTTGTGCTGTGCCCTTACTTTTGGTACCTATGAAAGATGGGAGTTGGAGAATGTGCGTCAATTGTGGAGCAGTCAATAAGATCACCCTCAAGTTTCAATTTTCGACAACCCAGCTTAATCATATATTGGATCAGTTACATGGTGCAGTGCAACTATTTTTTTCTAAGATTGACCTTCGAAACGGGTATTATCAAATCAGAATTTGGCCTGGAGATGAATGGAAGACTGCCTTCAAAATAAGAGATGGCTTGTATGAACGGATAGTGATGCCTTTTGGGTTAACAAATGCCCTTAGCACATTCATACGCTTGATGAATTAGACACTTTAACCCTTCATTGGGAAAATTTGTAATCATTTACTTTGACAACATTCTCATCTACAATAAGAATCTCGATGACGACTTAGATCACCTACGACAAGTATTCCAGACTTTCGAAAGTAGAAACTCTATGCCAACTTGAAGAAATGTTCTTTCTTGACCAATAAAATGATTTTTCTAGGATATATCATCACCGCTGAAGGTGCCCGAGTTGACCCGAACAAGATTGAGGCCATTGACAGTTGGCCTATTCCAAAATCTATCCAAGATGTTCAAAGCTTCCATGGATTAGCTTCCTTCTATAGGAGATTTATTAGGAATTTTAGCTCAATTGCCGCACCACTTATAGATTGCATAAAGGAAATAAGTTCCAACGAACAGAGCAAGCTCAGAAAACTTTTGAGGAGTTGAAAAAGCGTTTGACGGAAGCCCTTCTGCTAGCCCTACCAAATTTTGACTAAGTGTTTGAAGTCAACTATGATGCTTCCAATACCAGGATTAGTGCCGTTATGAGCCAAGACGGACTTCCAATCACCTTCTTTAATGAAAAGTTAAACAACGTCAAACTCAAATACTCTACTTGTGACAAGGAGTTTTATGCCATTGTCTGAGCTTTACAGCATTAGAGTCATTATTTGCTGACAAAGAGTTCATTCTCTACTTAAACCATGAAGCCCTCAAGTATCTAAATTCTCAACAAAAGATCAACTGTAGACATGTTGCTTAGAGTGAAATTTTGTAGTTTTATTCGTTCCTGCTCAAGCACAAGGTGGGAACCTTGAATTCTATAGCCGATGCACTTAGCCGACGTTATACTTTGTTAACTACTCTTCAAGCAAAGTTGTTAGGTTTGAAGTTATCAAAGAGCTATACCAAGATGATCCTGATTTTCGTAAAGCATTAAATTACACAGAGGCATAACATTTCCAACAGTTGCATAAACATGAGTGTTTCTTATTTCTAGGAAAAACTTTTTGCATTCCTCAATGCTTATTATAAAAAGCAATTATCTGGAAGGTCCATAACAGAGGACTAACAGGTCACTTTGGACAAGATAAAACTATGGCCTTAGTTAAAAAAAAAATTCTACTGGTTCAAGCTTGAAAGAGATGTCAATAAGCATATCTAAAGATGCAGAATCTGTCATTTGGCTAAGTTTAAAAGCCAAAATACGGGATTGTACATGCCTCTTCCTATTCCAGATACACCTTGGGAAGATGTAAGTATGAATTTTGTTCTTGGACTACCCCAGACTCAAAGACAGAAAGATTCCATAATGGTAGTTATGGATAGATTTTTGAAGATGGCATATTTTATCCCACGCCAAAAGATTAATGATGTTATTCAAGTTGTAGACTCATATTTCAAAGAGATTATTAGTATCCATGGTATTTCGAAAAATATCACTTCCGATTGGGATGTCAAGTTCTCAAGCCACTTTCGGAGAACCCTATGGAAGAAAATGGGAACTAAGCTTCAATTCAGCAGTACAAGCCATCCTCAGACAGATGGACAAACTGAAGCAGTTAATAGGATTTTGGGAAACCTACTCCAGAGCTTTATCAGGAAAAATTTGAAACAGTGGGATCTTATACTTGCACAGGTTGAGTTCATCTACAATAACTCAATTAGTCAAGCTACCAATAAGTGTCCAGGTGAGGTGGTTTATGGCACCCATTCGTTTAATCTATTAGACTTGACCCTTTCATCTGATCAGCGATAATACACTACTGACGCGGGCTAAAAGGCAAAGGAAATCAAAAAGCTTCATGAACAAGTTCGAGAGCGAATTCAAAGGTAAAACCTAAGATGCAAGTTTCAGTGTGACAAGCATTGGAGACAACAAGCTTTCAAAGTAGGAGACTTAGTATGGATACACTTGGGAAAGAAATGATTTC
This sequence comes from Adansonia gregorii, assembly GCA_038382025.1. Taxonomy (NCBI): domain Eukaryota; kingdom Viridiplantae; phylum Streptophyta; class Magnoliopsida; order Malvales; family Malvaceae; genus Adansonia; species Adansonia gregorii. Next base: position 4,127,671 of record JBBYHO010000003.1, read on the forward strand.
TAAACCAATCGAATTCCATGTTTAAAGTTGTATAGGAAATCAACAACAATGCGTATAAAGTTGTACTACTAGGCACTTATGGAGTCTCTACTACTTTAAATGTTGTCGACCTTTCGCCATACTTTGAGGACGATGCTGAGTTTGACTTAAGGGCGAATCTAGTCCAACCCGGGATAAATAATATGGATCAATTACTTTGTAACCTTCATATCCTCTAGGAGTCAAACTTATAACCTCTATATCCTCTAAGAGTTACAAATTTTCATAAACCCCCAAATAAATCTTTGTAATCAAAAATAAATTTTTGTAACTCGTGTAACATATATCTAGATTTAATTTCTTATCTGAAACATATCCTATGAAACCAGTATAAATATGGGTTATCCCATTGTGTTCAAGGCAAGAAATAATAATTTTTTTTAATTAAGAGTAATTCCTCCCTTTTAATTTTTGTGCCACGAAAGTTTTGAATCTTATCTAAGTATTTTTAAGAGCTGATATGCTATAACGAGAGGCCTGTGGTCTTCTAGATGAGGAATCTACTACAGTGTTAGTTGAGCCCAACCTATACACTAGCTCATAATTGAAGGCCATCATTTTATAAATCCATATTTGTTGTACAAGGGTGTGAGCCTTATTATCCAATGAAAATCAGAAGCTCTGATGATTGGCTTGTATTTGGAATCGTTTGCCATTAAAATAAGTTGCCCATTTTTTTACTATTGTCAAGATAGCTAGCATTTCTTTCTTCTATATTGACAAAGATTGATATCTCGGAGATAAAGCTTTGCTGAAGAAAGCAATGGGTTTTTCTCTTTGACTTAATGTTACTCGAATGCTTGTATTAGGGGCATCTAGCTCAACGACAAAGAGTTAATCAAAGTTGGGTAAAGCCAAAACTAGCACAGTCACCATGGCCTATTTAAGTTACAAGAAAGCTGCATAAGCAATTTCTTTCCATTCAAAATAATCTTTTTTTAGTAGCTTGATAAAGGGTTGGCTATAATGCCATAACCCTTAATAAATTGCCTATAGTAGCTTGTCAGTCCCAAAAAGCCCAAAAGCTCTTTAACTGAAGTAGGAATAGGCCAGTTGCTTATACACTCAAGTTTTCTTTCATCCATTCCATACCTTGGCAACTAATAACGTGTTTCAAGTATTCAACTTTAGACATAACAAATTAGCATTTAGAGAATTTCAAAAATAATTTATTATCCAACAGAATGTCAAAGATCTACTTGAAATGCGCTAAATGAGCAGATCAATTAGGAGAATAACTTAAGATGTCATCAAGAATTACCAAGATGACATTCCCAAGGAATGGCTAAAATATAATACTCATCAAGACTTGAAATGTTGATGAGGTGTTAGTTAACTTGAATGGCATCACTAGAAACTCATAATACCCTTAATGAATTCGAAAGCCAATCTTACATATGTTCTTTTAGCCATGCGTAATTGGTGATAACCAGACCGTAAATCAAGTTTAGAAAATAAACTAGCGCAGAATAACTCATGAAGAAACTCTTCCACTAAGGGATTTGGAAACTTGTCCTCAATGGTGAGCACGTAAAATTGCTTAAATCAATACATAATCACCAAGAATCATCTTTCTTCCTTACAAAACCCATAGGTGTAGCAAATGAGCTTATGCTATCCCAGATGACGCTAGCCTGTTTCATTTTAGTAGCTAACTTTTCAACTTTATTTTTTTGTATAGCTTGATATTTGTAAGGCCTTATTTTAGTAACTTATTATTCATCTGTCAAAGGTATTTGGTGATCTTGCAATCTTCTAGACGGTAGTCCTCTGGGAACATAAAAAAGAATCAAATACTGAGACAGCAGTTTTCGTAGTTGCTTCGAAGGGCTTGCAAGCTTGAAGTAGGGAGAGATTCATAATGAATCTTGCTGAATTCACTTATAAGGATAATATAAGGTCCTCTAGCAGTTGTCCATATCTTAACTACCTACTTCATAGAGGCAATTTCTATAGTACTATTAACTACACCTTGAAGTGTAATTTCCTAGTCATTAGGAGAAAACTGCATGGTTAACTTCTAGAAATCCTATATAATTGAACCCAATTCTAACAACCAAGACACCCCTAAGACTATGTCACAACCCATCAAGTGTAAGACAAAGAAATCATTCTTCTGGTGCAGTCCTTATGCCTCCTATCGAATTTGTCAACACAGTTCTTGTAGCCCCATGTATTTCCCATTAACAACTGACACCTTCATTCCATAAACAGGTTGTGATCTACAACCCAACTATTTTACCAAATAGTGATCTAGGAATTTATGTGTACTACCTGAATCTACTAGAATAGTCGCTCATAAATTCTTGATTTTTCCTAAGATCTTCATAGTTTATGCTCCATCCATACCCAAAATAGCATAGAGTGATATTACATACGATTTAATGGCATCAATTTCAATGTACGATTCCTTAATGGATTCAATACAATAAGCAAATTGTTCCTATTTTGCAATCCTTTTCTGGCCATCATCCATTATCATATGATATAACTCTGAACAGATACAGTGATGTCCTATAGTCTACTTAACTCTACACTGCATGCATAGCCTTATTTTCTCCTATCCTCTTTTTCTACCCTAGTTGGTACTTTGGTTTGCTTTGGATTGTTTATGTTAAGTTTTTATGGCTGAGGGTTATAGGGTCAGGTTGGTATGAGTGGTTCGAATAGTATGCAATAGGTTACAGGTGGCCCTTTTATTATAGGTAAAAGTGAAGGTAATGTGGATTTAGGAATTGATTGAAAGTTTAAAGGTATGGCGATGGGTATAGGTAAGATTTATAGGAAATATAAAGTTTTTAGGGAAATTAAATAACATATCTTCCTGCTGTTTTGCTAGGTTATATGCATGGTTAGGATTAGGGTAAAACATCCTAATAGGTTTAAAATTTTTGGTTTAAGGGTGCTGAGAAAAATAGTGAGCCTATATTCATCCAAGAGTTATAAGAGGTTTAACAACCCTTTAAACTCCTCATAATATTCATCTATAATGTTCAGCTATTTAAGACTAACAACTCATACAGAGGGTTTTTGAATTCATTTTCATGGAACCTTCATCTCATCTCATGCATATAAGTACTCCAATCAACAATGGCAAGGTTACCTTAACTTTTAATGTACCACTATTTCCATTGGAGTGCTTTGCCACATCCAAATGAATCATCACCAATCTCATCTTGTTTTGTTCTTTTGTTTGATTGGCTTAAAAAAACTTTTCCATTTTCAATAACCACCTTTTAAAGTTCATGCCATCAAATCAAAAGCACTTGAGCTTTGAATACTTGCTATAAATCTTTTAGAGTTTTGTGATTGCACTGTTTGTACCCAGAGTGAGACCATCGTCATGTTTCCCTATTAACAACTTTTTTTTCAACCTAAATAACTCAACATTATCTATTTGTTTATTAGTACTGGTGAGTGTGATTAATCCTTCTATCTTGTGCATCAACTATTCAAACATCGCTTGTATCTCAACACTAACGCTTTCTAATCCGATTCACATCTCTGCCCTGAGTTCATTTTGGGTTTGCTCATTTGAAACGTGAAATTTGTATTCATCCCGATTTTCTTTTGCAATTGCCCAAGTCTCTTTTGCATTCTAGTTGTTGTACCTTTTGACATGGTCAGGAAAAGGCGCTCTAATACTAGTTGATATCACTCAAATATATTAAAAAAAAGAGAAGAAATTGTTGTGAAATAGAGTAAAAAAAAAAGAAGAAGAAGAAAAAGAAGGAAGAATTGGAGAAGAAATATGAAAATACAATAATTTCCATACTAATTCAGGCTATTCATCATTGTATATACACAATGGACAATACCTGTTGCTGCTAGCAACATCATTAAACAAAATAATTGAAAAATAAAACTAAGCTAAGTGGTTTCTAAACAACGTAATAGTAGGACAACAATGTTTACATCCTACACCAACTTATTCTTGAAATGACTTGTACCGGAAGGAAATAAAGCTAAAGAAAATAGTTTTTTTCTTAAACGGTGTCGGTTTGTTTATAGTCTTGGGTTTACTGATGGTGGATAGAATAAACCAGCTCTCCTTTTCTCCTTGAAGGTTAAGTGCTTAACATTTAAACCTCAAAGTTCTGTAGTTAAATTAGCTCTAAATTTGTTAAATTTATTATAAAAAATATAAAATTATTTAATTGGGAACTTTGGGTTTTGCCAAAATGTTTAATTTTGATGCACCAAAAAAAATTACATCTCATAATATTTTATTATATAAAATTATTTAATTTGGATTAATTTATTTTATAATCGTTAAATTTTGTAGTTAAGATTTTGTCAAAATGTTCATTTCTTGTGACATTTTCTCATTAGTCATGACTTTGATTATTGACAAATTTTTAAATGATTTAATTTATTTTTCAAATTTTAACTGATTTGGTTAAATTAGGTGAAATACATAATTAGTAAATTAAATACTAATGGGGGATGAAATATTAATATTTATATATACACATAAATATGTATATTGTAAACTTTTAAGTACTATATATATTTTACATCTGCAACTATGGAAGATTAAGAAAAATGAAAATCTGATTTGAAAACAAATACGAGAGAGGAAATAAGGCAAATGAGAAGTCCTTTGGTTCGATAAATATGCCAATGTGATGTAATTTAATTGGAGGGGTTAAATGAGGTGTTAAAATATTAGAGTTTACAAGAATTTTTTCTTGACATGACAATTTAGGTATTCGTATCATATTCATATATGAATTCTCATATCACTTAGGCTAATAAATCCTCTCTGAATTACTCATTCACCTACTACATGATTCATGCCATACCCCAAACCATCATACCATAAGCATCCATCTATTGTGAACTCATTTGTGATGAAATCAAATCATGACACTCCTCACATAAGATGACTTGCTATCACAAATCTAATAATCACTTACACTATTGACGCATGATAATATTTTTATAGACACTTGAGTGAAATACCAAATAATGTCTTTAAGTATCTCTATACTTTAACTTATAAGATCAGTTGCATGCATCTTATGCATAGAGGCTTACATAGTCCAATTTCTGTGCATTGTCAATACCCTGTCTTGACAATACAATAAACAAAAATGTTTTTAGAAACATGACTTTGATGTACAAAGATCTCATAATTGTAACTCTTTACAATTCCCTTGTAAAGTGAATGTGTTTTATGGGCTTTATTTATATAAGATATTTATAACAATTGCATAATTAAATCTTATGAATAAAAAAATAGCTTTATAATATTAAATAAATATAATGTTTGATTACGTAAAATCACTAAATGATTATGCCTTTCAAGCCACAACGATTGGCTTGTAAATCTTACACTAACAATCTCCACCTAGCACTAAAGCCAATTGCCTATATATCTAAGTCCCATACCCTTCATATGACAATCATGTTTCTATTGGGATAGAACTTTGCTGAAAGGATCAACTAAGTTCTCCTTGGTGAGTACTCATTCTATACTAATGCCACGTCTCTCTATAATATCTCTAATGATGTGATACCATCGCAATACGTGTTTAGCTTTGTGATGAGACCATGGCTCCTTAGCTTGCTTTATGTCTTCATTGTTATCATTGGAAAGTGATACTGAATCAACAATGCTTGAAACCGCATTTGGTTTAGTGACAAACTTTTTTATCCAAACTACCTTTTTTGTGGCCTCACAAAAAAAAATGTATTTGGCTTCAATTGTTGAGTTTGCAATTGTAGCTTGTTTGGAACCTTTTCAACTAACTATAGCACTGTTATAGGTAAATACAAAGAAATAACAAAGAAATACATTGTTACCTTATAGTAGCTTCTAATTTTATTCTAAAATAAATAAAGCTGCATGGATAAGAAAACAACAAATAGTTAAAATTCCTAAAACAACAAGCCAACAAATTGAAACTTAGAGCAAGAAAAGCAAACTTGACATATAAAAAAGAAGTCAAAATAGTCAAGTCTAGCTCAGAAATATTTATGGCATTACGATTTCCACTTAATGTCCTTATAATGCAAGTTAGGGAATAAAATATAGGTTTTATCAAGCGTTTGATTGAAAGAATTGTTAAAATAATAATAAGACAATATAGCACTTACATTATTGATTAAGAAACTACTATATTTCTTATAAGGTCAAAAAGCAAAAATTAAAAAAAATTAATATAAAAAAAAAACCTTGAAAGTGTAAGAGTTGTGACTTATTACATATAGGAATTCTATGTGTATTTAGATTTATCCTATTCTTTTTCGTGGTTAACTCATTATCTATTACTTAAATATTACATTAAAGAAAATCATTAACTCATAAAAGATTAAAGATTCACATAAAGTTAGTTACCTCTACTTAATCAAACATGTTATCAATTATCAAATGTTTTTCTCTATAATAAGCATCTTATGCCTTGAAACATTATAAATATATGCAATAACCACAAATGAAATGGCCATAATACCTCACATACCTCATGCACAATCAAAATAGCTAAATAAATATGTAAAAAGAAAAACATCATTTCTTTTTCTTGCTCCAAAATACAAAGAATGAAAAACTAATAATTATAATTAAAACATCAAGTAAAAATAATGAAATAAGTTGACAAGATAAAAAGAAGAGAATTTGTACTTTTCTTTAACTAAGAATGCCAAAAAAAAAAATCACCGATGAAGGCCCCCAACACAAAAACACAACTAATAAGATGCATACCATAAAGATCCTAAGACATTTGCAAATCCAAAAAGAAAAGGGCTAGTTACCCAAAAAAAAAAATTAAAAGAAGGCTTAAATAAATATAAGCCAAGAAAATTATTTTAAGTCACCTGAACAAAAGTAAAATGAAATTTGAACATAACTATTATATGTGAATAACCTTAGAATTTCCTCTACTATGCACCATTAAATCAATCTTTCCTAATTTTTCATCGAAACAACTCTCCCTTATAACTTTTTTTATAAACTTCAATAGTGAAGAGAATTGTTGGTAGGACTACCCTAAAAATGAAAGACATTTTGATGTATTTCATTAATTTGAACTAATCATTCTTATTTATTTGTTTGAGGCTTAATTATATCATTATTATTCCATTCTCATTTAGATTTACATGTTAAAGTAAATGTAAGCAAATATGGTTCATTGATTATTTATGTTTATACTGTTAGAATGTTCTATTTAATGGACTTTATATGTGGGAAGGTAAAATTTTAAGGTAAGTAATCTAAATTGATAGTCTATGGTCTATGGGGTCAATGTGATTTTTAACTCATGTTAAGACCATTATGTTGTCTAAATCCAATTAAAAAATGGCTTATCTTGGTCATCTGGAGCAGTTTGACTCCTATCTAGGGACATAAATATTGCTAGTTGCCTAGATGTGGTGATATATAGGGCTGGACCAAAGTACAATTAATCTATTAATAAGTCTATTTACATGGGCTAATTAACTTTTGACATTCATTATGTAACTACCTTAATCCTAAGTAATTGACTCTATGTGTATAACTTCTATGCTTGAACGTTTCAAAGGCTAAAACTTCTCAAAGTAGTAAGCTACTGGACTGATTCATTGGGCATATGACTTATACTCGATTAGAACTTTAGTTATAGATATGGAAGCATAGCTCTCATAAAGAGTTAATGCCATCCTCTTAGAAGGTATTTTACAGTATAATGAAAATGGATAAGACCTCAATCATTTGTAATGAAATGATAAATTGTTCGCATGTGATGGACAACTATTTTCACATTAAGAGTATAATAGAACTTTAAGATAAGGTGATCAAGTAGGTAAAACGAGCTTTTAACCTTAAGTTGACTACGAATATCATATAAGGGTATTAGAATATGATAAGGTCATTGGACTAAAAGGCTGTTTGTAAAGCTTACATAGTATGATATATAATTAGGAGTGCAATCTCAAGTCTTTAGTGGTACAACATTAAGATTAATAATTATGTTATTAATTATTCAGTGTAAAATAATTAATAAATAGATTATTAGAGCTTAATTATATATGTCTAGTTGGTACCTCCACTAACACAATATAATTTCTCAATTGTTGGTTATTTATCAGAATATCCAGAGACAAAAGATTCTCAATATGATGAAACGGTATGCTGGATTCACTGAGTGTGTGCATATTCTTTAGTAAATGAATAAAAATGATTTTTTGGTGTTATTTATTTAGAATATAAATTTAATTTGAATTAAATATTTATTTAAGAATTAGTAATTTAAATTAATTATATTTATCTTTTGATAAATATGAGAATTAATTTAAATTAAATTGATACGGGAAATCAATTATTTATGTAATTATTTTAATATCTATTAAATTTTGTTTAAATATTTATTTATAAATTAAATATGAAAAATATTCTAAATAAATTAAAAATTACTTTATTTATTTATTTTAATTTATGATTAAATTAATTATTTTATTATAATTAATTTTATTTTTATAATTAGTACATAATTATTCTATTGCAATAAAATTGACATGATTTTATTTTGAATTAGAATTGGAGTTACAAAAATTATCAAGCTAAATAAAATTAATAGCTTAATCAAAATTAATTAGTATTCATATTAAACATGTTATATTCTATAAAATAAATTTGAGCCAAAATATTGTTTATAAACACTAAGGCTAGGTTGAATTATAATGGACATCCATAATAGGGTTGGCACCACATATGAGTTCTTTTATAGAATTAATAAAATAATTGTTTTAATTAAAATTAAAATTAGGGCTACCTTTGTTACCTGATATAAATAAGAGGCCTATGCCTAAGGTTTCAAGTAAACCATTTATGCCACCTCAAGGTTTGGCATAAAAGTGATCTTGAAAGAGAACCGAGCTGTATGAATCTAGAGTTGGTCGAGACAAAAGGTGCTTACACACTCTACCATCTGAGAAGTGGAGAATAACGAAAAAGATAGTTGGTTGAAGCTTTTACACAGATCTAGGAATTCGTAGACAGTATCTTCAAATCTGCAACTTAAGTAACTGATTAAAATGATTTTATTGTATATGACAACAAGATTTAGCATGATTCGATTAATTTTTTTTAAATTCTACTATGCATCTGATTTTTTTCCTACAACTATTATTGAGCATTTCCTTCTACAGATATAACCACTCAAGCACCCCTCACTTTGACCTTAAAGCATTTCCTTCATCAAATCGTAAAATAAACATATGTTTAATGTAAATAAAAGATTTAGCAAGACTTCATAACTAAAATTTCACTTTGCAATTAAAAAAGTAATAAACTTATCTTAATACTTAAAAAAAATAGAAAAAAAAAAGATCAATAAAAAATTCAAAAAAATGACCTATGCAAGCCTGACTTAGTGCTTTAGGAATAAACAATTATTTTATAATTGAAAATAAAATGTAAAACCAAGTTTCATACCTTTTACAAATATGCCAAAACTTCGCGAACATTTACCTTTGTTTCAAAGTTAAAAAAAAAAACAAAAAATGAGCAAGATCCACATGCATGAACCAAAAGGAAAATGAAGTCATTTACTAGATGGTAATGTTAAGGAGAATTTGTTAATAGATAAATATAAATATGAAGAACCAATGCAAGTTATTTTTTGTGGGTAAAAATAAAAAAAGATTTAAAATTAGTTACATCCGGTGTCAACGAAGTAGGCAAGGGAGAGGATTTTGAGATCAGGTAGGTAAAATAAAAGGAAACTATCAAGCTTTCATCTTTTTGTCTTTGCTGTCACTAATTCTCCATCTTGGTTTTATCTGAACTTGAAAACCTTAAATTCAAAAAAAAAGTGGAGAAGATGGTAAAGTTTTAATCAATAAAACAAAAGCAAATTTGTAAAAAAAATACACATCATAAAACTTGTCTCCTTGCAAGAATCATCCTTTATAGGGGGTTCATCATGAATGCATTATGGTTCAGAGTTTTTTTTTTGGGAGAATTCCAAAAATAAGAAATCTAACTAAAATAAAGAAAAAAGGTAAAATCCAAGAAAACTTTTAAAAAGAAGAAAATTTTAATTTTTGAAAATAAGTAAAAAGAGATGGAAATTATTATTATGCCCGTACACGAATTTAAAATTTTTTCCCAAATTTCCCTCTCTTTCGACAACAGTAGCTGAGAAGAAACTTTATTATTGAAACAGTTCATCTTCTAAATTTGCTCTATACCTGGTTTCAACCTAAGTTGATTTCTGATAAATTTTTGTCACCAAGCTTGTTCCAATCACAATTGATGGAAGCCATTATGTTTGGAGCTAATTTACATAGGAATTTTAGCAACATTTTTCAATTTGTGTCAGTCAATATCGAGAAATTTGGGAGTAGTGATATTGGTGTTTCTAGATTCCATAATTTGAGAGAAAGTGAAGTTGCAGGGAAGTTAAGGCATAATGTTGGTGCTTTTAAATATTTAATTGGAGCATTTGAAAAAAAATTATTTCTCTTCCTTGGCATAATTTGTTTAAGGGTAATTGTAAAAAGAAATTTATAATTGTACGATTTAGGTATTTGTTGAGCAGGACATATGAAGAAAAAAAGGTAGAAATATATATTGAGAAAAATTTTATGTATGTTTAGCATAACATATTTAGTAGTATTGTAGAAAAAATTTGAAAACCAACGATATGTGTACAGTTGTAGGAGTTAGTGGTGCTCTGTGTAAAAATGTGTAGTTGTGAGATACATTTCCCATGAAAGTGTTGCCTATGAATTGTGTAACCCCATTAGTAGTGGGTGCATATTTAGGGCGGGAGATAGTGCAATTATTAGAACTTGGCAAGCAAGATTGATTAACGTAGAAAATTTTAAGATATGATTTTTAGTATACAATGTAGTATTAATTGTTAGTAAAATTGGATTGCGATTTTAACAATAAGCATGTATCAATGGCAAAGTGTTTTAATTTTGAAAGATTATTGTAAATATATATACATGGGTCTAGATTTATAACAGTATAATATTTGCAAGTGTAACATAAAATGAAGGTAGACATGGATGAAGTCATCGCAGGAGAGTAGAAAAGAAAGCAAATGTTAAGGTGAAGTTATTTTTCCTGAGACTATACGGATGAATGTATTAATATTTGCTAATTTTAGCTAACATAAGACCGTGCAAAATTGTAGGCCTTTTGTAAAGAAAGCACCTACTGCAGCCTTAGTAGGTTAGTTAGGTTAATGAAAAAGGTTGTCACCGGTGATGATAGAAAGGAGAATACACTTAAAGAAATATGTTTTATTGGTTTTTTGAGTTTGAGGGTAATCTTTTTACATCACCCATTATGTATATGGTTGATTGAACATTTTGACACATTAAATAATGCATTGACATGGTTAAAAAAATGGCATTACAATTAGGGATGCTGATATAGGAGTCGTGTTCAGCATTTCCTCCAGTGACGTAAAAGTTATTAAATAATCTGTAGACGAGAGTGATGAGATAAAGGAGTGGTGCAGTAAAGTGCTGCCTTTAAATTGTTTATTGGATGTCAAGGATCTATTACGCGCTATAACAAATTTAGATAATTGGAAGAGGCTATTTATACTGTATGTAATAGGGTCCATCTTAGCTCCGAGTAGTGGGGTTGAGGTTAATCTGAAGCTCGTGAAGATCATCTTTGATCTAATGCAAATAAAGTTGTATAATTGGGGTGAGTTCACCTTGAAGCACTTAGTTGATACTGTTAGGAAGCACAAAGAGAGAAAACGCATAACATGGCTCACCGTCTGTATCCTATTTCTTCAGGCATCAAAAATTATGCTTTATTGATTGATTTCAGTGTAGAACATTATCCTAATAAGCATAAACTGAGATATGATAAGGCCAAATTTTTTTAGATGTTTTACCTAGACAGGGTTATCTTATCCAAAAAATGCATACCTCGTGTTATGCCTCGAATAAGCGGATAGGATGATGACTTGGTCAAGAGACGCATACAGCTAGAGGAAGAGTATAGTGGATATGGTTCCAGGTAGGTAACTCTAGTGATATCGTTAAAACTTATTTTATTTTTGGTTATTGGTTAAACAATTATGCATTAAAATAGTGAGCTAAAAAAATACATTAATTACAATTATTGTATTTTAAATGTTGTGTAATTATGTTTGTAGGTTGTAAACAATATTGAACCTGTGAGGGATGAAAATGGTAAGGGAAATGAATCCATGCAGTGTGATTCGAAGGTGATGGTATGTTCAATTTTCCTTTTTTTTATGAGGCCTATTAAGTGTAAGCATTTACTGCTGTTAACAATTAACATTGGCAAGTATGTTAACTATGTTTTATAGAGTTTTTTGTAATATGTTGGTAATTCAACTTTGTCTACTAATGTATGGTTATAGGTTATATTGCAAAGGATTAGGTCAAGAACCAATAACATAATGAAACGAAACCATGAGATTGCAAGCTTGCACAAAAACAATCTCTTAAATATGATGACATTGGCGAAGTTGTCATTATTACATGGAAATAATGCAATGGTAGATACTATAAATGAAATGGAGTAGCCAAGGCAGACAGAGGTGATTAGAGAGATGGAAACATCCCCATCACGTCAGTTTAGACCATTAAGACTGGTTGTAGTTTTGAAGTTAATGTGCTGCCTTGTCCTTTAAAAGTCAGAATGTCAGAGGGGGTGTAATGGAATATGAGGTGTTGGATACGATAGAGGAAGAAATACTTGGTGATGCCAATGTCAGCGTGATTAAGAGTTCTGCACATGTTCGTAGGGCGATTAGGGTGGCTGCCAATCTATAATCACTATATTTGATCAGTTGGCTACTTGGCTCATTGATAAAACTTGAAAGAGCTATGGTGGAGTATGCATGGGATAAAAATTTACACTTAGAGGGAGTTCATTATACATAGTTTACATTAGTTGTACTTACAATTAAAAGCATTGTAACATGTCCATTACACTTTTTAATAGGGAATCGCTCTATCAAATGCATGGCTGGGATCTAATGAGGATGGATATTTTATTGTTAGCGAAATCTAATTCGGTGAGCAATATGGTATATTAAACTTGTCTTACATATGGCATTAAATGAATGTGTATAATTTCATGATGAACATAATAGTTTATTTAGCTACATATTTCTCAGGTAATGGAGATGTTTGTACGTGTAATTAATACGGATAAAGTCTATGCAGGTAAGAAATTAAAGCTTGGTCTGGTTGTTTTGACCTCCCATTTGGCGGTCGATTTTGGCCTTATGATGACAATCTTAGATCAGAATACTACTCCTTTCATTGAATGTTTGTCGTTGTAGTTAGCAAATGTTAATATGTAGTGGCCGATTTCATGTAAGGTGCCATTTTACACTACAATCCTAAAGGAAAGATAAGCCAACATAATATCGTGACATTTCGATAATTTTTTAGTGTTGAACCATATAACATTGATATACTCAGAGCTCAATTGGCATGTATTAATGATGCATGTAAGGGTAATTAAGTTGTTTGTATATGTAAATAACCATGATTAATTTTTAATATTTTATAAAATGGTTAGATATGTTTGCCGTTATACGCAAACAATCATTGGGTTGCATATTGCATTAATATGGTCTCTTCTGAGATAAAAGTTGTTGATTTCAGAAGGTCACACTACTAAGAAGATATCACTTTCGATTTCCTAGACTATTAGTAATGTCTAGGAAAACATAACTTACAGTAGTCTCATCTGAGGTGATAAGTTGAGGATAAAGTTGATGGTAAACCTAACAGTAATACTGATGTAATATATTTTATGTCTTGTAGCAGAAGTATTTACTTACTTTGCTGTGTGAGTGAAACCATCCAGCCGCAAAAGCTATTCAGCATTACAAAGAGAGACGCATCTAGTTGGAGCAACAATCATATGATAAGTAAATCTTTAATTGCTTATCAGAATATTAGTTTGGGTTTATTTGTTTCTAGTTGTGCATTTATAATAGGTTTTGAATTAACTTGTTTCTATGTTGTATTACAGTTCTGATGACTGTGGCATGTTCTTAATTAAGCATTTACAAGGTTGGAATGGCTGAATCGTTCTACCATTGAATCGGGTGAGTCTACAGTGCATAAGATTCAAACTTTACTTCTAGTCACAACTGTTATTTGTGTGATAACCAATGCATGGGCTTATGCATAGGCTGATGCCAAGAAGTATAGATTGAAACTCATGGCACAATTTATGTTGGACCTGAGGAATACAGAAAAGAATAGAGTCCTAAGCATGTTGACTAGTGTTTAGGGCGTATGAAGTGAACATAGGATTAACATGAACATTTAAAATTAAGGCAAGGTGTGTAAGGCTCGATGGACACCAAATGTAGAGATTAAATTCTTTGAATGATGTACAGGAATTTTGTGAAGGATTATAATATATGATATAATTCCATTTTTTAATTTGTGTAGTTATCCATTTGTAGTTGCATATGTCTTTGATATTAATCCATTTATACTAACATATAAATATATTAGTTCTTATCCATACTATCTACATAGCCTTCTTGAAACTTCTTTGTACATTTGATGTGAGAATTCTCTTGTTCATAGGGTATGACATAATTTTCTTGACATCTTTTTTTACCAATTAAATGACGGTTGTGTTATGAGAAAACATCTTTGCTGATTAGGTGTGACAGTAGTTGTTATATGTACATTTAGTTATATTTATTCTTATGTTAAGCTACTAAATGAATGAACATTTCATTGTACTAATAGCTTGGTTTGTTATACCAGTACATGCAATTTATTGCTAGAGGTAAGTACTTCAACATCTCTCTTTACAATGATTTGACAGCGAAGGTCAGTTATAGAGGGTACGATGTGTTCATGGATTTGGCTAGCCAAGATTGCACCTGCTTATCTTGGCAAATGAGTGGATTACCTTATACTCATGCATATGCCATAATCGATGCAACACATGGAGACCTATATGCATTTGTCAAGGATTGTTATACATCAGTTACACAAGAATGGATTTATGCAGTAACCATGGCTCCTGTTGAAACTCATAACCCACCATATATGCCTCCATCTAACAGTGATGCATGCCATATATCCTTGAAGCCACTTTTGACGAAGAGGCCACCAGGACCGCTAAAAGTAAAGTGAGTAGATTCTCAATTCATTAAGAAACTTCCCATATAATGTTTAGGCAAGTTGGCCGTAACCGTGCTTCATGTAGATCACCAAATTTATGTAATCTCTAGGTACGTCTTACTACTAGATGAAAAAGTTTTGTACGTAAGTGAAAGGATGCAGACTGTAGGGTGGCATTGTTTTGGAAGTAATATTTTGTATTATTGGGCACATTGGATACAATATGAATGTGGTAGATATCAATATTACCTACATTTTGTCATTATGCAGCCGGACTGTAGTTAGGAAACCTAACACTATTTTGGCCTATCATGTCAATTTGTCGTACACTCCTTACCTATGCACTAAGGGGAATATACCTTTGCATTATTGTATAAGGTTATTGTATATTTTCGGCTGTCATATATGTTTTGTGCACTCAATGTTATGTATATTTTTGTACGCCGGTGGAAGGTTATTAGTTATAACTAAATACGTTCCATCTGGTTTGAAATAAATAGTTTTTGTCCACGTCCAATGTTGTATTATATCGTGTGAAGAACTTGATAATATCAATTGTAAGAATGAAATTCAATGGCAATGTATTGATTGATATGGACATAGATAGTGCTATTGCCATCTTCAGTGGTCATTTTCCCACATCTAAATAGGCATGATTGAAATCATAAGCAACTACATACTCATAAAGTACTATTATACGTTTACTCAAAGATATACTGCTCCTATTTCTAAAACCTATAGCTTTTTAATAACAGATGAATTATCTAATGGTGTCAAATTATCTACTATTTGACAAACCATGACCTTTATTCTCTATACAGATGGTACAACACCCTGTGCTATAGAAAGAAAGCTACTGGAAACATAAACTAGCTCATGGACACATCCTATGTGTTCACTTCCTCGGCTTGAATATCATACATCTTCTTGACAGTATCCTTTATCTTCTGCATGATTGCAAGAAAGTCCTTTATATTACCAAAAACATGTTGTTCTCTTTAATCTTCTTCATGGCTGACTGCATTGTGAAGGTAAACTTGAGAATCTGATAATGATCAACCTTGTTCCTTAGTGGAGCACTGATATGTGGATGCATGGGTTATCCTTTTTCCTTAATTTTCTATTGTGGAATTTAACCTTTGAAGCATTATCTTATTGGCATTCTTTTTAGACATTTCTCCAACTTTCAGTGTATTTTCCATTACAAAAAATTTTGCAATCCAAAGATGTACATCTAAAGATATCGGTATGTATGACAGACTTCGATGAAATGTACAACTGATTATAACTAAATATACAACTGATATACCTAAATGTACAGCTGCATTCTAAAAAATATAAACGACCTTAAAATGGATCGTACAATCCACTATGCACCCATGAAGCATGCAAAAATGTTTGAGAGTAATTGTGTGTGTTTGTAGGACAACATACATGACAATCACGTAAGGCACTCAATAAGTTATGCAATTGGTGTACATTGCACAAGACATGTACACCGAGTGCATGGTATGAGCATTACGAAATGGGCATACGTGGTGGATTCATGTACAAAACATCAAAAGAATTCAATGCATACACATGCCTTGATGTACGTGTGATTAGACCAGAATATAAGACAAACTTCAGTGAAATGTACAACATATTAAACTAAATGTACAACTGATTATACCTAAATGTACAATTGCATTCTGAAAAATGGACACGACCCTAAATGGATCCTATGCTCTATTGTGCACTCGTGACGCATGTGAAAATATTTGAGAGCAATTGTACGTGTTTGTGGGACAACATATATGACAATCACGGAAGGCACACAACAAGTATTGCAATTGGTGCAAATTACACCAGACATGTACACCTAGTGCGTGGTATGTGCATTATGAAATGCGCACACGTGGTGGATTTATGTAGATAACATCAAGAGAATTTAATAGGTACGTATGCCTTGATGTCCATGTAATGATATCGGAATAAGATAGACTTCGGTGAAATGTACAACTGATTATAACTAAATGTAAAACTAATTATACCTAAATGTAAATTGCATTCTGACGAATGTACACGACACTAAAATGAATCCTACACTCCACCACGCACCCTTGAAGCATGCAAAAATGTTTGAGAGTAATTGTGCGTATTCGTAGGACAACATACATTACAATCACGCATGGCACATAATAAATTATGCAATTGGTGTACATTGCACAAGACATGTACACCGAGTGCTTGGTGTGCACATTAGATTCGTACAAGGAACATCAAGAGAATTCAATGTGTACGCACGCGTTGATGTACGTGTGATAATATCTGAATGTATGAAAGACCCAACATAACATGCAACTATTTATAGCTAAATGTATAAGTGATTATACCTAAATGTACAATTGTATTCCAAAGAATGCACATGACCTCGAAATGGATCTTATGCTCTACCATGCACCCGTGAAGCATGTGAAAATGTTTGAGAGCAATTACGCGTGCTCATAGGATAACATACATAACAATTATGCTAGGCACACAATAAGTTATGCAATTGGTGTACATTGCACAAGATATGTACGCCAAGTGCGTGGTATGCGCATTACGAAATGTGCATACGTAATGGATTCATGTAAAGAACATCAAGAGAATTTAATGAATACACATG
The DNA here is from genome assembly GCA_038382025.1 of Adansonia gregorii. Taxonomy (NCBI): domain Eukaryota; kingdom Viridiplantae; phylum Streptophyta; class Magnoliopsida; order Malvales; family Malvaceae; genus Adansonia; species Adansonia gregorii. The sequence continues at coordinate 4,145,453 of JBBYHO010000003.1, forward strand.
CCCTGATATACGTGTGACGATATCAAAATGTAAGATAGACTTTAGTGAAATGAACAACTGATTACAACTAAATGTACAACTGATTATAACTACATGTACAACTACATTCTGAAGAATGTACACAACCCTAAAATGGATCCTACGCTCCACCATGCACCCATGAAGCATGTAAAATATTCGAGAGCAATTGTGAGTGTTCCTAGGATAACATACATGACAATCATGCAAGGCATACAATAAGTTTTGTAATTAGTGTACATTGCACAAGACATGTACAACGAGTGCGTGGTATACGCATTACGAAATGTGCATATACGGTGGATTCATGTCAGGAACATCAAAAGAATTCAATGCATATGCATGCCTTGATGTACGTGTTATGATATCGAAATGTACGACAGACCCTAACAAAGTGTATAATTAATTATAACTAAATATACAACTGATTATACATAAATGTACAACTATATTATGAAGAATGTACACGACCCAGAAATGGATCTTACGCTCCATCGTGCATAACTGAATTATGAAGAATGTACATGACCCAGAAATGGATCCTACGCTCCATCGTGCACCCACGAAGCGTGTGAAAATGTTCGAAAGCAATTGTACTAGTTTGTAGGACAACATACATGACAATCACGCAAGGCACACAACAAGTTATACAATCGGTGTACATTGCATTAGATATGTACACCGAATGCATGGTATGCACATTATGAAATGCGCATACATAGTGGATTCATGTAGGGAACATCAAAAGAATTCAATGCGTATGCATGCCTTGATGTACGTGTAATGATATCAAAATGTAAGATAGACTTTGGTGAAATGTACAACTAATTATAACTAAATATACAAATAATTATACCTAAATATACGATTGATTATACCTACATGTACAGTACACAACATTAAAATGGATCCCATGCTCCACCGCGCACCCCTGAAGCATGTGAAAATGTTCGAGCATAATTATGCATGTTCGTAGGTACATGACAATCATCTGAGGCATGAAACAAGTTTTGTAATTGGTGTACATTGCACAAGACATGTACAATGAGTGCGTGGTATGTGCATTATAAAATGCGTATACGCGGTGGATTCATGTTAGGAACATTAAGAAAATTCATGCATACACATGCCTTGATGTACGTGTGATGATATTGAAATGTACAATAGACCCCAGCAAAGTATACAATTGATTATAACCAAATGTACAACTGATTAGACCTAAATGTACAATTGTATTATGAAGAATGTACATGATCTTAAAATAGATTTTATGCTCCACTCTGCACCCATGAAGCATGTGAAAATCTTTGAGAGCAATTGTGTGCATTTGTAGGACAACATACATGACAATCACATGAGGCACACAATAAGTTATGCAAGTGTTGTACATAACACAAGATATGTACACTGAGTGCACGGTATGCACAAAACAAAATGTGCATACGCAGTGGATTCGTGTAGGAAACATCAAGAGAATTCAATGCGTACGCATTCCTTGATGTACAAGTGAAGATATCGAAATATATGATAGACTCTAGCAAAATATATAACTGATCATAACTAAATGTACTATTGATTACACCTAAATATAAAACTGATTATGCCTAAATGTACAACTACTTCTAAAGAATGTAGACGACTCTAATATGGATCCAACGCTCCACTATGCACCCATGAAACATGTGAAAACGTTTAAGACCAATTGTGCACATTCATTAGACAACATATATGAATGTATAACTCACTACAACTAAATCTATGATTGACTATGACTAAATGTACGATAGACTATATCCAAATGTACAACTGGCTAGTAAAGAATGTACAAGGCTGTAAAATCTATTATACGCTACGCTGTATGGCTATGAATCGTATGAAGAAGTCCTACAGCTATTATACGCATTGTTTACACAAAATATATGATGATCACCATAATTGAATTTCTTTATGCCGATATCTAAATGTTCTTACACATTCTATGCATGTTGGAAACAATATAACTCAGTAAATGTACATCAGTAAATGTACATACGTTAATATATGAATGTTTGGACCACTATATGACCATGCGAAGTTAAAATGGTGCTTACCTTCAGACAAAGATTGACAACTCATCGAAAGGCATTAAGCAAACATGTGTGCTCGCACTCTTTAAACATCCCTATTATAGCTGCAACCATTAAACAATAATAAATGCATTCATAATATAACCCTAAAACCCATAAACTATGATAATTGACCCTACTCCAAAATGACTTACATATCCTAAAATGTCTATTCTATTAATATTATACCACCTAGCTACATCGATAGCTATATCAGGGAGTTTAACACAGCTAAGATGATCAGAATCATTGCAAATGTAACCCCTAATGCTCTTTTCTCCAATAGCAAAATACGATATGCTCAATGTACATATCAGTTGGTTTCTTAAAAAGTAATCTTTATCTTACATAGAATAGGGTCTCCATATATATTTATATATATATCCCAATAACGATAAAAAAAATGACCTTTAGATTCATCAAAATAATATTGATGCATACATGAAAACATATATTGATTGCAATCCCTACATTTGAAACAAATCGGTTCAAGAAATTTTATCTTTGAATCTTTTTTTTACTATGGAAGCATTATTTACATAATGTACTTATACTAACTATGTTACTAATTCTTACTTTACGTATCAATCTCTATATTCTCTGCAATCAAATTTCTTAAAAAATTACATTCTTCATATATATATATATATATACACTTTAAATTTTCTGAATTATTGCTAAATACCAATTTTCATAATCAATTATAACTGAAATTCTAATGCTACTGTCATCAAGTAGCTACAACATACCTTCATATTCCTTGCCTACAGCTTTTTCCCGAATATTGTACTTGATCAGGTTAGCTTCCACACAAACATTGAAATAGAGGATGACAAGAACAACAATGAAATTTGGGGATGAATTTTCGGTGATATTCATAGGTCACCCACTATTTCACATCCAAAGCTTAATCTCACTTCCAAATGTCGCTGACAGCCTTTATCTAACTTCAATAGGGGTCGACAAGCAATCCTTCTTCTTCACCTTTATTCTTTCTTTCAAAAACAAAATATAAACTTTGTGGAGGAAAGCCACAAGGCACGTTTTCCCTTAAGGGCATAATAATAATTTCTATTTCCTTTTAATTATTTTTAAAAATTGAAATTTTCTTCTTTTTATAATTTTTTTGGATTTTACCTTTTTTTTATTTATTTCCATTAGATTTTCCCTTTTTGGAATTCTCTCTTTGTTTATCCCAACAAAAATTGGCCACCCTAACCAAAGAAGATAGACTATTTTTTGTTTAAAAAAAAAAACATTCTTATAACAAACTAATCAATGAAATACATTCCTGTAACAAACTGTTCAAATTTAACGACTAAGGCTTGGATTTAACATTTTCGTGGTTGAAATGGAAACAAATGACTCAGATCCACAAATCTAGAATGAAATTTCTAAAAATCAAATTATTTAAAAAAAAAGATAATGAAATTAAAATAGACTGTCAACAAAACGAAATTTTAAAACAATCTTTCACCTTATTTCTTCCCATTTTTTCTTCTTCTTTTTTTTTTTTATCTTAGTAGGAGAAAGGTTAAATGGGAAAAGTCACAAAAGAAAAAAAAATTATGAATAGAAAATGGTGAAAATTGTTGGAAGAAAAAGACGAAGAAAGAGGCTTTTTCATAGGAATAATGTAAAATTTTTTTATTTCCCATTTTAGGCAGTTCTGAAATTAATTCTCGAAATATGGTTAAATTTAATTTTGAACTGAGAACTCGCCATGTGAGATGGCGAGGAAGGATGCTGGGAACTCGCTGTACTGGATGACGAGTTCCTGATGACGAGTTCCTAAGTAAAATAATTCAAAATAACAATTATAAAAATTATCAATGCCGATAATATATTTTTGCTATAACATAAAAAATTCAAAAGAGTAAAATATAAAATAATTATTAAAAAAAGTAAAAGCAGGAAAAATAATTCAAAAAAAATAACAATTATAAAAATTATTAATGAAGAGACTGCAGTTATCATTTTACTTTTAATTTCATTTCTTCTTTGCTGTTTCTTTTTTTCTCTGTATTTAAGAGCAAGTTGGTTCCCATAAATTATATATATATATATATATTATATGTTAAAATAATATTTAAAAATAATAAAATATTAAAAATATTTTTATTAAATATTAATTTACTATTTAAAATTAGTACAATATGTTTTTGTACAATATGTTTAGTCATTCAAAAATTTTTTGTTTTTTACAATAATATTAGATTTAATATAAAATATTTTTTATTTTTATTATTTTTAAATAGTAATTCATAATTTAATGTAAAATTTTTTTATTATATATAATATATTTTTATATTATATTTATAATATTATGTATTACATTATATATGTCTTATATAATAGATATTATATAAAGTATGTATAATTTATATATATTTTATATAATTTATATATAATTGGTATTATGTATGATATATATTATTAAATAGTAAATTAATATTTAATAAAAATAT
>JBBYHO010000003.1:4168467-4183522 GCA_038382025.1 Adansonia gregorii
AATTAAGAATATTTATATTTATAAAATAAAATTGGCATCTAGCAATGCATCATGGCCACCCAACATATAAGGAGTGTCAATATAGTTTTGACAAGCCTTCAATGTTCAATATCTTAGTGTAAGTCAATCATTTCATCATATATCCTAAATTTGCAAGAGCACAGTTCAATGTCTAGTCTTAGCCCATTCCATATTAGTGTGCAACCCCTATGTGTTAATTTCACAATCAATATTGCTTGGCCAAGGACTTTGCGTTAACATGAGCCAAGTATATGTGAGATATGTCCTTTTAAGTCATCTAGGGTGATGAATCCTTTATGGACCACTCATTCATCTAACATTTGGTTCATGCCATACCCAAAACTATCATACCATAAGCATTCATCTATTGTGGACACGTTCGTGATGGAATTAATACATGACACTTTTCATATAAGATGATCTGGTGTCATAAGTCTAAAAATCACTTATACTACTAACACATGAGTGTATTTCCATAGACACTTAGGTGAAATAACAAATAGAACTCTCATGTGGGTCATATTCAATGAACCTATTACCGTAACAAGCACGCATGTGTTATCCTCAAATATCTTTACGTTTTAACTTATGAGATCAGTTGTGTACATCAAATGTATGGAGGCCTAGCATATACTAATCTTTGTGCATTGTTAATACCTTGTCTTGACAATGCTATGATTAGGAATGGTTTTAGAAATATGACTTTGATGTATAAAGATCCCACAATTTTAACTCTTTACAATTCCCATGTAAAGCCACTGTGTTTCATAGGCTTTATTTACATAAGATACTTTTAACATTTATTAAATCGATTCTTATGGATAATTATAACATTAATAAAAAATAATATTTGTGTACATGAAATCATTAAATGTTAATGCCATTTAAGCTACAATGATTGACTTGCAGAGCTTACACTATTAGAAAACAGTTTTAGACTTATAGTTATTTATTAAGTTAATATGCTTTTGTTGCTTGATCATGCTATGAATCTTTGATGGACACTAATATGTAATTAAGATTTGTAGTTGTTTAACATGTTTTAAATCTATGATAGACTATACTATGACTCTTTAGTTGTTCGATCATGTTTTGGTTACAATATCTTAATAAGTAATTCTTAAAGTTTTATTTCTTTAAATATAAATAAAATTTTTTATTACACTGTTGTTTAAAAAGAAAATCTCTATTCTCTTAATATGAAATATTTCCCTTTTATCAAATTACTTGTACTATTAAGAAATTCAATCACTGATATTAACTATTAAGTATTCCTAACAAAAAAATTGACCCAACATACATACATGACGTATGTGTCAGATATTTTTTTGATAAGACGTAAAAATTAAATCATGTATATATGTTGTGTCAATTTTATCAATAAAATTATTTAATGAAATTAATGTAAATAACTTAATTTATTAATAATAAAAATTAATTTAATAAAATTAAAAACCTATGATTTATATGAAAATTAATGCAAAATTTGGTGGCTCAAACGTAAATTGCACTCGTTCGGTTGAAGTGATAAGTTTCGGGCATTCGACCAGTTGACTTCCATGCTTTTATTGGGCTTCTGGAGACACATTCTATTAAGACGAATGTCTCCCGAGGTACAAGGGCATGGAATTTTCTCCTTTTTATTATTCTTGCTTAATTGCATTAGTTCAATTCTAATAAACAGCAACATATATGGTTCTATATACCGCCCTCATTTTCAACGTGGTTTTTAATTTTATCTTGGTTGTTTACTCCTTTCCATGTGAACCCATCGAGATTTAAATTGCAAAACTTAGCGGAAAATGGGCGTGATCAGGCAAAGCGGATTAGCAGCTGAAATGGTATTGGAGTTCTGTCAAATAAGAGCTTGGGAATCTTGGTGCGAAGAACAGGAGCAGCTGGAGCAGCACACTAGTTTTATGGGATGCTTTGTGGAGATTGTTCGTGCTCTGCGCTTCTTCCTTTACCACTATGGAACTGTAATTCATCTAAATATGACCAAGAAGAGCAGACAAGTTATAGGGCCGAGCATCATGGAGAATAAATTAGCACATGAAGCTGCTTCATTAGCCTCCAACATGTTGTGCTTTCTTACTTTAACTTTGGCTAAAAAATCTTATCATTTTTCATATCAATTAACCAAAAAAAAAAAAAAATAATCAATCCAAATTGAAAAGAAAAAAACAAATAAAATGAGTGGTGTAAGTTAAATATATATATATATATATTTAAAATATTATTTATCATTTTTATATTTTGTATTTTTCATATTAACTTGTAATGGGTATGATGGTAGTAAAATAATAAATTTCAGTTTTCTCTCTTTTTTTCCATCATCTTAAGTAATGGATGAAAAATTATTCACTTTTTCAATCTTTCCTACAGAAAACATTAATGAAAAATAATTTTTTCCTTTTATTTTTTTCCTCTTTACTTTTTCAATCTTTCCAAAGTTCCTTTCCATCCTAACCAGCAAAGCTTTAATCCATGTAAAGGGTAGAAAGAAGTTCAGTGCAGATTTCTGGCTGATGTTCAGACTTCTCGAGCGATTCTTGTTTGCTGGGTGTGCCGTCATTATTACATGCTGTGTTTGTTTCCTTGATCATAGCAGACATCTTTCACAGCCTCCTAGCATTTATGCCGACAGGGCTGGCCCTACTGCAGGCACTTGGCTTCTTTTTAGAATTACTTTGTCTCTATGGTTCTATTGTCCCTGAATTTTTGAACGTTGAAAGCTCAATTAATATGCCTCCCGTTTGGAAAGGATCGAAAGTTGATATTGAACATTTCTCGTCAATTAAGTTCATGACCAAAGGACCAGAGTGCTGGCATTCAATTTTATGTAATACAAAATTTCATTCGAAAGAGAACAATCAATTTGAAGTTCAATACTCGAAAAGCCTCAAAGCCCAGTTCCCTTTTAGCACCTGGACTGTCACACACACACAAGATTCCCTGTACATGGAACCCTACAAGCACACTGACTCTAAGACAGTGGAGAGGGAAACAAAAAGAAATTTAAAACAATTTTAACTATTCAACTGCCAAGGCGGAGTTAACATGTTATCCTTGAAATCTTCTTTTAACCATACGCAAAATCACCACTCCAAACTCAAGCCAAACCAGGACGCATGGCACAAGCACTCTGTATTTTACGGCCACAAACCTCAGCATTTTCATAATTTTTAAAAATAAAATAAAATAAAATAGTCAACAAAGCTAATTTAGGGGGATTTCCAATCAAATTGAAGGTTATTAAATCCATTTACTGCTCCAAGCCCACTGAATAATCTGTTAGCTAATTCTTGTTGCTGCTGATGGTGCACAGCATCTTGAGGAATCAATGGCATGCTCACCCTTCCACTGAAATTCATACAGTTGTTCCCCATGGCGGATCTCATGGCAGTGGGATTGGGAGAAAGACCCATGCCACCACTCGTATTCCTGAATCCTCCATCTCCAATGCCTGAATTGTTATTAATGAACACATTCCCCATCAGGCAGCCGCCACTCAGCTGTGGCAGTCCATTATTGTTATTCAAGTTATTCCCCACAGAACCAACGCTGACCATGTTACCTGCTTCACTGAACTGTGATGAAATCATTATTTCTTGAATGATTTTTTCAACGGAGCTCTGAGATTCATTTGGGTCAACCTCACTTGTCTGAGACAACGACTGCTGTGGTGGAATCTGTGCAGATGAATTTGCTGAATTGACATTTTTTGCGGTTGTTGAAGGAGCCAAGGTAGAACTTTGGGGAGGGAGATTAGATGATGATGGCATTGGAGATGAGAAGGGTGAAGAAGGATTTGGTGGAGCGGGTGGCAAAGTAGTAGAGGACCCTGCTGATGGGATCTGAACTGGGGTTCCAGCATAGGGACTGTTCGGATTGTTCATCTGGTTTTCAATCCTAGAGTTCATAGAATTCTGTCGGAGAAGACCGACAATGGTGGTAGCAGACGTAGAAGCAGATGTTGCACCCTGGGAGTTGTTTACACCGGCAACAGTGACACCATTGCTTGCATAAGGCTGCATAACAGTTGATTGTATTGAATGAGGATCATTATTAGAATTTTCTCTAGCAACTGGCTGCTGCTCATCGGTTTGCAGATCCGAATTATGCTGTGCAGACAATGGGGAACGCCTCCTTGGAAACTTGGCCAGACTTTCTGAAACATTTAAAAAAAATTAGCAATATTTCACGGCAAAGTAAAAAGAAAAGAGACAGATCAATGACAATGCTACCTGTGACATTTCAAGGTTTTCAAAATAATTTTTATTCATTAACATATATACGAAAAGTTAATGAGAACCTTCTTGAACATCATAAAGGAAAACAAAAAACACATAAGAAACCAGATAAACACATGCATTACTCAGGGCTTCAACCTCAGTCTGCACTAAATAAGAGCGAGTAATCTTCCTAACCCGCATATGTTGCCCATTGTTATAACCGCATTAAGTTTTATTTCAACAAAAATAGCTAGTATTGATCCCATTGTAAAATCTCGTCAAGGTGTCCGCTCTCTGCTGGAATATTATCCTAGATTAGTGAGGGCACATCAATAAGCCCTCCAAAGTTCATTAATTCAAACTTTCAAATCTGAGTGGGGAAAATTTGGTGCCTCCATCAACTGAAGGCCTTTCGGACTTTTGCAAGGGGAAGACCACCTGAGCAAATGCCTTCCAGGTTTCTTGCTGCTCTACCTAATTATTAGGGCTCAGATAAGCCAGGAAGATCAGTGGCGCTGGTATTGATCAACAAGAATGTCTATTAATAAATCAGTGAACACGAATAATGATCATAAACATTGGAAGATTAGAATTCAGGAACTATACCCATTGGCCCCATCCCTGTCTCGTGGCTATAATCAATCAAATCCTTCATGCTATTAACAACCTCTGATATCTGCAATTGGAGAATACCAGTTAGATAATGCACAAAACAACTTAAAATCCCCCTTAAACTAAGCAGCAAATTAGCCATCCAGCCATTAGCTTTGAATTTTGGCTTCATGTAAGATGATATAAGAACCAAGCAAACATCAGCCACAGAATGTAAATTTGTGGAGAAAGATAAGAGGATAACAAGAAAAATTGTTAATCCTGTCTAAAGTCTCATAGCATCCCTAAGGATGACAGCTCATGCAACAAATTATTTTCTTTTATTATTTTTTCTTTTTTTGCAGTAAATCATTTCCATTGATCGAAAGGCCTATAAATTTTATCAAGCATAAACCCCATTATTAAGGCTCAACCTTTTAGTAATTTGCATTTCAATTATGTCCACATAACTGACAGATATAAATAACTAATAAATATCACCACCAAAATAATTATTAAGGTTTAAGTATATATACATGCATATAATTATTAAGGTTTAAGTATGTACTTATTCCCACTATGAAGTTTGTCCCATACTCCATGGAATCTTCAGATCATTCCCTATACGTTAATATGTTAAAAATGCATCCATGTACTTTTTAAACTTAGTCAAATCCAGCAAAATTACTCATACAGGCCACCAGTGCCGCCTCAAATCTTCATTTACCCTAAAGCATCCATGTCTGACATATTCAAACATGGGTATGGAAGTATAATCCTCCAAATATATAGAAAATAATTAATTTTAGTTTAGTAAACTCGTGTCCAACACATACTCGTATCTAACACTCACGCCTGAGTCTAAGAAACATAGCAGGTTACTGCTACTATGTACAAGTAAGGGTACTGATGAGCGGTGCTAACATAACCATTTCTGCAGTAAAAATCATGACATTTTTTTTTTAATTTTCCAAATCGCAACCCTAGAATTATGGATGAATGACAGCAAGGGCCATTCTACTTAAGTACTTATGTTAAATGTCTATATCAGTCCCCTCTAGTTTTATCATTGAAAATTCCATCTCATACCGTAGAATTTCGTACAATAAAGTAAAATTGCCAACCCGTCAATCTCAAACCATTAAATTTCTCTATATGTTAAAAACTAGTTACATGACTCTAATACAGGACAAAAAGGGAAATTAAGGCTTGATTAAGTTGCAAGTCACATTTACTCATTCAATTATTAGATCTTGTTTAACTACTGGATTTGTAGAAAAATAAAAATAGATAAGATTAAAAGAGCAATAATAGAAAGAAGAAAGGAAGATGAAAGATCCCAAATATATTTCTAGGCATAAAAGAATAATTTTCTTAAAAATATCGAGAGAAAAGAAAGAAAAAATAATATGACGTTTTGTGCATTTTAAATCTTGCACATGTTTATGCCATAACATGCCCTGTGACTGGCTTTTACCATACAAAAGAGCTATGTTTTGAGAGAAATGAAACTAGCAAATAGATTTGATTGCAAAACATGTCTAAATTTGAACTAATATCATTAGAGCGACAAATCCTATAACTCATAATGGTGGAAAAATAAAGTTGCAGTCTATAATACCTGAAGGCACCGTACATATCGCTTTGTATACCCTAAATCATTAACTAAAGGAACATCCAAGGCTTTTGCCAATTGACGAGCAGATGCAACAAACCTGCAAGAAGCATGTGTTACTGACAAAGCAAACTAAGATGACACCCAAAATGTATATAAATGCACAAAATTTCGTGCATGAAACGTATCAATGCTGTAAAGATGGAATGGTCTTTATGGCAAGAAAACCACTTCTACATCACCTTCAGTTCGATGTCCAAGTACACCACTTTAGATGCCATTCAGTAATGTATAGGTTCATAATCGAAAACAAGCTCTAACTATCATCTACACTTAACCCAACTAAGTCCTTCAAAAATTCCAAAAAGTTTGGGATAAGTTACAGAATTCATTTTCTTTAGCCAACTTGATCTAAGGCTATATCCCTTGAAAGATCCAAAGACATTACTCAAGTCCTTTCTCATCAGTTCCCCAACATCATCCTTCATGTACCTCTGCTTCAATCCCAATTGATCAAATCACTCCTGTCTATGGGAGTGTGGGAACATCCCTAGGTCTCTATTGCACATGAGTAAAACATTTACAGTATCCTTCTTTTAATTCACTTCATTTCTGCCACCCACATATTCTTTTGAATATTAGTTTTTTGTTAAATGACATTTCAACTTCTCCATTCCAGCTAGATCCATATTGTAGATGTTGAGTCCTCTAACTACCCTACAGAAACCAATACCATAGAGCATTATATCGCCTTATGATTTTATTACACTTTGCTTTCAAGCTGACAGGCATCTGCATAGCACTACTCCATTTTACCCAGTGTTTTAATCCACAGATGACACCTTCTTCACCAATTCTTAGCACCACCAAAAAGATTTGCAATATAGAATTCCTGATTGTCCATTCAGAACCAATCTAGGAAGCATGAATAGGTACAGCCCTCATGTCTGTGTTAGATGAGAACATGCCTCAGAGATGCCAACATACAAATCCAAACAGTTGTATATAGCACACACTAAAAGAGTTAATGTTTCAATTTTAAAAAATTCAGGAACAATACGAACATGGCTGCATATAGGGAATTCATAAGCAAGATGAAAAGAAAATAACACATCTACGAGAAACCCATCTAGGATGCTGCTGTGCCTTGACCTGAGAGATGAGAAGATCTAAGTTCACAGAGGGGAAGTACAACAAAGAAAAGAAGACTGGCCTGGGTGTCACAATGGCCATCATTGCTTTTCTCACATGATTGCTTCTGATCTATGCCTTAAAACCAAATAGGAGAACGAGAGGAGAAAAGATGATTCAGGGTGGCAGCAGAATTGGAAAGAGAAGAAGGGCAAGTGGCCAAAGGTACACAAAAATAAGCTTACATATCTTAAGGCATATAACTTGTGCCAGGTCCGACCAGTAACAGATGTTTAAGCCTATCAGGCCATATATTGAGATTTGATTTCCCTTGCTTTAAAGTTGAAAATTAAATGGTATTCAGCCAATTTACAACAATATTTGCAAGATAATTGAAAATTACCTTGATAATGATTCATAACAAAATTTCTCTACAATTATTCAAAAGACTGTTTGGTTTTACATCCATGTCACATTTATGAATAAAGAACTCACATGTTACAGAGACTGCAGAGAGAGGATAAGTCATTAACTATGAGAGTGATTTAATAAGAATATAAAACTCACATGTTACAGTTACTCTGTAAGTCCGATGCAGATAAGTTGGATGATGCATTCTGTGCTGATGCTTGGTACTTCTGTGCGGCAGCTCCAAGTTGACTTACCTGGAATCCATTTAATCAATTATCAGAATCTATGAAAACGAAGCATTTCCCAACTTGTATCATGCAAAAGACTTCACCGAATCTATGAAAGAATGCTCTTAGGTTCATCGAAATCCATTTCACCACCCTTAACACCTCCAGCAGAGAAGATAAGTCAAAGAAAACACAAAAAGAGCTGGGGGGAAAAATCATATCACGTCCTCCAGTTGACCAGTTCTATCCAAACATATGCAACCAAACCAAAGAAGAAAACAGAGATTTTTCATTTTCAGGGCTCAGAGTGGAGAAAAGAGAAGGGGAATGCTTAAAACTTTTTCCTTTCAACTTCCACTACTCCCAGTGTCCCCCATTTCTAAAATAAGCATCAGGCTTATCTATATTTTCTTAAAGTTAAGATGACAGGAACTTGCTAAGAAATGAATTATGATTTTTAATGTGCTAGCATTACAGTAAGGCATAATAAAGTCAAGTTAATTTAGGTACTCCATGAAAGGATGCTGTAAGACTACTACTTAAGCACATAAATCTACATCTGACATATAAAGCATCTTTTTGTACACCTGAGGTATGATCAATCTCCGAGGGATGAGCTCCTCATGACGTCGTGCACAAAACTCCCAAGCGCAAATCTACAAAGTATAAACAAGATATGAAAACAGAATGTCAACAAACTGAAATTCCAGCAGTTATAACCTCCTTTAACGCAGAGAATTTAGCATCTCCAAACCTTTAGATCTGGAGAGAAAACAATACGAAGTTGACCATCCCTGACTACACGAAGATGCTCAAAAACACTCTCTTGTATTGCTTTTGCATAGTCAAGGACAATTTGACCATTTGCATTATGATATTCACAAGGCATATCAACATAAAGAAGCTCCTCCAAAGTGCCACTGTCATATTTGATTTTAAATAGTCTAGGCAGAACGTCAACAGTTGTCTCTGAAAGTACAACGAGATTGTTTGTTAGAAAAGCAAGAATTTGACATTTACTCTCTTTTCACGTGTATATGCGCAATTTGGGACATGAAGCATTAAAACATTTTTCTCAAATAGTTTCAAGTCATATTCTTTACTATATCAAAGAAGATAAATGAAATTCTACTTAGATTTTCAGCATCTTAGAAATTGAAGGTATATCTTTGATTCCTTCAGCACGAACCACTCATTAAAGAGTGATAAACTTTTGTAACATGGACTGAAATAACATATAGTACAAAATATTATAAATTTCATTTTTCCTATAGGAACCAACTTCATGGAGTCTATAGAAAACAGACTTACTATCTTACAAGAACCAATAATCTTACTTTTAACAGTTTCATCATTCTACTGCTTCCTTTTCTATTCCTAAAACTTTTAGACAGTGGGACAGAAAAGTTTAAGAAGCAATATTGCATCATCTATTTTTGACTCATATACAAGATTGCTTTATGGCATTTCAAGTGTAGACCAAGTAAAAGGAATTTATTAATCCACGTAAGAGCCATCACATAGGCAACAGCCTAGTGTCTCTGATACATGAAGACTCAGACAACAAGAGTAGAGGTTGAAAACCCAACTTACTGTATTCTTGCTCTAAATGAGCCTATGTACCTAAATGATGATGCGTATCCCACGAGACAATCGCTAGGAAGGTAGCCTGTACCTCTTCTTTTGGCAAAGTGTCTAAGATCTTTCTCATGAAAAGCAAATGTTAAAAGAACCAGATTGAAGGTCAAATGGGTGTAAACTCTGGTTACCGATGCAACCAGTCTGACTGGTTGAACCGTTCAGTTTGAATTAAAATAATTTTAAATATTAAAAAAATACTTTTAATGTTAAATAATTAATAAATACAGTCAACTATTAATAAGAATATGCATTCGAGTTCAGTGATACGGTCTTTAATATAAATCTAGAAAGTTGTGGGTTAAAATCTCATCACCTACAAAAATATTTTTGAAAAAAAAATAGACAACGGTTTTTTCCAGGTTTTTCCCCCCTTTTTTTACCCGTTGAACTAGTTTTAGACTACTTCAAACATCGGTTCTACCTATAGCACCAGACTGGATTAGCAGCAAGCATCAAAAATATCCATTATATGTTTCAAAAGAATTGCATTCAAAGGAGATTTGTGCTTTGCCACTTATTGTTTGCCAAAGGACAGAGGAACCAGTAAAGATTGAATCCACAGTTTCCAAGACGTTCCTAATATTCATAGATGCAGAACTTGATAAAAACATTAGTTAAGAAGCAAGGACCATTAACATAAAATACAGAATAATTTCTTCACTTAATGGCAAGAGGTAGTCAACTCCATACTTACTAGTATGACAAGATATAATCAGTGTCTAAAGCAGGAACCGTTAAAATACCATAAAATATCAAGTTGAAGGGGTGAAAGAAATAACATACCAAAACCACGACCTGGCTTGCGGTTGCAAATTTCACAGTGCCATATATCCTGCAAAAGCTGCAATTAAATCTCTAATATTCCTCACAACAGCAAGACAGCAAAATCTAAAGCTTTGTAAACCATTCCAGAAAGTAGAAAATAGAAAATATCATTTTAATTGGCCAAGACTCCAATTGAGATATGATAGGCAGACAAAATCCTAAGCATACTCCCCTGTCAACGCACAAAATACTACTAAATTTTCTGACAATAAAACCTGCTTTCTTCAAGCATACATCCAAATTTTACTTAACACGTACAGAGAAAATTATAATCACATGCCAAAACCAACTATTACTTCCGATAACCATCCACTTGAGATTATATAAAGTCATTTGCAAATCATACAACTTTTGCCCTACACCCACATATCTCAGAAGGGGAAGTAAATTCGGGGCTATAATGGAAGCTAAAGCACTTTATCTTATAGTGTTTCTTGTCTTTTTTTTTTTCCTGACTGTTTTCCAAAATAGCATAACTAAATAGCAATGGTAATTATCCTTATAACTCATTATTGATATTTTGCACCTTCATCAAACATTAACAAACAGTGGTCCTCCAAGGCATTGTTTAGCAAATTTAGAATTCTTAGAAGAGAGTGTACTGTGCCCCAAGGATACTCCATTCCAACCAGTCCCCCTCTCTCTTTCTAAAAAACAAGCCTTTCCTCTCACTATGGACAGTAAAGTGTAAGTCCACTAATTTTTTAAACAACATACCTGAGGAAAAACACCATTAGTTTGGCGACTATTTCCATACAACGAAACACACCACCTTTTCTTTGCATTAGGAGCAAAATAGTCAGCAACAAATTTACGCCAGAATTCAATATTGTTACCCTGCATAAACAAAATGTGTCACTAGTACTACCAAGGGCAACAGCAATCACTGAGAAGAACGACTAATTTCACCAGTGAAATTATCTTACATTAGGTCTGCACTGTTGCTGATACATGTATTGGGTCAAACGCCGAGCGCAAGTTCCAGGTTCATAAGCCGGTCTAACAGCAGATCTAATTGGTAAGTTTTGCTGCTCAAACTGTGGCTGTAGCGAAGGCCTTTGCTGAGGAAGTGATTTTAGAAGTTGCTGGTGATGTTGCAACTGCAAAATACGCTGCCGTTGCAAAAGATTCATCTGTGCAATAGCAGCTTGAGAAGACTGCCTGGACAATTGGAGGAACTGCTGCTGCTGCAAAAGCATTGCTTGATCAGACTGTTGACGTTCCAATTTTACAGGTGCCATGCCTCTTCCAATTTGGTTCTGTTGAGGCTCTAGCTTCACTGGTCCAAGATTTTGGAATGATTGCAACTGTTGCTGGGGACCAACCTGATCATTCATACTTTGAGGCTCCAACTTGACCACAGCTTTGCCCCCTAACCCTCCTCGGGTTGATTGAAATTGTTGCTGTGATTGACTGTGCGAAAGAGGGAACTGTTGCATTGATTGCTGACCATGTTGAAACTTTGGTGGCTCAAATTGTTGAACTTGAGATTGCTGTTGATCCAACAGTTCAGGGTTTCCAGCAGAGTTTGCAATTCGCTGATTCTGAAGTTGGCCTGATGACCCACAATTTGCAATATTTGGTGGTGTGAACGATGAAGTGGGTACGTTAAAACCAATCTCATTTGCTACAGCAGTAAGAGGATCAGACTCGGCTGCGGCATCATAACCTCTCTGTTGGAAACCACTAGCACCAGATAAGTCAGAGTTCGAACCCGCATTGGCAAAAGTCTGATTGAGAAGTGATGAAATGTTCACGTTATACTGTGCTCTTGGCGAGACAAGCGAAGAATATGTTGTTTGTTGAGGCATTGAACTACCTTGAGATCCCAAAATAGCAGAATTCGATCGCATAAGTGCCGAAGAAACAGACTGACCACCACCAATTGGAGTTGCTGGCCCAGATGGCACCATTTCCCACGAATTAAGAATGCAGCAGCCCAAAAAATTCACCAAACTGAAGTACTACAGCTCGAATTTAACATACAAAGATATCGTGTTGAGCCTCCGCAGGCACCTTGACAGAGAAAGGCCATAATTATATTCAATCAAGAAGCAAAATCCATGCCATACTTAGAACTTGACACTCCTGCTTGTCAGCATTTCAGAAGAGAAGTGGCAATAGTTTCCCGCTGACCACTAAAACCTGAATTATAGAAAAATAACATAGAATAATAAAAGGAGTAATTGCAAGCAAGAAAATAGACCATCATAAAAATTTCTGCACCAGTTCACAAATAAGTAATTTAGTGACAAGCTGAGACCATTTAGTGTAAAATCTATTTAGATATTTAGAACAATTAAACCCTGAAATACAAAATCATAAAACTCAAAGCCAAAAGCCACCATCAAATAAGTCATCTCTGCTTGGCACAAATACTGGTTGAAGCTAAAATAATAGTACACAACGAGAATGATAGTGACATATTGAGATAAAAAATAAAGCAAATTGAAATTAAATTTCCATCTCCCAAATTCCCCCCCCCCCAAAAAAAGATTAAGTTTTCATCTATATATGGTTGCAAAGAAAATGTAGGAAAAAGAAAGAAAAATCCATGAATTTAAGGCTAAAATTGCAACCCAAATCTGTTAATATTGAACCCTTTCTCTCATTCTAGAAAATCTAACCCCAGATACCAACACCAACAAAAAAAAAAAAAGAAATATTTAAAAAAAAAGACTTGATATCAATGAAAACACATATTAGAAACAGAAAAAAAAAATCACAAACTAATTGAAAACCCCAACACCAAAAAGAGAAAAGGTATAAGAAAAGTGTGGGAACAAGTGAAGAACTCTGTTCTTCACTCTCCCAAACAAAGAAAACCCATAGACAAAAAGAGAAAGCAGAGAGAGAACTTACAATGTGAAGTGGCAGTGTTGAAAAATTCTCGAGAGAAAGAAAATTTTGATCTTCTTTTCCTTCAAAAAAACCCCAAAAAGAAACCAAACACAACTCCAAACAAAGCCGAGTATAATAAATTTTTATCTAAAGTAACGAAATTTTTTTTATTTTTGTCTTTAAAGCTCTTTCCCATTGGATTTATTCAGAATTAGAATGCGTACATATAAAGATTATTGCCATGGTAATCAGTATAACTCCGTACAAATTTATTTTTTTAATTTCCAGAAATCTTTTGTTGTTTCCTTTCTGGGTATTTTATTGCAGTCTGCGCTCTTTCTAAGCTTTTTCTTTTCGCTCTGAGTTTATATGTGTTCTTGCGGACGCCAAATTTCCTTCGTATTGGATTTAATTTTGGTTTTTATGTTTTTTTTTCCTTTTATTTTTATTTATTTATTTTAATAATATATAAATCAATTCTTTTAATTTTTTTATTTTATTTATGGGAATTAACTTAAACGACTAATAATAACATAATAACATAGCACATGTCATGCTTGTCTTTAGGTTAACGTCGTTCATTTGCTTTTGAAGTATTGAAAATTATTAAGGTAATATGTTTATTAAAAAAATATATTCAATTATTTATATGAATTTTTAATCAATTAACTTTAATTATTAATATCATTAATGACAAATGTTTACATCATCATCAAGCAATTAAAATTTAACCTATATCACATACTGAATGATATGTGATTACCATATAATATTGTTTTAACCTTTATGTGTCGTATATATTTTTTTAAAAAATAAATAAATAAAATTGAAAAGCAAAAATAAATTTAAATTCTTTTTTCTTTTATTATTCTTCTGCTTCTTCTTTCTTTTTCTCTTGTTTCTCTCCCATTCTCTCACCCCTTCATTGGGTATATATTTTTATTTGTTTTTCTTATTGTTGTCATTTTCTTTTGTACAAGTAAGAATTTAATTATATAAAAAATAAAATAATTTTTAATTCGATATTAAGAGTTGGATTGAACGGTCAATGGACTCAAAATTAAAGGACTTGATTGAATATTTTGATAATATACATGTTACATTCAGTACTTTTCTAATAGTATGAGGACCCCGCAGGATATTATCACTTGTTTTTAATGTGCACGCATGGCACATAACATCCTCACCATTGACTGTACATATCATCATCACCTTTGATGATGATAATGATGATGACATCTAATGTACTTTCCCCATTTTCTCATTATTTACTTTTAACACGGCCTTCTTTCTTTACCAACACAACTTTTCGATTTTTTTTTTCCTTTTATTTATATTAATTGCCATGAAGAAATTTTGCAAGATGTGTTATGCTTAGTCTAAGATTGAAAGTTAAATATTAAAATGACAAGAACTCAAGTCGTTAAAAGTTAAAATTATTTATTGACAAAATCTTTGTAAATCTTGAGTATTGTACCAACTTTTTCATTAATATAAATATTTTTCTCTATAAAAAA
>JBBYHO010000003.1:4194930-4206030 GCA_038382025.1 Adansonia gregorii
GTGTGTGTGTGTGTGTGTGTATATTTTTGGTATAGTTCTTTCTCTATATCATTTATGGTTTTGATGTAAACAAATGAACATCTAATTTATATTTAATGTATTCATTTAATCTCATCAAACACATAATTAAACACCCTTTTTCCTCGTGTCTTAACATTTGGTGGTACCTTGCTTGGCACTGCATCTCATGTAACACTTGTATCCTTGTCGACCAATCCTAATATAGATAAATGCTGTTTATTCAGCTGCTCCGTCTTCAAGTTCAATTTTGTTGTCATATTTGTTTTAGGATGTTTTAGATTTTTTTCCCTAGCTTCCATATCCTAGTCCTTGAAACGGGATGTTCCCTTTGATACTTGTTTTGAAGTTGCAACTCCTTTTATGGTGTTCTATTAATGTTGTCACTGATCATGAGCGAATGTACTCTAAGAAGCTCATTATTACAATTTTTTTTTGTAGGATAAAGCTTTAGCTGCCTTAGCAATTGAGGACAAGAAAAGGCAGTATGCTGCTGCTGAAAAATATCTTGAAGATGTGTTGCATTCAGCTCTTGCTACGTCGGATTGATTGCCTGAAAATAGATTTTGCTGTCTTGCTTCTGAATGTGCTTATTTTTTATTAGTGAACTTCTGAAAGGGTGAGTTTCCCAGGTAATGGAAGCCTAAAGAAGAAAAATACAGAGTTCTTATCGAATTTTGGGGAATCCTCTTTGTGTGTTTTGATGTTCTATGACTGCAGACAACAGCTTAGATTTATATGTTTCTTCGGACCAAAAACCTTTTCATCAAGCAAAATTACCATGAGATTCAAGTTGTGTTATGTTGTATTGGTTTGAAGTTGGTATATGATGTATACGAGTGTCATGCAGAACTTGCTGTTTTCCCTTGTCATTGACTTTTGCAATGTTTGCTATCCAGGAATTTGATTGCTATGGAGTTTATGTTTCATTTGGTTTGCCCTTCTCTATTGTCTCTTTTCCTGTTTAAGATACTGCCCTGCACCCTGCACCCTGGATCTTGTTTTTGTTTTTGTTTTGTTTTTGTCATTGCCAGATTCTTCTATCGATTCATTATTATTTTGAGTTCTAGGTGATCCCCTCTGATTTGAACCTTGCCATTTGCCATTTTTGCATTGTTTTGCAGATCAAAACCAATTTCAGTAATGTTGTCGTTAACCTATTTGAGAGATGTTTACACTTGATTCGCTTTGAGATTGTGTTAAGATATTCAAGTGCCTGGTTTTAACACAAATGACAAATGAACTCAAATTTCGATTAGGAACTTTGTCAATCTTGTTCACAGAGGGCCAGCTAAATTTTGGATAGATTAAATAATTTCCAACATATTTAATACAACATATTTATGTTTAGTACATGTATTGTATTTATGTTTAAGATTTTAACATATTTAATAATTTACAGGTAACACGACAAACATTATTTTCCCAAGGAAGCCAAGCAAGTCTGGAATCTTTTCACCACAAACCCATTCTTCTCAATAATACATATTGGCAACAAAATAGAAGAAAGTTAAGTAACGAAAATAACCTTAACAAACTGCAGATATTAGTCTAACAGCTGAAGCTACAAGAGTGATTACACAAAAGGGAGGTAAGTCTAGTGAAAACCTTCTAACAACTTCGAAAACGAGTGAAGATAGATCTGTGTCAAGAAAACAAAACTTTGGCCTCCAGCAATTTCACTTTCAAGCATAAACAAAAAGCAGCCCTAACAACTTAACTCCCATCATCTTCTGTACATGGTATGCCATGTCTACTTCCTAAGAGTTCTCAGCAACTGCCTTGTCAATTGCCTCCGCATGATCCCGTAGTACATTCCACTGAACCAGAAGAAAATCAGATAAGTAAAATATCACCATAATCATTATAATGGAAAGCATGAACTTTGAAATTCATACCTGATCCAGACTTAGAGCAATACCTAGGAGCATAAGAAGATGTTAGTTTGTGAATATTGGCAATAAAAAAGGAAAATGAAAATTGGAAAGAAAGATGCTAACTCAACAACATGAATACTAGTGTTGGGGGGGGGGGTGTTAAACTTTTCCAATCCAGATTTTCCCACCGAAAAATTCACCAACAATCTATAACTTCTTCAAATAAGGGTTTTTCTCCTTACAAAGGATACAAATAACAAAGATTCCTAACTTTGACAAGTCTATGTATGTTTGTTGACATTCATAAAGAGTAGGGAAACAAACCCGTTAACAAATTCATATTAAAAAACAATCGGTACATTAATCTCAACATAGAAACATTATGTGTAATTTGGGACAGGCAGCATTCGTAAGTGCATGCCTTGGTGCCAAGTCATAAAGCAAATCAACTATAATGCCTCTTCCCACTTCGGGTGAGGCACCATAGAAGTTCGATCAAACAAACAGCTTTTCTGCCTATGCAAAACCCATTTTAAGGTAAAAGGACTTAAATCAGTCCCCCTAAATTAAGTGTCCCGCTTCTTTCTTTTATTATAGGTTTTCTTCTAATAGTGAAAAAATGACAATATTAAAACTTCTGAGCAAAAAACAATATTCAATCAAGCATACGTTTTTCTCGAAGATGAAAGTGAAGGAAACAGTAAACTTTAAATTACAAACTTTAGTATACCTAAGGTTTAAAACTTTGAAAAAGAAGGCCAAGAATGTGAGTAATGAACAAAAGACAATAAGCATCGGATAACAAACTGAATAACGAGCAAGATGCATCACGATACCATGTATTTAATACAACCTAAATCAACTGGTAATAGGTAGAAAGGTCCGACCTAAATGAGAGTCGCAAAAAATCAAACTTAATAAAAACACTTATCATTCCCCTTCACGTTTAGGTTCAATACACTGCTAAAAAAAATGGCTATAATGAAGAAAACAAACAAGTTTACAGGAATACAACAACATAAGACAAATATGAATCTCTCTTTCTCAGTTAAAACACCATTGTTGTACATATTAGAAATGGAGCAAGTTAAGTCCAACTTCAAATGTAAACTTAAGAAGGAAAACAGATATAACATATGCTTGAAATCATATTCTTTGGAAATAAAACAAAGAAGAAAGGGACCTTTTTTGCCAGGCATTTGTTTGCCATCCTTGATATAGAATTCACGAATATCCACCCAAATTTTGCCATTCCAGTTCCTCACTGAAACTCTTCTATTCTTGGATATCTGCAGCCCCCCCCCCCACCCCCCACCCCAAAAAAAATTCAAAAATTCAAAATTTCATTAACTTTGTTAAATATACAATTGAAAAAGAAAAGAAAAAGCCTAAGGCTAGAGCCCTAGAATCGCATATTAACAGAGAAAATAAGCCATGAAATAGAATAGAATAGAGAGAGAGAGAGAGAGAGAGAGAGAGAATGACGAGTGACCTCGCAGACGACGATGTCGTCGGAATCGTCAGAGTCGACGGCGGCAGAAGTCTTGGAGGCTTTCTTTGGAGGCGCGTGGCTCTCATTCTCGTCGGGAGCGTGACCGTCTGCGTCTTTTCTTTTCCCTCTAAACGACATTCCCTCCAACTCGCTTTCTTCGCAAATTGCAAGATTTTTTTTTTTTTTTCAAGTGGTAAAGTCTCCTCCCGCTTTTAATTTGCTTTTAATCTTTGCTAACGAAAGTGGCCCCGAAAAGGGTTAATAAGTGGTTAATTGAGGTGATAAGTATTTTTATTAAATAAAGTTTTAGTTAAAATTTTATGTATA
Organism: Adansonia gregorii; assembly: GCA_038382025.1. NCBI lineage: Eukaryota > Viridiplantae > Streptophyta > Magnoliopsida > Malvales > Malvaceae > Adansonia > Adansonia gregorii. Next base: position 4,198,645 of record JBBYHO010000003.1, read on the forward strand.
AAAATATTTATTGAATTTAAATTAATTTGAATTGAATTAATTAAAATTTATAAATTATAAAATATCGATTACTTTGTAAAAAAATATATTAAAAAGAAAAAAATGGCTAACAAAGCACTTTTCTTTTTATTAGAATTTGTTATGCTCACAAAAAATATTAAATTTTTTTCTTTTAATTTATTTTTTGAAATAAATAATAAATTATAAAGATTGGTATATTTTTTTAAGTAAAAGGTGAGATAGTGCTTATACAAAAGAAAGATATTTGAGTAAAAAGAAAATATATCTCTAATTTTATTTCAAATGAAAGGATACAAATAATTTAATTTTATATTAAATAATTTCTTTGGGATATTTTGTACATTTTTCAACTGATAGGGTATCACTTTACATTTAATTAAAGACTTTATTAATATTACAGATGAGAAAACAATTTTTTTTTTTAGTTTAAGCAAAAGTTATTTGTTCATTGACAATAATTTAATTAAAAAAATTATCAAAAAATTAAAAATAATAATATAAAATAAAAATAAGATATTTGTGTCTTCTAAAATTTTTATTATTTAAAAAATTATAAAAATTATCCATTTTTAAAATAAAAATTACCTAAATAATTTTTCACTTAGATTTTTTTTTTCTTTTAAAAAAGAACTTCATGACTTGTGGGACAATCAAATTCTAGTATTAGAATGCCAACAGAGTGAGAATAAGGCACATACATATTAGATTTATTTATGAGTCATATCATAATTCAAATTTTTAAAAAACTTTTGCTTAGATTTGGTTTGATGATTTATTTTACTATTTAAAAAATATTAAAATATTATTCATATTAACTTTTATATATTTATAATTAAAAATAATTTTTTTTGTTAAATTAATAGTGATTTAGGTTGAATGAATTAATCCAAATCACTAAATTTAGTACCTAAATAAAACTCAATACAGATCATTTTTACTTAATTTAAATATTTAAATTTAAAAATATATTTTTAACTAACAAAAAATTTTTGTGAAAAATCATTAAAATTTGAAGTGTGGTATCATTAATTTTTTTTTTTCATTAAGTTAAGTTGTAATTAACAACTAACTATGCATATCACAACATTTGTTACAACTAATTGTAACTATTTATTTGATTCTTCACTTTTTCATAGTAAAAAGGAACTAAAAGCCACTTTTTTTGGTTGTTATAATTCACTACTTAATAGAGCACATTTTTTATTTGATTTTCAATTCAAATGGTGGTTATATTATTTTATAAAAATTGTTATTTACTTTATGCGTATTTATACTCGATTTTAACATTTTATTATGATAAAAATATTAAAATAAAATTGATAAATAAAGTTTTTATTTTAAACATTATTTAATTACAATTCAATTTAGGTTTTTGATGGGGTCGATTTATGTTTTGGGTCATTTCCAATTTAGGTATTTTGAACTTGTGTCTTTCTGAGTCATTTATTTATTTTTTATCATGTTGAATTGCGTTGAATTCAAATTTGAGTTTTTTCAATGGGTTTTCAAGCTCAAGTTTATTTTTTATTTTAACTATATCATATTTGTCACTTATGTTGGCTTTTAATGTGTAATGTTGTTACTTTCTAATATAATTTTGGCGTGAATTTAATGTTTTTTATTTCTTTTAATATTCTCTTATGTTTGAAATTATAGGCGACGTATTTTTATTGCTCTTTGACATTTTAATTTTATGTTTCCCTTGAATGTATGATTTTTCTTGCATGGGTTGGTGAAAATTTCTTTGTTTATACAGTTAATTATTATTATTATTTACCTTCTTTGAAGAACAGTAAAATGCAACTTATTAATTTATCATTTTTTAAAATTACAAAATTCATTCTGAAAATTCAAAAGAAATCTATGATAAAATTTTAAATTTTTTTGAAGTTCAAAAGAATTTTAAAAGTAGATTGAGTAGATTGGCCTACTTCTGATATACCAACGCTTTATTCCTACCTTTTAAAAATGCATAGGAGAAGAGTGAGTGAAGAAGAAAAAAATATATGGTTTCTATGCAGAGAGTGAAGAAAAAAAAGATGGTTTTTAACTTTTTACATAGTAGATTTGTCCACGAGATGAGAGAGTATGGTTTCTATTTAGTAGATTTGTTTACAAGTTGAGTTATTCACCTAATTTGGTAGGCTCGATTTGCTCAAGTGAAACATTGGATAGGTCTTTTATCAAATTGAGTCAACCAAACCTAGCCTAAATTAAATATTTAATAATTAAAATTATTTTTATTTAAATTTAATTTTAAAATATATAAATATTAAAATAAAAATAATTTTTATTATTTATGAATGGGACATATGGGTAATATGGGCAGGCCAGGCTGAAAAAGGCTTGGAAAAAAAATTAAAAATTTTTTAAGCAGTGGCCCGGCTCAACCTGTGAACACCTCTACTATGTAATGGTGAGCTTTGTTATTATTACATGCATTTGCACCTAAGTATTTATTAATTTATTTGTTTTAATATATATAATTATATATTCTAAAAATAAATAAAATGTAAAAGAACTAAAATTTACATTAGCATATATAGTTTGTTTCATGAATAAATTATATTAAATTATTATAAAGTTTGTTATTTTTAATATTAACGTGAAATTAATTACAAAGAGAAAATGTTCGATGTAATTTTATATATTTTACATTTTTATTTTTTATTTGTATCAAATAAATTGATTTACTTTTTAATGTTAATAAAAAAAGAAAACTCTTAAAATAAAGCAATTTTATATAAATTCTAAATCTTTTTATTTAGTTCAAATTAATTCATTTAATGAAAAGTATTTTAATAAAATGAAAATTTTTAAATATAAATTAGATAAATTTTATTAATAATAAAATGACAATTTAAAAATATAATAAATAATGATTTAATAATGATTATTTTTTATCGAATAAAATTTTTTTATAATTTTTGCTAACTTTGTCAAGCTTCCACTATATAAAAAAAGAAAAAAAAATCTTGTCTAAATTCATTGTTACTCTTCAAGGTTTTTTATTCAATACAAGTAACAACTTTTGCTTTTCACAAAACTTCCTTTGTATCCTTAGGTTACTTTTTCATAAACAAATATTTATTATTATTTTTTTACGTTTTATGAAGTAGTTTCTTACATGATTTTTTATTAATTGTTTGCATATCCTTGTAACAATAAATCATAGTAACTAATTTTGAATCATGCAGTAGAAAATCGAATACCATATAGAACCTAAAGGATGAAAACATATTTTAATTATTTTAACGATACATGTTTTTCTAGAAAAAAAGTTACAACCATCAAGAAAATTAAATATATATTAATATTAAAAGGATTGATTGAGTTAGTACGGCGAGTTAATAAAAAACCAATTCAGATGATAAATTTACTAAAAAATCAAATTGGATAGATAATATAAAATGCAATTAAAGATGTCTATATAAGTTACTTAAAAAAAAAAAACTACTACTACTACTACATCTTATATCATTATTATATTATATTCATTTAAAAAAATTAAAAAAAAACTCTTTTTTTTTTCATTTTCACACAATATATAGTACCAATAGATAAAAATATCAACCATTTTCAATGGATTTTTGACAAAAAAATTTCAGGACTTAAATTTTGAAAAAAAAAAAAAGTTTCCAACGTAATTCCACTAATAGAATAAGATGAATTGTTTTTGTGGCACCAGATTGGTCACCTATCAAAGTACCTATTTTAAGAGTTATAAAACCTTTAAAAATAAACCTCAAAGTTCGTAATAATACCAGAGATCACGTGAAAAGGTTTGAGAGTTGGATAATCATGAGTAAAAATTGATCCCTCTAATGACACTCGGTATTTAATTATAATTCCCATATATAACAATAAAATAAAATAAAATAAAATTTTTATGAAACAAATTTAATATTACGTATGATAAAATTAAGAATTTAATATTTTTAAAAATCAAAATATCTTTTATACCCTACAAAAGACCTGAGGAATATGAAAAGTGTTATCATTATTTTTTTCGCACCCATACTAGAGGACTAAAGGAATATGAAACTTTTTTAAACTCAAAATATCTTATGTACCCCACTGAAGGACCTAAGGAATACAAGAGGTTTTGTTTCATGGAATTTGAATAATCTCGTTATTAAAATTATACGTAAAATCGCTCTCATATTCTGGGAGAAATATCACATACTATTTTAATTTAGAGATATGGATTTAATTTTAAAAAATTTCAATTTAAAAGACCTTAAGACTTGGTTTAGATGAAAAGTACTAAACTAAACTCTAAGGATCCGAAGCTGGTCGAAGTGACCAAAATGTCCCCTGAACTGCACCTTCAACGTGAAAGTATCTCAATGACTCTAAAATACTCAGTTTTAAGGTAAATTATTAAAATACCCTAAGGTATACTTTTGACATGAAAGTATCCTGATACCCTAAAGGACTCAATGATGACACCATCACAACATAGTTGGGATACTAATCCTAACTAGTTGGACTTAAAAAGATAGGTGTACCCTTTATTCTTACATATATCTATATCATTACTTTTTTATTTAGGGGCCCTATCATTATTATTTTTCATTTGTTTTTATCTTTGCGGACCAAGTCATTGAGATAAATCTCTCACTTAATTCAACCCTAAATAATTGTTACAAAGTAATTATTTATTTTAAAGTCACCAATCTGTTTTGGCTAAGTGAGATTGGTCACCTACCGAAATTCATATTTCAAAGGTTACAAAACCTTAAAAAAAAAAAAACAAATCTGAGGTCTAGGTGAATACTAAAGATCATATAAAAGGGTCTGGAATCAGTTACAATAACAAAAAAGGATCGATCACATTTATGACACCTGATTATTGGTACCTAACCATATTTTAACTTAAATTATGATCTTTATTTGGTTTCAATATCTGATATTTAATTATAATTTCTTTATTTTAAAATTTTCCTAATATAAGTTTATTATTCCTTTACAAAAATTCGGTTTTAAATTTTTTTTGAAAATCAAAATATCCTCCATACATCATCGAAAAGCTAAAGGAATACGAAAGGTCAAAATATCTTCCATACCCTATTGAAGGATCAGAGGAATATGAAAGGTTTTATTTTAATAATCAAAATATCTTACGTACCTCATCGAAAGACCAAAGGAACACGAAAGGTTTTATTTTCATAAAATTTGAAAATTATTGATTTTCATTTTGAAAAGGATATTTCATTACTAAAATAATACATAGAACCTCTCTCATATTCTGGGAAAAATTTCATGTACTATTTTAATATCAGAGACATTGCCTTAATTTTGAAAAATTCCAATTTTATTTAAATAATAATAAAACCTAGTTAAATGAAAATTACTAACCTAACTCTAAGGATTTGAATGTGGTCAAAATAGCCAATATGTCCTCTAAAGCACACTTTAATAATGAAAGCATCCAATAACTGAAAGGACTTTGTTTAATGGTAAATTACAAAAATACTCCTAAGGCATACCTTTAACATGAAACCATCTTGGTATCCCTAAAGAACTCGATGACATCATAAAAAGATGAACATATCCTTAATATGTACCTTTGACATAGAACTATCCTAATAATCATATAGGACTCGGTTCTAAGGTAAATTACTAAAATACCTCTAAAATGTAGCATCGATATAAAAGTATCTCGGTAACCTAAAGGACTTCAATACATCATGAAATTACCATTATACTGTAAGTAGGTAATTTTGATAGCCAATTTGACCTAAAATGATAAAATTACTAATAAGTCCCTAAAGTTTCAAAATTACATTTCATACCCCACAAGAGAACTAAAAGAATATTAAGGGTTTTAATACTTTTTATACCTTACCAGAAAACTAGAAGAATGCTAGAAACACTCTTACAATACCCAAAAAACCCCTAATGGGTAACTTAAGGTGTGAAAAAACAATTTTAACCCTAAAACATAAGGTTTTGCTAGTGGTTCCTAAACATTTCTAACTTTCAACATAGTTCCTATGTGAAATGAACACCACAAAACAACATAAAATGGATAAAAGGTTAACATGGGCAACATGCCAAATATCATCAACAGTGTTTGGCCAAATACCTTTGGCCTTGGAACAAATTTTTTATTTTTTTACAAATAGGCCCCTAAACTTTTAAAATTGCAAAAAGCCCCTAAAGCCTAGAAAATGTATAATACACATCAAATCATGTTAAAAGTGCATAAAAACGTATCTAAAGGCTTGTGAAGCATTCAGCCAAACTCATATGGCCTAATTGTAATTTTTTTTTCTTTTTACAATTTAGTCCGTACATGACAAAAAAGATAAAACCAAACATCAAACACATCCACATCAACATCAACACAAAAATCACATTAAAATTACAAGGAAGGTTTAGCCAAGTACGTTGGGCCTTAAAATAATTTTTTTAATATTTATACCCAAGCCCTTAAACTCTCTAAAATTACAAAAAAGGCATAAACAGGTTAAAAATACGTGAAACATATTTAAACATGTTAAAATGTATGAAAAACCCCACTAAAAGTCTCAATATGCATAAGGTCGAGCTTGGATAGCCGCCATTGGAAATTTTTGCAACTTAGTCATTATATTTCCCATAATTACAAAATAACCTAAAAATCAAAATATCATAAAATCATCAAGATCATACCCGACGAAGCTTTTGGGAAAATTATTTTTAGCCTCTACAAGTTTCATATATTACAAAATAATCCAAAATATCATAAAATCAAGAATGAAAAATTATCCAAAGACCGTAGGGAGTTTCAGCTAGCATGTATTTCACTAGAAATAATTCTTTTCCATCGTAAATTTTTCACAACTATCAATACAAATACAAGTCATAATTTTTACCAAGCTTAAATATGCATAAAATTATGATAAATAATGAATATATTAACATAAATCAACATAGAAATATTAAAAGGAATAACACAAATATATATATATATGAAAATAACAATATATCTATCAACAAACACAAATAATCTCGAAGAAAATCAACACATTACAAATAAAAATTAAATAAAATAACAAAATCAAGAAACTTTTTTCATAGCCAACATGCTTGGCCCTTCAACATGAATTAAAATCCATAAGCTCAAGCATGATTTTGACTCACTAAAAGAAAGAAAAATGAACGAAAATAACAAAAACTAAAAATTTTCTAAGTGCTTTTACCTTGAAAATCTTGGAAAACCTAAGAAATTTAAGTAACTTTTGTGATTTTTTCTATGGAATTCTAAAAGCTTCCAAAATGAACAAACCATTTCCTATTTATTAGGGATGGAATTTGGCCAAAGGGTGTAGAAAATACCTTCACCGAATTGGTTCTAGGGTTTCCATGATATTTTTT
>JBBYHO010000003.1:4206130-4223358 GCA_038382025.1 Adansonia gregorii
AATTAAAATCCCACAAAACTAGTTAAGGAAAAATTAAAATTCCAACCAAACTAGTTCGTGTAACAAAATCAATAAGTTTTATAATTAAAATAAATATAAACAAAATCAATAAGTCATAATAAAAAAATGAATTAGAAGGACTAAATTACAAGAAATTAAAAGCTATGAATTAATAAATTTATTTACAAATTTAAACCTATGAAAAGCCAATTAAATATCCATATTAAATTTTTGGATCTAAAAAGAATTAATAAAAATTTTGGACATAAAAAATATTATTGGCCTTTGTCATAAAATTACAATGGGCCTAATTAGGCCTCGTCTTAAAATAAAACAAGCTTGTTGAAATAATAAAAAATGGGCTTTTTCGGCTTGCAGAGAACGAAATGGGCTTAGTGGAAAACAAAAAATGGGCTCTATATACTTCTTGGCTTGTTGAAAAATTACTAGGCTTACAGAGCCCATTAGAAAAATTACTGGGTTTTCAAACCCACGAAATGAAAAAAATAAATTTTATGCCATAAAAATAAAATTAATAAAGTTTTTATATAAAAATTTAAAAATAAAATTTTGAAAAATTTTATGCATAAGAAAAAAGGCAATTGAAAATTTCAAACACGTAAAATTTTATAAAAAAAATCTTTATGGGAAAAACTTGATATTTGAAAAATGAAAATTACATAAAATAATTTATATGTTAAAAAAGTGAATTAAGATGAATTTAACGAAAGCATTTAAACAATTTTTAAAATCCTAGAGTTAGGAAAATTTTACCAGAAAATTTACGGAGTGTAAAATTTCATATTCTGAAAACCAAAAAATTCCAAAAGATATGTTCAAAATTTTAAAATGAAGTAAATTCAAGACATTAGTTAAAATATTAATTTATAAAAATAATAAAGATAAAAACTTGAAATTCAAAAGAAAATTTACTGTGAAATTTTGCGAGCATGACATTCTCGGTAAAGTGAAAAATTCCAATAATGAATAAATTTAACAATTTGACACCTCACGATATAAAATGCCAATATGTAATTTTTCTTGAATATTTTTTATTTTTTAAAGTGCATATCAGCCTAAATACTACATCGATAACGAGAAAAATAGAAATCAACTCTCAAAATTTCACAAAAAACCTCAAAAAATTTCTAAAGGTAGAAAATTTGATCTTGATATCATCTAAAAGGATACAATTTGAAATTTGACAAGAAAATATTTAAAAACTAATTTTTCTTGAATATTTGTCCCTTTCATCCAAGATTTATTCTTTTTAACCCTTAAAACTGCACTCTTTCCATCACATTCTATGCAACCTTCTAGGCATAATGAAATGGATCTTGAAAATGCCAATTTTTCCTAGAAGGGGTTGACCCCTACTAAGGCAATCAATAGATTTTTAGTCTCAAGTATTTGGGGCTAAGGATAAAAAGGGCCCAAACAAAATTATGTGTCTACAATTATCCCTCTTTTGTCGTTGCCGAGGATCAGGAATAGGGCAAAGACTAAATAGAAATGATTTTGTTCAAGCCATGGCAAATCCCTATACAAAAGTTTTTTTACCTAACTAACTATCTTGGGCTTTCATATTTACATGCCAATTTCAAATTGGCCGAGGCTATCAGCTACTCTTGGGTTTCAATTTAGTATCCCCTTTATTGTTTTTTTGCCAAATGGAAAGAACCAGACTTAAAGCCTATTTTACCTATCTTTCGTAGGATCAAATGAAGAGACCATTTTACTTTATCGATTCCTAACCAAGTGAAGCTGACAAATAAAAACTCTGCTAATTCTTCTGCTTGATTGGATGAAGTTAACTTAAATCCTGCTTGGGAAAAGTTATAAAAGCTAAATTTATACTAATTTATTGAAAGTATTCAAAACATTATGAATTGAAAAGTTGGGAAATTTCAACAAAAAAATTTTACAAAATAAAAAATTTTGCATTTTGGATACAAGAAATTTTAAAAAATACATTTAAACTTATAAAAATGAATTGAATTTAAAAAATTATTGAAAATATTAATTAATAATAATAAAAATAAAAATTTAAAATTCGAAACAAATTTTATAAAAAAAAATTCACAAGCACGATACTCACAGCATTGTAAAAAAATTTAAATTTGACAATTTGACACCTCATAATATAAAAAGCTAATATAGATTTTTTTAAAATATTTTAGGTTTTTTGAAGCGAGTATGGACATAAATACCATACAAGTATCAAAAAAAATATTGACAGTCAACTCTTAAAAATTTCACAAAAAAATTTTAAAAAATTCTAAACAATTGGAAATTCAACTATGATATCACCTACAAAATATATTTCAAAATTTATTAAGGAAATATTTTAAAAAACTAAATTTTCTCTTGAAGATTCATTTTTTTTATCCAAGATTTATTTTTTTGAACCCTTGAAATTGCACTGTTTTTGTCACATGTATGTACGGTCATTTAGGTATGGCCAAATAGGTCTACCTAGTCCATCGAGAGGAAGTTAGCCTCTAATAGAGGGTCACTAGGTTCTCAGTCTCGAATATTTAGGACTATAAAAAGGGGTCCAAACAAAATTAGGCATCAACAAAGCAGTACAGGTCCAAGTTATGATGCTAAATTTTGAATTGAGAACAAAATACTTGCATCATTTTGTTTCTCAAGTTGTGTGCATTATCTGTAATGATCTATTCAAGAAGCCTATATTTGCAGATTATATTCCATTTGTAGTGACATTGGTGTATAAAGTTACTTTTACCTACTTGATAAAATAATCTATTGCGACTAGGATGAAATAATGCCCGTTGAAAGCTTTCAATAGGTCAAATCATATCCATGCCCAACATAGAGAAAGGCCACAGGGCTATCATAGCATGCGAAAGTGATGGCGGGACATGGATTTTATTTGTGTTGATTTGGCACTAATGGCACTTTTGGGCATATTCGATACAGTCCCTTTTAAAGGTCAACCAACAATAGCCCAATACATTACTTGTATTGCTATTCGATGTCCATTACGGTATGTATCGTAGATTCCTTTATGGAATTCTTTTAAGATTCTATTGCCTTCAAAAGCATCCATACATTAAAGTAATACTTGATCCCAGCCTTTTTATTTTAAAAATGCTATCATCTAAAACAAAGCTCGTAGCTATTCTTCTGATGGTTTTCTAGTGAGTTTCGATAGCATGCTTAAGATGCTATTGATCTCTGATGTATTAGAGAATATCATGGTACCACGATTGTCAATTTTACTCCTCTTCTATGCTATGGCAATGAACCTGAGCTTTATGGATACACATCTGAAATAGGTGTGACCCCTGATTCTCAATCTACTTTTAACATAAAGGCCAAGGTCACTAGCACGTCAGCCATTTGGTTTTCCTCTTAAGGTTAATGTTGGAAACTGATTTTATCAAAGTTTTATTTTAAGTTGGAGATTAGCCTCCCATATTGGATTAACTTAGCATTCAGAGTTGCCCGCTCTCCTCAGAGTTGGTAAACCACTAAAGCTAAATCCTTAAATTCTTACAGAGTTTTGATACCTCATTCGATGGTAGCTTGGAGTCTAATGATGCACGCTTCATTGCTTTATATTTGACTATGTTTGGTACAATTGAAGCTTAATATGGTGGTAAAGGGTTATTATTTTCCATAAGGTGAAATTAAAATTGCACTGATTCTATGTTCTAATGCTTTTGAAGCTTCGCTAAAGTAAATCTTCTAGGATTGGTGACAATCAAGAGTATCTTCTACTTTAGATATGCACATTAGATCTTTGTCCAAAAACTCAAAATCTTAAGCTTGATAACCATCTATCACTTGACTTGCTAGGAAGTCGACTACCGCATTACTCTTGATGGCTTTCTAATTTACATAAAATATCACACTTGAAGAGCTGGACTTACCATATGGCAAACTTTCCTAGTGAGGCAGAGGCTTGTATAAGTATTTCATGGGAGTAAGTTTAGCTATTAGCTGTATGGTGTGGTATAATATGTTTTACCTTAATCTTCATGCTATCCAAGCTAGAGCACAGCACAGCTTTTCAACTACTAATTATTTATTTCACACTTTGTGAACTTCTTGCTCAAATAGTAAATAACCTAATTTTTTTCCCTGACTCATCGTGTTGGCCTTATACACAACATATAGACTTGTTAAAAATGATAAATGCAATATCAAAGGCCAACCAAGCATCAGTGGTAAAAATACAGTCAAGTTTGATAAATACTGTATGATCTTATTGAAGGCTTTCTGGCATTCTTTGTCCTATTCTCTGGTGTTTTGTTTTTAAAAAACCAAAAGATCATTTCCAATTCTTAGCCAACTAAGATATGAATCTAGCTATATAGTTTAGCTTTCCTAGAAAACTCTTCACCTCTTTTTAAATACGAGGTAGTGGCAAATCTTGAATGGCTTTGACTTTGTTGGGTCAATCTTTATCCTCCTTTTATTCACCATGAAGCCCAATAGCTTGCCAGATGTGACACCAAAGGTGCATTTAGCTGGATTGAGCTTAAGCTAGTAATTGCATACCTATTTAAAGAGTTTTTCGAAGATTGGCAACATGCTCACTCTCATTTGGGGATTTTGCAATCATATCGTCGACATAAACTTCTATCTCTTTATGTATGAGGATATTTTCAATAATGTCACCATTGCTCTCTGATAGGCTGCCTCGACATTCTTGAGTTCAAAAGACATAACTTTATAGTAGTAAAGTACCTTACTTGGTCACAAAAATAGTTTTCTTTATATCCTTGAATGCCATTTTCATATGGTTGTAGCCTAAAAATCCATCCATGAAGGAAAACAATAAGTTTTTAATGTTGTCTATCAATGTAGGGCTAAGGGAAATTGTCTTCTAGGTTGATTTGGTTTAGATCCCTGTAGTTTACACATATTTGCCCCTTATTATTCTTTTTAAGGACAATGTTGCCATCTGGCTCTTGCCATTCTTTTTAGGGACTATGTTGGCTACCCATTCAGAATACTTGGCTACTTCAAGAAATCTTGCATTAAATTGCTTTTTTTACTTTCTCTTTAATTTTTAGAAGCATTTCATGTTTCATTCTCCTAAGCTTCTATTGCATAGGCTTGCATTCGGGTTTGAGAGAAAGTTTATGGACCACTATGCAGTGTCCAATTCAGACACATCTTGGTAAGACTCTTGGATAAGGTTTAGCAATTCTATTCAGGTTGAAAGGATTATAAAGGCTTCAATCTTGAGTTCTTTTTTATCTTTCTCTTTTCCATGTTTATAGTTTCAATAGGTTCCCTATGGGGTAAGAACTATTTTTCTTCTTATTTAATTAATCTTAACAGATCTTATGGTATGGGGTTCTCCTCAAAATCTCCCTCAGACTCGACCTCACTAGTCCAGATCAGGTTACTCAAAATTGATTCCCAGAATCTCAGTATGAATATTCATGCCACTTTTATCCAGGTACCTAAAAATAAGGAAAGGAATAATATAGGGGAAAATATGCATAAAAAAGTCTAATAGTTGGCAAGAAAAATAAGATTAGACACAAGAGATGAAACGCATAATTCTTAGTCATTTTTATTAATAATACTTAATAAAAAGAATGCATATATAAAGGATCCTATAGTGCTCTTTGGCAGAAGCAAGTACGTTTAAGTCATAGTATTGCTGTGAAATAGACTTAAACAGCATAGGAATCTTGATCATAGTCAAAAAACTCGAAACAAATCTTAGAGGACACAGACTAGTTTCATGGGTTTTGTTAACATCCTTGGCTCATCAATCATATTGGTAAAGAAATCATCTCCAAATGCCTTATTCAAAATAACTATTACATTATGAAAGCCAATATCTGGATTTATACGTCCTCTTAGATGAAAATTTCCCATAATAATGGTAGCATTATCAATTTATGTCCCAAGTCTTAACGGATAAACTATCCTCTTCTCACAGTTCTTCTAAGCTTCTTTCTTTTCTGCTGTGTAATAGGCTTAAATCCTAAACTTTTCTTGTCAATTTAGTTCATAAGTTTTAGAGCTTTAGCAATACCTGGAGACGTTTTACAAGTCCTCTTCCAACCTGGGCACCATTGCCAACAGTTAACTTCATACCTATATAAGTGCTTCTCAATAAATAAGGCTCAACCATTGGTAACCTTTTGTTAACATAAGTATCATTAACAAACTCAAAGGACTAAAAAAGGATTATGGGACATCCTCATTAGGCTTGATATATAAGGCACCAATAAAAGTAGTAGTAATAATATCTTCTATTCCTCTGATGCTGGTGACTTTATTGTCAATGATGAATTTCAATTTTTGATGCAACGACAGCGATACTGCTCCCGTAAAGTTTATCCATAGCATTTCTTATCACCACATGCATGCCTTTAAAACTTTGGATGATCCGAAAGCCATAGCGCCTTCAACTTAAAAATAAATGATGATTGATTATGATTGAGCCTTTAAGTTATCACATTAGCAGGACTTGGACTAGGCATAATAATAGAGAGAAAAGGGAAGAGACCGTTAGATGAATCGTTCATCCAACTAGTCTCGATGGCCACCATGAAGTGGCCATAAACTTGGAGTCACCATCGATCATTTTAGGCTTGGCAAGATCGAATGCCTATTGAAAATAATATTACGAGTTATAAAACTCAAAACATTGATTTCAGGGTCTACTAAGTCTAAAGATTCATTGGTTGGGCTCTGGAGTTGGTTACGTGCAGGGAAGGATGAGCCTCCCCACAATGCCCGAAATCGATACCTATTAACTATGTCTCACTTTGGCCTCCATTAAACTGGTTCCATTTGGTCTCCATTTAGATTTAATCCTCTTTAATGCATAAAGTTTTGAAAAATGTAAATTCATAGTTTTTTATTAAGGAAAATTAGATCACTTACGTGCCTTGGAGATATGAGAAACATAGGGATTTTTATGAGAACAATGTTCGGATTGGATTTTAAAAATTAGATGTTTTATATTAGGACTGGAGAGATGCCAACATGAAACATCACCTCGTAAATTTCATTAGAAAATGAATTTTAAATATGAATGCACAATAACACCACAAAAAGAAACAAGTTAGTGAGGCAAAAAATGAGAAATATAATGATATCATAAACAAGCAATCACAAACAAAAGAGCATAAAAAAGATGGGCAATCGAAATGTACCTCATAATTGCCTTTGATTATTTAAGAAAAACCTGGATGACAATTTTAGAGATCAGTCTAGATTTAGTGGTAATTTGAAGAAAAAGGCTTTATCAAAATAATTTGAGGCATCCACAAGAGAGAAAATTTTAAGTTTTTGAGGTAAAAGTGAGGTTAGAGTATCTCCTCAGAGAAGTAGGGTTAGAGTACCCTAAAATAGAGTTATAAAAATAGTTAAGAATAAAGAAAAAATTTGTATCTTTTTTTAAAAATTAAGGTTGAGTATCCCCTGGGAGTAGTATGGTTAGAGTATCTCCAAAGTTAGGAAAACATTTAGAAACAAGGAGAAATTTTAAACTTTAATTAGAAAATAAGGTTGGAGTATCCCTTTTTGAGTAATAGAGTTGGAGTATCTCTACTAACAAAAATTTTAATATGAAATCTTTTCTTTTTTGTATTTTAATCTTGATTTGAGTCAAAAAAAGGTTGATATTGTGAGGGCGACTAAACGGGTGCACTTCAAGGCATCCGAATGTCTTGATGAAAGAAGACTAAAAAATTAGGTTACAAATAGGGGACAGTTTCGTTTTTGAATTTTTTTCGAGTGCATTAGAAGACTTCAGAAGGTAAATGAGGTACCTTTTGGAAAGGTAGCCTGACAAAGTTTAATATAAAAATATTTCAAAATTTCTAGAAAATCACTTTCTAAGAGGAATTAATTCTCAATATTAGGTTCATCTTAGCACTACCAGCATGTATAATTAAAAGAGCATGATAGATTTCAAAAAATTGTTCCAAGCTTATCGGGGATCGTTAGATTATAGATAATACCCTTTTAGAAATGGAATTTTGTAAACTTTTTTGAAAAAATAGTTGGAAATTTCATAAAAATCATCTGATAGGCTGTAATGGCCCAAACAGAATGTTGCATGCTAGTTCCAAGGCTTTCGAATAGCAAAGGTTCAAAAAATCATAACTCCCTCATCCGGGAGGATCCGAGTTCCATGCCATTTAAAGGAAAAGTATTAGAAAGATCAAAGGAAATATTTTACAATTCAAAAATAATTTTTCAAGTTTGGACTACAATGCTGCCAGAGCAAAAACAAGGGGATTATTTGATATTTCAATTTTTTTGAAGATAAACTTGGGTCTATGATGTCCAAACATCTACAACAGAAAGTAACATGGGCTTCTCAAGTTCATTCCACAATCTCAGAGTAGTTTAGGATGATGGAACAACCCCTTGACCTTCTCACCAAAAGGAACACGAGACTCAAGATCAAGGACTTATATTAAAAAGGATTTTCCTTTTTTTAAAAAAAATTAAACTTATTTCACCATGAAATCAAGACTAAAATGTTAATTTGTCCCCAAGATTGAGAGACCAATTTGATGAAAACATTAAGTCCATGCTACTTTTCATCTATTGAAGGTAACATGAACTTAACTTGGGGATGTTTCTAAAAATTAGTTTGTAAGAAACAAGCAAGCATTTTAATGAAGATATCACGAACAAAATACAGCACATACAAAGATAAACATGGATTAAACATGCAAACAAGCAAAAAAGATATTTTGACATAGAAATAGGTGACATAAATGTAAGAAGATGACAAATAGGGTGCATGGAGTTGATATAGACATGTTTATAGAAAGGAGTGGATGCTAGAGTTGTCAAGACAACATTTTTATTTCATGAGCCTCTTTAAAACACAAGAAAAATATTTGAACATACCTAAGACACATTAAGGTGACCATTTAAATATGAAATGGATATGTGAATGTAAAATGAATGTGGCAAAAGATGCATGTAAAGAAGTTGTATAATGATGAAAATGAAGCATGTTGAGTTTATATTTCTAACAACATCAAGGCGTCAAAAGGGTTATCAAGATCCTAGGATTACCATAACCGAGACAACAAAGATGCATGGGAGTATAAGGAGAGTCATGGCAACATAAAGGGCTCACTAAAATGAAATGGATGATTAAAATAGAAAATATATGGAACAAGGTAAAAAATATGCTAGCAAAAGCTTGAAGTTTCTTTTTTTTTAAGTAGTGACTTTAATCTTAGTTTTTTCCTTCTTTTTGTTATTATTTAACACGAAAAGGGTGAAAAGAAGAAGTTTTTTGATAATATGGCTGCTAATAGGGTGTTTTAAAGATGAAAATGTGTGAAAAGTTAAGTTTTTAAAGGTGCTCTGGTGGTGGTTTTAGGGAGCTACAAGAATGAATGTTGGTTGAGGGTAAAAGGCAATGGAACTATCTTTTAGTGAGTTGTTGGAGCTGAAGTTGATAGAGGATTTATAAGGATAGATGAAGAGTTATTTGGGATTGCTGAAGAGCTTCTCTGAGGGTTTGGTTTTTTGAAATAGTTGGTACAGAGCTTTTCATAGTTAAATAGTCACTCCTTTAATCTTATGCTCAGCCAATACCTTTAGGAGACAAAGCAAGGCATTTTTTATTTTTCTTTCCTAGACTAGGGAACATCTCTAGCTACCATGCTCAGCTGACTCTCTTATTATTGGTTCTACCATGCTGAGCAAGGAGACAGAAAAGCTGTGACAGCCTACATTTGGAGATATGCCTACCATACCCTGTTACACCCTATATCTTATGAAAATAACCTTTGTCATTGATTGTTTGGGCTCCAAAAATTTGTTTGAATCTGTTAATGATCCCATAATTGAGGTTTGCTATGATTTATGATAATTCGTTGGTGCAAAAACATGTTAAAATATGGTTTTTGAAGGTTGAAAAATGGTTCACGTAAGGTAAAATGCCTTATTGTATCGATAGAAAAATTATTGTATCGATACACAAGGTAATTTTTACCCCTAAGTATCAATACAATGAGCTGTGTATTGATACAAAAAGCAAAAATTATTTCCAATCTCGAGACTTAGAGGCTTGCATCGATACTCCACGGACTTGTGTCGATACTTATGCTTGTATATCGATACATTTTGCCAAAAATCTCAATTTTAGCTACTATCAAGGCTTGTATCGATACAGATCAAACACTTTAGTATCGATATTACATGTGAAAATTCAAGTTTTTCATATCGTAAAGGCCTTGTTTCAATACTCGTGTAACAATATGACTTGGACATACTTGTGGCTTCTCAAGTTACCTTGACTTGTCACAAACACAGAGAAATTGACCTGTTCATTCATTTGAATAACCCTAGTGACACCAAGGAAAGTGGTTTATGATGCTTTGATCTTATAGTTTTCTTTAATACGGCCCATAAGCATTTTAGACATTCCCAAAAAAAAATTTTTTGCCTGGTGCCATATTGCCTAATAGTGCCTGGCAAAACAGCACCTAGTAGTTGTCCCCCATTTTTTATTTCTATTTTCTGATTTTATTATTTTTTACCTAACTCTTAGGATGCCAAAAATTGGCCCAGACAAAATGAGGTATTTACATCTCTAATAGGTAATTATATGATAAAGCAATGTCTATCACATGGAAGTTTACTTTATAAGTGTATAAGCTAATTTGAAGTAGGACGGTAATGTTCTTTACAACATCTTTGCAAGTCCCATCAAATGCTCGCATGATCATACGACTATGCTTGATATAAGACACGTCGACAGAGAGCTTATTCAGGCAAAATACAGGTGTTACATTCAGAGTCAACCTAATATCAATGATAACCTTAGGCAATGTACTGCCTATGTAGTAGGTTATATGATGTGAAGAGCTTTGTAACTTCCTCTTTCTCTATGGGGGATCTTATCATCATCTAAAGAGATATAATTGCCAGTAGTGATATTACTTATGAGTCGATCTAACTAGCTGGTAGAGGTATCATGGGGCACATATGCTTCATTCAGAACTTTCAAAAGGCATTAATATGTGCTTTAAATTTAAAAGCAGTAAGAGCACTAATATCTTCACTAGTTGTTCGTTCAGCTGGTTAATGATGCTATATTTGCTATGTGTAATAAACCTGAAGAATTTTATAGCTTTTTTCTTATTTACTGACTTCTTATAAGCTATTGGATTTGATACCTTAGTCACAATCTTTAATGTTTAAATTATGAAGGCAGTGTTCTTTTCTTGAGTTTTGCGTTCTTCTGCGACTAGGGCGTAACACCTACCATTTTAAGTTAGGTGGCTCATCCCTAAAAGATCCACATTAGTGGTTTGTAAACTATTCTTCGATGATCAGAGTTTTACTTTCATAGTTCTAAGGTATCGCCTTGATTTCCTTATATGGAAAAAGGGATGGGAACTGTATAAACATCTTCGATACAAGCTAAATAGGGATGGTCTTGGCATCTTGCTAATTGGTAAACAAAACTAATGATCGTCTAACACAGCAAAGGGGCTTTTCCATCTTTACCTATGGCATTGATATACGGGCTCATGTTTCCATCTTGTTCTTTGTAAAATTCTATTTTAGACTATCTATCATCCCTTAGACCTTTTTTAAGAAATTAGCATAGTGTTATAGTATATGCCTTAATCCGCAATCACAACAAAGGGTTTAGTGGTTTTTTTATTCTGGCTTTCAACTTCTGGCATTATTCTAGCTTTCATAAAAGCTTGCCATACCCTGCTCATCGATGTTTTAACTTTTTTAATGCCTCTTTTAACCTAACAACTTTTCTCATTGATTATCAGATTTACCTACATAGTTGGGAAATGGATTGGCTTCAACATTAGATCGAGGCTTTTGTTCGACCTTGATAGCACCCTTTTCTAGCATAATCAGACCTCCTTCTTGAATGAGATGAAGTTCTCAATAGAGTGGCTTTGTGCCCAAGCATGGTACCCATAATAGGCAGTTTCATCACACTATTTGGGATACGAAGGTATTCTCGGGTCTATGAACATCGAGGCCACTACTAGGCCTGCAATGTAAGTAAATGTAGATTTTTTTGTGGGAGTAGAGGACATATTAAAATTTTTCTCTCGTGGGGTGCTTCTTCTTATTTAGGACTCTAGTGTTGTTTATGTTTTAAAATTGAGCACCCTGAGTAATGTTTTGAGTAGGATCGATGTAAAGCTTATTATCGGTTAAATCCAATTGAGTAGACCAATTAAGGCATTGATAAATAAGGATTGAAGCTTGGATAGGCTTTGTTGGGAAAGTACATGTTATATGCTGGATATGGACTCCGAAGAACTTAGTCAGGTTCTCATTGATGGCATTCACTTTCTTTTCTTTAACTTTGGCCATAGTTATTTGTTTTATCTATATAACATTCCACTAAATATCTTACTACCTTTTATGGCATTATCAATCATCTCGCTTGATACGACCATGTCTAAAAAATTCTTTATGGCAGCTTCTCGTATTAGGGAGCTTGTAGAATGTTGACAAACATGACCATTATTTCCTTTTTAGTTAGGGAAGGGTGAATCTGAGCAACTTTCTTTCTCTATCTTTAGGCGCACTGCTGAAAGCCTATAGTGGTCTTTTTTTCATATTCATGAGAGAAAAATGACTTAAACCTACTTGAATATATGTTTATACTGATCTAAAAAGGCATGAGCTAAGCCTGCCCACGTCTAAATTCTAACCCAATCAAGTTCTATATACCAACAAGTGACCACTTTGATCAAGCTGTCTTAAAAGTAGTGTCTCAATAATTTTTCGTTCTCCTCATAATCGTTTACCTTTTAGTAGTACATGCGAAGGTAGGCAGTGGGATTTGTAGTTTAGTTTTATTTTTCAAAATTTGGCACCTTAAATTTAGGTGAGAATGATAAAATTAGAGACTAATCCAGGATATTTCACGTTTATGATACTAAATTTATCACTATCTTCTATAACCCTAAAGCACTTTTCCAATGCCTGACACTTGCTTAGATCCTTATCAATTTTAGAAAACTTTTTTGCTTTCTCTTGCTCTAACTATTCATCAAGGTCTGGGACTAGGATCATTGCCAAAAAGAAGCCTACGACCTAGTACCCATTAACCAAATAGGGTATGAATGCTGGATTTAGATAAATAAATGTTGAACTGACGAGATCAATGCTGTTGGAGGCTATTATTTATATGATGCCCTTTCATAAGCATTGGTGGCTTTAATGCCACCATCTAGGTTGCTTTTGGGATCAGTCAGCTTCTTACTTATGTCAATAGTAACTTAGTTAGTTCTACTATCTAAGCTTGGAGTTCTTTGTTATTGTGAAGCGATTGTTCTTGAGACTCCTGATACGTAAAGTTGAGTCATTTAATATAGGCTTAATGGTTTTTTTCCATGGATTTTTTATGGTTGTGAATATTGTATCGATAATAAATGATGGATTTCCTATTTCAAAGCACTTTACACTTTGGATTATTACTAGATTGGACTATCATGATATGTCATGACTATGCTCGATAAGATGGTGATAAATATGCAATCATGGCAGTAAATGATAATGAATAAATAAATAAAATAAATAAAGAATTGAGTTATTTAGTTAAATGCAAGAGGGACAATTAGACTAAAAGATAGCTTTACCAATAGCATTTTTCGTAAAGCAACAAATGAGTTTGATTACATGTGATTACATCCAAAAATATCTAACATGATTACATTGTCTAATCAACTGTTTCAAGAAATACATTAACTCTTGTTACGGTCTCCAATGGGCACGATATCTTTCCTCAAAGACCTAGTAGTCTTGCATGTCTCCATATTCACCTAGGCTGCCTTAATTTATTCAGTAAGACGATGATAGTGGTCCTAATAGTTTTAACACATATGATTAACCATTTGTTGCCATTCTCATTCGCGCTTCTAGGAAGTTCTCTTTAGTTTTTCAATGTGATTTTGTCGAGTTTGTAAGGTTTGCTTTAAGTTTTGAATTTTGAGTGCTAAGACTTTATTTTCAACCCTATTGGCTCTTAAATCTCATACTTGAGCTTTAGGACATCTACTCTTTCTTTAGTAGGTTGATGTGAGGGCACAAACCATTATGAGCTTCTCCTTATTAAAAACTAAATAGTCCCAATCAAATACACAAAGTAAAAAAACAATCTAAACACAATCATATTCCTCACTAAGAATATTCCTATAGGGTAACTTCTGCATAAAATTGAAACATATGATACAATTAAAAGAAATTAAATAGAGAAGTCAACATAAAAAATAAAGTAATGAAGTAATTTCCCATCTTTATTTTGATTGAGTTGTTGATTGCAATTTGAAGAGTGAAGTCAATTGGTTGGTGACAAATTTGGACCAGTTATGGTATCAAGCACTTAAAAATATTACTATAAAAATTGAAAAGTTTAAAATTCATCATTTAAATAAAATTATACATAAAAGCCTAAAACATATTACCTCTCCATTGATCAAGCTAGTAGCCATAGTCAAAACATTGACGTTCTCATTACGAAATTGTATGTAAGGTAATGACGTTCTCGTTAGGAAATTGTATATAAAGTAATCATAAAACATTACCTAAAACAGCTTTCACCTTTTTAAGCTCTGTTTCCAACCTTTTTACCTTTTCATTTTGCTACAATGGTTGAGAACATGAAGGCGTAGATTTAAAAGATGAAGTAGACATTGTTCCCATACAACGAACTCGCCCTCTCTTTTCTAGTCTTTTAACTTTTGAATACACATCATCTTTCCATGACTATTGTTGACAATTTTTAGAATTAATTTCACTCAAAGCTCACCTCTAAGTTCCTAAAAGATAAATAATTAAAGCAATCTTGATATAATAAACATAAATGATACAAAAACGAGAATATAGACAGAATGTTATTGAGTTTACAAGGCAACAACTTAAGCTACTTATTCTTACTTCATTTTTCCATTTAAAAACAAATTCTGGTATTAAAAGATAGACAATATAATCATGAATAATAACTTAAACAACATAAAATAGCAAAAGAAACTACTTTAATTTTGTTAAGATGTAATTAAATGTAGAAAAAGCCATTAGAGTTAAATTTTGGCATATTGAATATTTAATAACTAGAAAACTCAAAAGTTGATGGATACCTACTTTGTCCTCTTTTAATGTAATATGCACCAAGTTCAGCTTTGAAGCCAAACATGCAAACTCTATTACTTTAAACTCTAAAACTTCTAATGCCATTAGGATAACTAATCAGATTAACAAAATACATGAAAAATCAACTATTAAACCCTATTATTCTAGTCTTGTTCAGGTAATGTTTGGTGGTAAGAAAATCTTTAGAAAAACAATATTAAATTCTACTAAATGATCCCAGGTCATTGTGACCAGTCTAACATAATTTAGATATTAAGAAAACCATTAAACCCTATTAGTTTGCCTCATTCAAGAACTGCCTAATTAGCATATAAAAACATCTTTGTTATCTTAAATATAGCATATTAAAAATTGCAATATCAAAATAGATTAAAAATTGTTGTGTTTTCTTGTTACATAAAATGATTTCTTCAAATCCATTAAATTTCTACTTTATATTGCTTTCTATTACCGTTCATTAATTTCTTACTGTTTAAACTCTAATTCCCTTTTGTGACAAAGAAAAAACAAATAGCAAGAAAGTCTAAATGTCTAATATTATTTCATAATTATGCTATTCGAAGTAATCACTAAAGAATGCAATTCAAAATTGGTATAGAGTTTCATCACATTTATATTTATTACAACCAAAAGTTTCCTAACATTCAAAACCACACTAACCTAACGCCTTTTACATTATAGGCTAGGTTTAGCTTAATAAAAATAAAAACTAGAGGCATAAGAGAAGGATATAAGGTTTAGCTTAATACCATAACTTTTGCTGCCTTTTCATTCATAGCACTTTCATTTTTACATGTACAGGCATGAATATACACCTCAACGCATGATGGTTAAACTCCATTTAACTCTTTACTCTAGAAAAAACATTCATTAAAACCATACATACATAAAATATACATCATATATATAAATTTAACTCAAAGGAAAAAATTGAAAAGAAAAATAGCATAGTTTGAATGATCCTAAAAAATGACATTGTTCTGGCAAAAATAAAGCTCATTTAATTTTACGCGATTTGTTCTATTTTGCTCACTTTGTTTCTATAAAAAATTATAGTTAACTAATGTATGATAATTTTATACTTTAGTTTTATGAAAGTAGATTAAAGTACAGTTTATAAGTATTGACCTTTGCTTTACCTTCAATTAACGTGCAATAATTGACATAAAGAGGTCTTTGTCAACTCGAGGGTCATCAATCTTTGCAGCCATTTCCTCTAATGTTATATGTTTATCATAAAATTTAGATTTCACATTATTCTTCCATTGTTGTCACTTTATTGATAATTCAAGTCTTTATTTCTCGAATAATTTCTTCAGAATAGGCTTATCATAATCATAGTTTTGAAATTTAAACTTGGACTACTATTTGTAGAAAATAAGAAGAATTAGATTAGAATTAACGCATTTAATATTACTTTTTTTTCCATATGTCTTTATTCTTCGAATCCAACATGTCAGACTGATATGTGCAACTAATGGATACAAATCTAGGCATTCTCACCAATGCAGCAATGAATCATGTTAAAATGCACGATTCTTTATCAATTGGTATATTGTGAGCATTCACCATGACAACAACATGGCTTCCTTATTCTAAATCCCAAATATCAACTGTGTGTGTGGCACCTTGAATTTTCTTAAGCATAAATTATCCATATACAATAATTACATAATAGAATACAATTTAGTTATAAATAATTTAAATTACTATATTATAGTAATTACAAAGAAAATAGAATAGGGATACCAATGTACCATTCTGAGTTGGATTAAAAGTAGATGACAAGATGGTGGTTCTTGTTATTCTTGCACAGGCTCATCTTGATTGGATTAAAGGTCGATGAACAATTTAATCCTTTGCAAGTGGTGCTTGTTCAGCTTGCATTTACAATTGAAAACTGGAGCTTTGAATTTACCCTAATATTCAATTATTTGCACTTTGCCATTTTAAGTTCAAAGCCAAAGTAAAAAGTAAGCTGCGTATAAAAATATTACAATAAAAATCATGCCTAAATTTAACATAAGGAAAGTGGAAAAATTAAATAAAGTAATAATAAAATGCCACTTGATAAAATATAATAATAATAATAATAATAATAATAATAATAA
>JBBYHO010000003.1:4223458-4240838 GCA_038382025.1 Adansonia gregorii
ATAATAATAATAATAATAATAATAATAATAATAAAACGCAACTTGATAGCATAACGTAAAATCAATGTAATAATAATTTAGTTAAGGAAAAAAAAAGTCACAATGTCTTATATTACAAATCCAGTACATATAATAAAATATTTTCTATAAAAGAAAAAAATGTCTTCCTTATTATGTTCATTTATAGAATCTTCTTCTACATTCTCATTCTCTATCTTTAGTGTAACGTCTACTCTATTAACTACATTTCTAACCCAATTTGAAGCACTATGTGTATTACCGAATTCATTAGCATTCATTTCACCATTCCTTTGTTCTCTATCAAAACATGATAATACATCCCTAAGTTTTGCATGCTTTATAACAGCCCAATCTTGATGGCCTTCTTTCCTTGACATAGTATACTTTTTTTTACTTTTGATACCAAAATAAAAGGATTAGCTAAATTAGTTCCATAATGGGATGGATGAGAAAAAATGACAAGCATAAAACCAAACTTATCTTTCTTATAACCTTTATTTAGATCAATCTAATCACATTTAAACAACATAATCTTAAATCTACCATAATAATTCAACTGAATGATGTCTGTTAACACTGCATGATAATTAATTTATCCTTCCATAAGTTATGCATCTCTCGCACTAACATAATTTATCATTTTGGTTATTACAATGACTCCACTATTTTGAGTTTTCAAACATCTTTCACGTGCTTTGGTGTGGAATCTAAAACCCTTAACAATGTAACCAATGTATCTCCTAGCTGTATCTACTAGACTTTCAGTAAGCCATCGTTGTTGATTTATGATGTCTGCATTTCCATCTTCATCCAAAAGTGCAACCAGGTAATTCCGTATGTGATTAAAATAATTATGTAACTAAACAATTTATAATTGTTGGTCTAAACATGACTGAAAAATTACATGATCATAAAACCAATCATGAAAAGTTTCACTTAGTAACTTTTGTATCTTGCATGGCACAATATAGGGCAAGCGGTTAGGCCTTTTAATATGTTGCTTATGTTTTCTATTAGCAAATAGTTATACAATATGCTAGACTACTGTACAACAGAAAATTATGACTTGCTATATAAGATTATAGGTTCTTAATTTATAAATGGAGTTGCTATTTCACTATTAAAAAGCACGAAGTAATATGTTTGCACATAAGTTTGCTCGTCAAGAACAATGTGAGAAACCTTTTATACTTATTCACATTAAATCCTTTACATTTTTTTCCTTCCCAAATGTCTTCCTATTGTAGAAAGCATAAATATTTCTTCATCAAAAGGATTGTTTTTCTTCATCATTGCTGATAGGTCAGTTAAAACTAGTCTCAACCCTCATAACGTATCGTGAACAAAAAGTTAAGCATTCATTTGCTAAATATCCTTCAACAATTGAACCCTCTGGACATTACATACATAAGACTTAATTGTAAGAAAATATCTATTCAAGAATAGAGTTCATTAATAAATACAATTCAAAACTTAGTTAGCAAAATAATCATTACTATAAAACTTGTTCATATACTTTTCAGTGGAACACATATACTAGTATAAGACTGGACCAACAATTTTTGCTTTTTTTTCCAAATGGATAAACTAAATGCACAATTCTCATGAAAAAATATGAAGGAAAAATCTTCACCATTTCACATAGAATTAATGCAGGCAGAAACTCGAGTAATTATAGCTCACATTCTTTAAGAATTTTTAAATAAAGGTCTTTAAACCAATTATATAAGTCTATTAGAACAGAACACACCTTATGATGTAAAGACCATTGCATTGCTATGGAAAGAAATTTCTTTCATTAAGATATGACAATTAACTTTTAAAAACCTATGAGCTTCCATTATTTAAGTTGAACACAACGTAAGACATTGGAAAAGTATCATTCGGAGTTTTCATTTCCTTGAGAATCTTCAAAAAAAAGTTTTTTTCCATTCAAGTTCATTTGATAAAAAACTTGATGCAAGTAATAGGTGTTAGTCCTAGGACGAGTCTTTGGATGAAAAATGCTTCTCAAACCCAATTCTACAAGGTTAAGTCATGATTTATAATTATCCTTTGACTTTCTTTCTTGCCCAAGCGATCTATGAAGAATGTTATCACAAACATTTTTTTAGATGCATCATATTAAGATTATGATGTAATAAATAGTGTTCCAGTGAGGTAATGCAAAGAAAATGTTCTTTTTCTTCCAAAGTCCATTTTCATTACTATTCTAGTTTTGTAATTATCTTAAGACAACACTACTGGATGATGGTTACTGAGCACTTTTAAATTCTTAAGTCACATCAAAAGAATATTTATCATTTCAAAAACTACAATCAGGTTCCAACCACCTATGATGGCCTATGAAACAAAACTTTTTACTATGCTGTAACAAAATGGATTCAATATCGTAGCCATAATATAGCATGCATATTCCCTCCTCGTGCTTCATCTGAACAAATTAGCATATGCAAGAAAGTCATTAATGGTCCAACGTAATGCTACACGTAGTTTGAAGTTTTTATTTTCTAGAGGCATCAAAAGTGTCAACACTAATTTTCTAATTTTTTTCAATTCTTCTACTAAACATTGAAGGTATACATTTAGATTGTTTCCAAGACCTTTTGGACTAGGAATAAGTAGGGATAGCATAAAGTGTTATTATTTTATGCACATCCGTAAATGAAAATTATCAAGCATCAAGATAATAGGCTGAGTGTTATAAGTTACACTCATAGTTTTGAAAGGATTAAAGCCATCAGAAGTTGACCTTAAGTGGACATTGTGAGGATCAAATGAAAATTAAGGATAATAAGGTCTAGTTATTTCTATACGCTTTAGGTCAACATATATGTATGTCTGCTCACAAAGCACGAAGAATAATTGTAGTATATCTTAGATGTCCATCCTTAATTTGCTCATGCTCATGCCAAGTCATCAAAAAAGCAGTTTTTGAGAACATAAATAACCTTTATAGTCTTGGAATTAAAGGAAAATAATGCAAATCTTTGCAGCTTTTTTCTTTTTTATTAAAGTATTTTTAGTATCACTTTTCACATCATTTGGGCTTTCTCCGCACTTAGAAGCACCACATTTACAACAAATTTCTTCATTTGCATTCTTTGTCCAAAATTACATACAATCATTAGGATAAGCATGAATTTTTTCATATCCCAAACTTAAGGAAGAAATCATCTTCTTTAGTTCTTTATAGGACTGGCAAAGTATTATCCTCTAGTAGTGCAAGTTTTAACACTTCTAATAATCGATTAAACGATTTGTTAAACTATAATTAAAACACTTAATGTGGTATAATTTAACTACAAAAAAAAACTTTTTGAAGTTTTTGCAACTTGGATATAGTTTCTCTTAGGCATCTTTAAGTAAATTATAAAACTTGTCACTATTAATTCTCCAACCATGATGATCATCTCCATAAGCATCTCCCTCTTCTATGCTACCCACATCAATATTCATAGCTCTGTCAGCCTACAAATCTTGCAATAATTCATTCATATCATGACCTAGCTCTCTATTTTTTTCGTTGGTTCAATAGTGGATGAGCTACCTTCCAAGATTCTTTATGAAAAATCCATCGAACATATTTTTTTAGAAAACCATAACATATAATGTGATCAAATGCCTCTCCTCTAGATACTTTAAATGTGTTGACACATTTAACACAAGGGTACCAAATTTTTTCATTCTTAAATGACCTTACAAAGGCAAAATCTAAGGACTTGGTAACCCTATTAATGTAATTTTCAATTGCTTTTGATGTGAGATTTATCCACATCTTATCCATAGAATGTGATATGATTAACATTGTAATATAAAAATTTAGCATCAAGAAATTCTAAATTAATTAAACAAATATTTCAAAATTAGGTGCTTCGCTCAATGTATTCATTAATAGGTAAGTATCTTTATGGTTAATAAAATTTATCAATAATCCAGGCACTTGTAGGGTTCATCATGTTTTAAGACTTTTTATATTATTTATTATTAATAATTAACTATAACCAAGTTACTTTATAAATTATGAGACTTCATATATAAATAAGAAAAAATATCACGTGTGTGTGTATATATATATATATATATATATTTCTTTTAGATAGATAATATCTAATCATTTTGTTATGAACAAGAGCTACCTAATGGATCTCTTTATCTAGTTTTAAACATATTGCATTAATGTTATATTTTTATATTAAATTCAAAAAACTTATTAGATTTATGTGGAAGTATGTTATAGTTTGAGAACTAAGTCAAATCACTTGCCCAAATTATTATAATGCTAGGGCAAAACATATATATATATATATATATATCCATCAAGCAAAACAATTAAAAGGCTACATCACCTAGAAAACCTAATATTTTTACAAAAGCTATTATTTCCACAAAATAAATTATACAACCTTTTATTATTTATTTAAAATACTTCATTAATGTATTTATAAAAAATTGCATGATTGGTTAGTAAAAGTACAATATATACATGAAATTAAGTTTGTGGAGCAATGTAGCTTATTTGACTGGTGAAAGAGTTGTAAATGCTTCATGAACCTTCCTCTAAGTATTTATTCCTTTAATTTGTCGATTCCTCTTTTCTGTCTATGTCTACTATTATAGCTTTACTTTTTTTTTTCCAAGGTATCTTAATTCTCATGTATTGGTTTGCATCATCTTGCTATTTTGTTTCCAACAAGCTATTTTAGCTTTCTCTTTTTAGCAACTTATCAAATCACAATCATACCCATCCCACTTGCCTCATCCTCTATTACTTATTATCATCTAATTTTTATAAACAGACCATAAGAAGTGCTCTTAACTTTGCCTAGATTTCATGGCAAGGATAAATATAAAGATCATTAAATTGATTAAATGCCTAAGAAAATAAATTATCCAAACTAGACAATTAAGGCAGATTATTGAAAGCATAAAAAAACATTGAAAACCAAAAAGTAAAAGATTAAAAACAAAAGAGGAATTACCTAAAGCAAAGGGGTTTGGGTTTCTTCAAAAGGACTTAATGTATGGTGTTCTCTTCCTACTCTGCTTCATTATCTAATAATTTCACAATCATATAAAAATAAAATAAAGATTACAAAAACAAAAGTTAAGAGAAAGGATTTATTTTTTTTTAATTTTGAAGTGTAGTAATTAATGAAAAAACTAATTAAAATTGACCTAAATTTGTTAATGTTGACGCATGTTGAGATTTTGATTTCAAAACTCTTAACAAATAGCTTTTGATTTATAATTTCCTTTCTGTTTTATTTTTGCAACAACCAAACAAAAGAACAAAAAAGCATAAGAAAAATGAAAAAAGATAAAAACCCTAAAAAAAATAAAAAAAGGGAAAGTAAAGTGGGATTTTTTTTATGTTAATGGACTATAGCAACGGGCAAATTAAATTTACTTGTCGCTATAGGTCTTTTCCCTTAAAAAAATAAATTTTACCTCATAGATACACTGATGGTCAAATTAGAATCGTTAGTAAATATGGCGTCCATGCTAACAGATAATAATTAACTATCACAATAAATTTATTTTATACCAACGTAAAATGGTACCATAATATATATACACCTTTCATCGACATATATAAAAACCTACTAGTATAGACCATTTTTACCGATAAAAAATAACAGTTAGTAAAATTTCACATCAATATACGACTTTATGTAGTGATGATACAAATCCTGTTTTTATAAAACAACATGAAGGTTATCTCATTGACTTGGGTGCAAGAGATTATGTTAGGGTTTAACTACTTGAGTGCTTCAGCTAAAGACATAATAAAGTGTAGTTTACAAAAAAGAGATATATTATTTATAAGATTGGCTTTAATTTTCCTAATTAATTTTTGAAATAGTACTTGGTTGTACGATGGTAACTGGTAAGCTCTTTTTTTGGGGAGGGCTTTGAACTTTATATTTATACAATCAACCTATGTTATGTTTATGAATACTTCGATATTTATTCCTTTAGCAAGCTAAATAAAAGAACATGAATAATATTTTGAGGCTCGTTCATTAACTAAACTAAACACGAACATAATATGTTCATTTCATTTATGTTTACGAACAAGCTCTTTTATGAATCGTTTAAAACTCATTTAATAAATTTTTTAAAATTCCTTTATTGTTCGATTATAATATGATTATTTTTATTTATGTTTTATTTATTTATAATATAATTAATAATATTTATGTTTTATTGTTTTATATTTAAAACTAATAAACTTATTTGGTTTAAATTTATTTAGATTTATTTGCTTACTATTCATGAACATATTTTAATTGTTCATGAACATATTTGATTTTATGTTCATGAACATATTCGTTTAGTATTTGTGAACAATTTCATTTAATTTAAATGAGTAAACACGAATACACCTAATTTAAAATGAACCAAACATGAATACAATTTTAAAATTATTAAAAAACACTAATTGAATATGAACAAACTTAAAAATAAATAAGCAAAAAAGCATGAACAAAAGTCTGTTTGTTCAAGTTTGGTTCACTTACAGCCCTATTTGCCACCTAAATTAAGGAGTGTGTGTTGGATATGGATATTAGTTTGATATTGGTATACTCTACTTTTTTTTTAAAAAAAATATTTGAAGAACAATACCCTCATACTGTATTTGAATATGTGCCTGACATTAATATTTTAAAGAAATGAAGAGCCCAAGTAATATATCAATCAACAATTATACCTATTGAAAGGTGATACTTAATACCTTAATTTTAGACCCATATTGCTCTTGAAGTCATCTTCCTTCCCCTCATTTCGGTAGGGTTTATGATATTTTTTTATTTTATCTTATACATAATCATTTTTACAAAATTTAAATGTTTTAAATCCAAAAATAAATAATTATTATTTCTAAGAAGCTTTTGCATAAATAAAAATTTTTAATTATATTTTTATATTAATATAGCTATTTATTAGCATAAAAATATATAAAAATTATATAAAATCAATTTGTTAAGAATTGATTATTAAAAATGGATACATAATTATACTAATATTTAATACAATTGTTTCAATAAATTCTAATATTTAATATGTAAATATAATATGATTTGTATTATGCATAGATATAAGTATTATTATAAACATTTATAATTTAATTAAAATAGGCAAATAACTATATTTGAAGAAAAAGTAAGATTAAAATTTAAGAGTTGATAAGATAATGCAAAAAAAAGTAGTATTATTAATTATTGCTCAATGTTTTGTTCTAATGATCTAAATTTAATAAAAACTATTTTTTTAAAGAAATCATAATTAGAAATGAATGATATATTAGAAGAAATTAAGTGAAGAATCGTAATTCAAAGTTTCATATAATCTATAAATATTTTGTTTTTTAAAACATTATTTTTTTACCCACTACGTGTGTCAATTTTACAGATAATTTAGAATAGTGAAGGCCCAATATAATTATCAGATATTGGAGGGTTTAAGACAAAAAAATTAAAGAATAGATTTCGCGTCAATTTGTTTTGGATGAGAATTTTTTGGGAAAAGTAAGGCTGGATGGAGTGAAGCGGTTTTGGTAAATGTTTGTTTTGTACTATCCTTTCTTGAAAATTATTATTTTACTCTTTTAAATATTTTGTACTTCCCTTTATATTTTTAATATATATTAGATATTTATATATATATACACCAAAACATATATATGTTTAGTATATATATACTAAAATTATGTAAATGAATAAATTATAATAATTTTTTTATAATATTAAAGTAAAATAATTAGTAAAAAGTGGGGTGGAATGAAATGAAGCAATTATATATACAATTGATGTTCATGGCAACATAAGTTTTTAACATATATGCAAGAGCATGGTGAAGGCAAATAAAGCAATTTTCGTCCCACCAGTTCCATTACCATTTCTAGTCAAATTCTAATATATTTATCTATGGTATTATAAAAATTTTAATTAAATTTGATATCATGAATCAAGTGATGCAAGCTAAGATGAGAAAATTATATAAAAGTCAAATTCAAATTATAATAATAAAACAATATAGGGTGCTAAGTTTTTTTTTTTTTTAAGAAAGAAAAATATTAACTAGTGTAATTAGACACTAGATAAAGTGATATCAAGGAAAAAAATGCAATTAATGAATTATTTTTTCATTAATTCAATAATAATAATATATTAAATACTAAAAATTTCTTTCAAAATAGTAGTTAATCTCAAACCGATGCCTATAAATATCAATTGACCATACCTTTTAAGAACTAATTACTATTAAAAAAAACATCTATTCATGTAAAAAGTGCCTTTTTTTTTTTAATTTTAGCTCTTTTAAATATGATAATTTAAAATAATACATTTTTTGCTCATTTTAGTATGATAAATTGCAGTAGTACTCAATTTTTTATTTTTTTGTTTTCATTAGGTACATTTTGATACCCTAATTAATGGAAAAAAGTATATTTTGATAGCCAAAATAACGAAAAAAATGTATATTTTGATATATACAAATTAACGAAAAAAATATATATTTTAATATTCGAATTAATGAAAAAAAAAAAATACAATCAGGCTATAAAATGTGGATCAACTAGCTCGGGCAATTGCCGATTGACACCAATCCATCCCCACTCGGGCTGGCCCGCTTCTTCTAGAAACCTACCTCTGATTCTCAACACGCGGGAAAGGACTCCTTCAAAACTCCCGTTCCCTATAATTAAAATAAAACCATCCAAAACCCTCCCGCGTCCCAATGTCCGGCACAATCAGGGTTTTGAACGTGGCGGAGAAGCCATCGGTGGCGAAGTCGGTGTCGGGCATCCTGTCAAGGAACCAAGGCCTGCGTGTGCGCAATGGCCGCTCCCGGTTTAACAAAATATTCGAGTTCAATTACTCGATTCGGGGCCAACCATGCCATATGCTCTTCACCTCCGTCACTGGCCATTTAATGGAGCTTGAATTCGAAGACCGCTTCCGCAAGTGGCACTCCTGTGACCCTGCCGACCTCTACCAAGCCCCTGTCCGCAAATTTGTTCCTGAGGTTTCCCTCCTTTCTTCCATCTTTTGTTTTCTCTTTTTTCACTCCTAATGTACTGTTTGACTTTCCGAAAAAATGCAAAAAAAAAAAAAAAGTAAATTGTAAATAGAAAAATCACATTCTATCACAATGTTCGATATACGTAAAATCATGGGTTGTGTCATTCACAAAAGTT
Organism: Adansonia gregorii; assembly: GCA_038382025.1. Taxonomy (NCBI): domain Eukaryota; kingdom Viridiplantae; phylum Streptophyta; class Magnoliopsida; order Malvales; family Malvaceae; genus Adansonia; species Adansonia gregorii. The sequence continues at coordinate 4,232,685 of JBBYHO010000003.1, forward strand.
AAAAGTTTTAATTTTAAGTTTTCAATGTGTTGAAGGGAATCTGATTTCTCCTTTAAAAAGGGAGAGTGAAAGAGGTCAACAATGAAAATCTGACTTCCGCCAACTCTCCAGTTATCAAGTTAGTAAAGTGTAAAAATAGGGAGAGTCTGGTAGTTGTGAAATTGAGGCTTACAAGGTTATATATATATATATATATATGTATGTATGTATGTAGCAAAAGTAACAAGTATACAGAGCCTAAATGATTTTACTAGATCTTGTCTTTGCATTTGAGAATTTCCATTATTTCTAGTGTATATTGTGCTGAATGTTTATATGCTAGATTTCGTTTTATTTGAGTTTTGATAATTTAGGATAAGGTGGATATTAAGAGGACGTTGGAGGAGGAGGCTGGGAGATGCCAATGGTTGGTTCTATGGCTTGATTGTGACAGAGAAGGTGAAAACATTGCATTCGAAGTTATTGACATTTGCAGAGCAGTGAATCGTCATCTTACAATTCGAAGGGCTCGATTCTCTGCATTGATTGAGAGGTTCTTAAAGACTAATGTTTGTTAATTTTCTTTGGTTGTCTTCATTGGCTTAGATTTAATGTAGTCTGATGTTCGAAATGCCAGGGAAATCCATCATGCTATGCAGAATCTTATTGATCCAAATCCATGGTTTTCTGATGCTGTAGATGCTAGGCAGGCAAGTAACTTCCCTTATTGTGGCTGAAATGTACAACTTCTTAATTGATCGATAAAAAAAATGATTTTACAAGTTTCCACCACGTAATTGCTTACTACGAAGAAAGGACTCTTTATGACCTAGTCATTCATTTCCTAAATTTTGTTAAGCTGTATCATCTCATATTAGTTATATTTGGGGTTTCTTGTCATCTTTGTTTAAGTTAAGCACTTAAGCCATTCCAGCTATTATCAATAAGTTTTATGTTGGATACTGAGATGTTTAACACGAAACCTAGTTATTTGTTTCTCATGTGGTAATGATATATGTTTTACATTGCCTTGTATTAGTTGTTTACTTGGTAGGCCTATTTGTTGCTGTTTTTAAGTTGGGGCTAGAGGTGTGGCGGAGTGCTAAGTAGTGTTGTTCTACATCAATTAAGTTTGGGGATACCTCAAGTTAGTCTGCATATTTTACCAATTGATTTTACAATGAATGTGTAAGATCATTCTGTGTTCATCTTACTTCTGTCACTGTTGCTATTTATCCAGCTAATATCTACAAAGAACAAAATTGATGTTTATAAATTTATCAGGAAATAGATCTACGAATTGGTGCTTCCTTCACCAGGTTTCAGACTATGCTGTTGAGAGATAAATTTGTTATTGACTTCCCTACAGATGACAGAAATCTTGTTCTAAGTTATGGTCCTTGTCAGGTATGTTGAGAATTGGCAACATCAGTGATGTATACTCATTTATGGTTGTGTCTTACATCTTTTACCAATGTAGTTCCCTACACTTGGCTTTGTTGTGGAACGGTATTGGGAAGTACAGTCACATGAGCCTGAAGAGTTTTGGACAATCAACTGTTCTCACAAATCAGATGAAGGCGTTGCTACCTTCAATTGGATGTAAGCTGGCAAGCTTTCCATAGTTGTTTTGAATTATCATCTATTTATTTATTTTTATAATTTTATATTTCTTTCCCTTTGTTCAAGCAGTCATAAGGATAGAGTTAATTGCATTCTGAATTTGCAGGCGTGGACATCTTTTTGATTACACTTGTGCTGTTATAGTTTATGAAATGTGCGTTGAGGAGCCAATGGCAACCGTGAGTTGTGCTAAACTAAGTATTTGACAGGAATTCCAACTTTTGATCATAGAAACAGCTATTACTAAATGACATGGTTTTCATTATTACTTGTCTTATAGGTCACAAAAGTCCGAAACCAGGAAAAGCTTAAGTATCCTCCATACCCTTTGAGTACCATTGAGCTTGAAAAGCGTGCTTCGCGATATTTCCGTATGAGTTCTGAGCATACGATGAAGGTAAGTAGCTGGAAGTGAACGTGTTTTAATCCTAGTTGTACCATGCCTTTGGCATCAACTTGAGCTGAGAGGTTAATTTGAAAGGCATACTAGAACATTTCTTCCCAATCTGCATGCTTGTATATATTTTGAGGTTAAAAATAAAGGAAAAGGAAAAAATAAGAAAAATTTAGATTGTTAATCTTGACCTTGTCCTTTGAAGTAGAGATGAGTCTATGGAACTTATAGCCACCGTTTTAAAGAAACACATTGAAGAATGTGAGCATATGGCCTGCTATGTGTTTTACTTGGTAAGTCAACCCTGCTGAATATGTCACTAGTTTTGGAATACATTGTTCACAGGATGAGTCTCTTGTTCCTTTGTCTTTTTAACTCAAGATCCTGTTTCCTTTTATATACCCCTTTTCTTTTCATCTTTTAAATATAAAGTGACTGTTAATGGGGGCAAGTTAATTGATTTGAAGAATGAATTACCTGAGATGGCTTTGCTTGTTTGCCTATTTTTAAGGTTTCATAAAATGTCCGTTGGGGATGTGATAATAATGCAAATTGTATGATTAGAATTCAGGCTTCTGTGTTGTGTGTGTTTTTCTTCTGAAAGATAGAATTTGTCTATGTTGCAACTCATTTCTGCTTCAACTTTTTTCTCACAAGATAAACTGTTAATGAAATGGACTGCTTAGCTAATGTTTCTTGATAGAAGGACTTATTGTTGCTTATACAGATGATCCATAGCAGTTGTTCATTGTCATGTACTCTTTTTTCCCTCTAATCTACTTTTTTGAGTTTTGTGATATAATTTCCTGTTAGAGAGGGTGAAAAATGGGGAAAGTGGGAGAGAAAATTTGGGGGAGTATATAATGGTAACTCAAATAGCAAGCCAATTTTTTTTTAGCTGTTTTAATTGATCTACATCTATTATATCCTTTTCTTATTTCTAATATTAATTACTACAGTTTCTAGGTACTAATCATGACAAATACTACACTTGAAAACTACCCTTGAACTCCTTTAATTAATTGTAGAGATGATCATATGTTGATTATTTAACAAGGCTCTCTAGCTAAAGTTCACTCCGCTACTTTCATTTTTATTGTTTATAGGTGGCAGAGGATCTATACCAAGCTGGTTTTATCAGTTATCCTCGCACAGAGACTGATTGCTTTTCAAGCAGGACTGAATTGCATGTTGGTAACTGTTTCCTTTTGACAAGATTATTCTGTCTCAACCTGTATCAGTAATTTATACTTATATAAATGACATTCTTTTGGTTGGTCTCTTAGTCAACTTTAACACTTAAAATTATTACTAGAGTTGGGTCTCTTTTTCAACTTGGATTATTTGTATTTTTTTCTCCATTTTCAAGTGTATTTACACATAAAAAATTTGAAACTGTCTCCTCTCTTCTAAAATAGTTCCATGATCTTTCCGAAGTTAATCTCTCACACACGCTGGCACATGTATATAAATTGCTACTATAATTTGAAACTCTTTATTACTAGAAATTGGAAAAGATATTGAATAAGAGCACGGATATACAAGAATTGAAATCTACATGTTATAAATGTTTATGTAATAAGAAGAAAACATAGCAAGCTTGTGCTCTTTCTCTTTAATGTATCAACAGCAGCATCTCAGATGGAGGGTAATGGTTGTGAAGTTTATGATTGTTGTTACTAGGTTTAATGTGTGATGGCTTGCAGTTTATAAGATTTGAAGCATCATTAAGTTCAACTAGAGAAGACTTTTATGCTATTTTTCTGTTGATTATATCTTCGTTATTTCTGGGATTGTCTCCACTCTATTTGTCTCTTCAACCAAAATAGATCGAAAACTACAGTTACCGATTCAAAATATTTTTATCAAATATTTGGGAAAAACAGTTTAGGGCTCTGTTCTATTCTTTTATGGACTTTTTTATTTATTCTGATTTACCTCAATGATACTTTGAAAGATATGAGGAATGAAGCTTCCATTCCTCTTACATTTAAGTCAGTTTCTTATTTGTTTTTAGCTAGTTTCAAGCTTATTTTCTGGAACTTAAATCTCATAGTGATGCCTTGCTGGATTTTGGAGGTGTTTCAGTTCACTCTTTCTACAATATTGACTTTTTTTCCCCTTTTTTTTCCGTTCCGGATTGAATTCCATGTTATGTTTACAGTTTCTTAATTTAGTTATCAAACTTCTAAAGTCAAACAAAGATAACTTTTGACTTTTAAATTCACATTAGCAGTTCGATGTCCAGTAAACATTCAACTTTTGTGAAAAAGGCAGTGGATTTATGAATTGGGATTGCCTTAGTAAACAAAAGTGTGTGAGGCCGCTTGATCTTCTATAAAAATCTAAAAAAGAAGTTTCTTTTTTCACATTTCTATTATTGCCTTTTTGCTTTCTTAAAATACTGACCTGTAAAAGTTGCTTGCATTCGATTTAATTATTACTAACTCAAGGTTTTATTTTACATAGGCTATTGTGCAAGAACAACAGGATCATCCTGAATGGGGTTCTTATGCACAGAGATTATTAGACCCTGGGGCAGGACTTTGGAGAAACCCTGGCAGTGGTGGCCATGATGACAAGGCTCATCCACCCATCCACCCAACAAAATTTTCTACCGGGGAACATGGCTGGAGTCAAGACCATTGTGTAAGCATGTGTATTATGCCTAATAATAATTACTGTTTTACCAATATTTTTTTTGAAAATTTAATTTTTTTTTCCATTGCATCACAGAAATTATATGAACTGGTCGTTCGCCATTTCTTGGCTTGTGTTTCACAACCAGCTGTAGGGGCTGAAACCACAGTTGAAATTGATATTGCGGGTGAATTATTTTCTACATCAGGAAGAGTAATATTAGAGGCAAGTATTTTATAGCATTCTCAAAATTTTGCTTTCTATTTTAACTTGAGTTTTTCTCATGAAATAAAAAGCATTGGAGTGTTTAACATTTATTTCTTTTTAAATTTTGTTAGCTAAGCATGATATCACCCAGTACAAGATTTATGATGTCTGCAATGATAAAAAAATTTAGGATTTTTTTAACTGTCAGGCTTCAGTTATTTCCTCTTACATGCATTCATTGTATTTCAATGGTCCAAGAAATGACAATCGTGTTTCATCTGCACATTGTCAAAGGAAAGTTGTAATTGTTTGATTTTCTGTATGATGTCAAGTTGCCATTTTGGGCTTTAAGGTTGGTCAAGATTGTGGTCAACTCTTACTTGCTCTCACTCCATTAAAATAGAGTTTCTGAAACCATGTCAATAGCAAATCAAAAACAGCTTATCTTGGAATAGACAAGACATGAGAAACTTTTATTAACCTCTGATGAACCATTGTCACTCCTGTTTGAACTTAAAATGGCCAAAGGAAACTTGTATCTCGAAAGTTGTTTTTCATTTTCTGTCTGATGTCAAGTTGCCATTTTGAACATTAAGGTTGGACAAGATTGTGGTAAAATCTTGCTACCCTGTCCATTGAAATAAACTTTCAGAAACCATGTCAGTAGCAAAATGAAAACAGCTTCTCTTGGAGTAGATAAGATTAAAACCTTTCATTAACCTCTGATCAGCAATTCAACAGTTCATCACTCTCATTAACCTGTCTTGCCTGCATTATTTTTCTTTGAGATGTTATACAATATTGAAGCTGCTTCATTCCACTTACATGAATGATTTGTGGTTGGCTTGGTACTATTGGCTATGGATGATCTCTTTAGATTTATTACCACCATCTTGAGTTTTGACTAAGTTACTTTTCTGTTTTGACCAGAGAAATTACTTAGATATTTATAGATATGAATCATGGGGAGGTTCAATGATTCCACCCTACACTCTTGGACAACAGGTTTTAAATTGTTTCTGTATTATATCATTTCATGCTTTTCAATTGGAAGTTGATTGTTGTTTATTATGTTCCTGTATATCGATATGCTCTTTTTCTATGTTGAGTTGCCTCTCATATTGCCCAGTTTGCCAACTATTTGATACCATGTCATCCTAATCTGGGACTATTACTGGTAAAAGGATTAAATTATTGGCTTAGAAATTTCCAATGCATACTTTGTTGTTAAAGCTACTAAATCCTGCCTTTGATACATATGGATTTTTTTCTTTTGCATATTTTTGCTTTGTGAGTACTTGATGAATCCAAATGGCAATCTTAAAAGACTAGAGTTTCTTAAAGATTTGGAGTTAGCAGAAGGGGGAAAAATGGAATAAAGGGATGTTTTTGGGCCCACTATGTTGATTAGAGGTGTCCGTGGGCTAGGCCGGGCAACACATGATATTAATGGTTTTTATGTCTGCCCATGCCCAGCCCGAAATATGGGCAACATTTCTTGACTAAGACTGGCCTAGATTACCAAATAGAAGCTCCAACCTGAGCCAACCAGATTTTCTGTTCTTTCAACTTTCAAAGAGTGAAAAAAAAAAAAAGAAAAAAAGGACAGAAAGGTTAGTGGGGAAGGAAAAACCTGTTGAGGTTTCAAATAAAGACAAATTTGGAGAGAGTGTGTGCCTGTGGACGTCTGATTTCCATACGTAGGGGAGTATTGGATGTGCCCCTTTTATTTTGTCCGGAAGCTACGTAACTTTGCATAAGAGAAGAAAAAGAGAGGCAGTGGAAAGGAAAGGGCTTCGTTGGGTTGCTTCAGATTTGCAGCAGAACTTTTAACTCCCCATGCTACAGATTTTGTAGCAAAGGCATTTCTCTGGTTGGAATACAATTTAATGAATGTCTGATTTTGGCTGTGAGTATATATAATATTTTAATAATATATTTGGGCCGGGGTCGGGCCTAAATTTTCTTGCCTAAGGTTGTACAACCCCACTTTTGGGGCCCAATATTTTTGTCTGAACCTCTCAAATATTGGGCAAGCCTTCAGGCTTGGACAAGTAGCCCGACCTATGAACAGGTTTATTGTTGATGGAATAACTTTTGGTGGAAGAGGGAGAGGGCATGTAGATAAAATTTTCTATTTCCGGAACAAGATGATCATGTTGGGTTTGAATGTTTTGGCATCTGACTAGTTTATTGCTTATTGATGACTAAGATAAATGCAACTTTTAGATTCTGCGACTTCCATCAATTATGGAACAAATTTATGTCAAAATAGACTTGAGCATCGACATCGCTCATTGAAATTTTTAGGCTAGAATTGGTATTTATTCTTGAATTCCTTGTGATTTTACAGTTCATGCCAACATCATTGACTCTAGACACAGGAGTCACTAGACCACCACCCCTTCTAAGTGAAGCTGATTTACTAAGTTGTATGGACAAGGTGAGGAGTCCTACATGCTCTAGCCTAGGTTATTTGATTATGGTTTTAATGTTTTTTCAGAGGGTAAAATTTTTATTTTTAAAACTTTTTTCCTTCTGCAATGCAAGGCGGGAATTGGTACTGATGCAACAATGCATGATCACATTAAAAAGCTGCTAGATCGATTTTATGCAACAAAGGATGCAAACACTCGTTTCTCGCCCACCAATCTTGTAATCTATTTCCCTTTTCTTTTCCCACTCTAGCTTTTTATCATTTATTTATTTATTTATTTTTACTTTTGGATATTCTGTGTTACTCTATTTGCTTATGAGCTAAGGGGACACATTGGGTGCTCAATGTGAGAGTACAATTAGGGGTTTTAAAATCTGTGAGAATCCAAGTTTTAGAATAACTCTTTCCTTTAGAATCCAGCGGACACAAGGGCATCTAGAACAGAAACATAGTAATTTTAAATAAATTTTTTTTGTGCATATATTAACATACAAAAATTACAAAAATTTATTGTTATGTATGCATGCCTATGAATATTTATATGTGCACATAGATGCATGTATAAATGTCATGCAATAAAATGAAGAGAAAATAATACATAATTGTGTTGTATTTAAAAATTTTTAATATTCTTTTTCATAAAAAACTGGCATCTATATTTTATTCTTGAATAGCTTTGAAGTAAATAACGATATTAAACAAATAAAATTGGTACAACTAAACAAATTCATTTGTTGAGGTCTCGCAAAAATTTTGTAAGTCTTTAATATAGTATAGATCCAAAGCAAGGATAAATTCTTTTACAAGTTTGAATAATGATTAATATAATATATTTATACACAATAAAATCAATGTAAAGGATGTAATAAAAATA
>JBBYHO010000003.1:4246506-4286938 GCA_038382025.1 Adansonia gregorii
AACTGCTTACTGTTCACATCCAATTACTATGAATATCGATTACAGGGATTGGGGAGAGCCAAAATAGCAAAATAGCAGCTGTTACATTGTGTTACGATTGCTATTTAATTCCCTATCAAGGAAACCCGAATAATAATCAAAGTAGGATTTACTTTAGTAGCACCTAACATATTCCTTTTGGTGTCCTTTGAGTTACAATGTAAAAGATGCTACTAGATTTGAAATCCTTCCCTCCCTTCCGTCTATCTTTGTGTGTGTATGATAAATCAATTTGCAGTTGAACTTTGCCCTTGTAATTTTTCAAGCTAGGTTACTATTTTACAGAAGTTGGGAAGTCAGCTTGTGTCAGACGATGATGCCACCATAAATTTCTTCTATCCATTGAAATTTTTTTGTAGCAAATTATTCTCGTGTGAAAATGATGAGGAGCCCAAAAATTTCAATTTTTTTTAGACACATAGTGTACCAGTTATTGTCTCATGTTCTATCAACATATATATGGCTCCCTAAGGTATTTGATTCCATGTAAGAATAATCTCACTCCTAGATCTCAATTTTGTTTTAAAGCATCAAATTCTAATGAAACTATCATATAAAGTATAAGATCTTATGGATCTAGTTTTACAAGTATAGGAGTTTCTACTTATGTCAATAGATCAACGTAAGTAACTATGATGTACAATGAGTTTGGCATACGTAAAAAATTTATGGATAAGCTTACTATTGTCAGGACAATAGTTGAAGCTAAATGCTTGATGAACAATGTATGATCACCATGACTTTGTATTTCAAACTCAACATTGCTTCAGTAAATCTTCCAACATGCCCAAGGAGATTGTTTGAGCTCATACAATGCTTTTTTCAATTTGTACATTTTGTTTTTACCCAAATTTATGCCAAAGCCAGGTGGAACTTGCATATAAATTTTCTTCTCAAGATCGCCATGTAAAAAGGCATTCTTCACGTCGAACCATTGTAAAGGCCAATCATAATTTGCTGCTAGAGATCTATCACTAGTGCAAATGTCTCCTGATAATCCGCCCTATAGGTTTGTGTGTATCTAAGGTCTCCATTTCTACTCTCATTGCATGCTTCCATTCTTTTTTGCCAAGTGCCTCATATAATGTTTGCGGGATGGCTATAGTATTGTAGATGGGTAAAACCTTTTGTGCGAGATTGATAATTTTTTGAATGACACAAAATGGGATGAAAGGTGTTGTGTGCACTTTCTGACACCCTTTCTTATGGCTATGGGTAGATATAAATCAAGAACGGTAGGTGATATCTTAGTGGAAGGATTTACCTCATTCCCATTTGACAATTTGGTTCCTTGAACTTGCACAAGATTGATCAAGGGCTTTATCCTTCTTTAGTAGACCTGTAGTTGCTTTGTGAGAAGGGGGTTTACGGGTTTTGATGGTACTTTGGAAAGATTAAGTGACTCAATATGTTTGGCTGTGGCTTCATAGAGGGGGTCAAATAGATTAGAGGTGAGTTCCTAATGGGTTGAAAGGGTTTAGAGGTTAGTTCTACAATAGGTGCAAATAGTTTAAAGGTTAGTTCTCTCAAAAACAAGTCTTTATCCTCCATAGATTTCTCGCCCCGAGGAATGCTAGAAAAAAGATCTTTCTGTTGAGCTAAGTGACATTGGTAGAAACATAGGTTTTACGAGTGATAGGATTGTAGCACTTGTAAGCTTTCTGAATAGGTGAATATCCAATGAAGATATGCATGATTGCTTTAGGATCTAACTTGCTTCGACCATGAGAGGGAACAGTAACCAATTAGACACGTCCAAAAACTGTAGGAATTAACTTAGTTGACATTGAAATCTGGAAAATACCTAGTCAATGCCTCAATTGGACTTTTAAAATCAAGGAATTGAGACGGGATATGATTTATTAGATGAGCTGCAGTAAGGACAGCTTCCCCCCCCCCCACAAAAAGGTTTTTGGAACAATTGAACAAAAAATGTACGAACAGAGGCTAAAAGTTTTTTTTGCAAACCCATTTTGTTAAGGTGTGTCAACAAAAGAAGACTCACAAATAGTTCCCTTTTTTTGAAAGTATGGAGTTAAAATTTGATTAAAATAATTTCTTGCTTTATCTGTCCTTAACCTTTTAGTTCTAACATTGAATTGAGTTTTGACCACTATATGAAAAATAGAAAAAAAAACTTTGCTCACATCAGATTCTGGAGCAAATAAATATATGAGACTCTAGTGCAATCATCTATGAACGAGACAAAACAATGAGCCCCCAAAATGTTGGAACTTGAGATGGACCCCAAATATCAATATGGATCAAAGAAAAAGGGAGTGCGGTTCTTTATCACTCAAGGGAAAAGCCACATGTCGATGTTTAGCAAATTCACAAACCTTATAGTGAAAATCATTTAAATGAACATTCTTAACCAAAGATGAAAACATGACACTAAGAATGCTTAGGGAAGGGTGTCCATCCATGTCTAAAGTGGTGAAGCCAAATTTGGTCTTTATTGGAATGAGAGTTGTTGGATAGAAATGAGAGTGGTGATTTGTTCCCATTATTCACTTTTCCACTAGCTAACTCAAGATGATAAAGATCGTGTTTACCTTAGCATGTCCAATGGTCCTTTTCGTAACTTGGTCCTGACATATGCAAGAACTATGAGAAAACATCAGATTGCAATTTATATTTTCGTAAGTTGGTGAATAGACATTAGGATTTGTGGATAACTTAGGTACATGTAGCACATTTTTTAGGATCATGTATGGGCTTAGAACAATGTCTCCTTAACAGTACATCAGCAATGTCTATTTTTTTGTTGCTTGGGCAAGGATGGTATGTGAGAAATTTGTGTGAAAATAGGTCATAAGTCAATAACCTAGGAGTTTGAAAAATCTAAACTAGAGGCACTCAAATCATTTAAGAAATGACGCTTACTCGAGTTCTCCAATGAACTAGTACTTGGAGACTTTTCTAAGGAATCAAGGTGTGATCTCAGCATTCTGATGTCTTTCTTGAATTCATTATGCTCTCCATTGGAATTGCTAGCATTTTTCTCTCTACTTCTAGGTTCTTTATTGCACTACGAGCTTCTTGGTTTTCCATTAAGTTTTCGACGTTGCTCTTTTGTATGATGAGGAGTTTTGTAGTAGGTACACTAAAGGTTATCCTTACTGGACGGCTTGTTGATATCTTTTGAAATAGGAATTAAAGGGTAAAGAATGGTGAAAAACGTTGGATATCAGGCTATAAAGATTGAAGATTTGGTGAAGGTAATCAATGGTGGAAATAACAACGAAAATTGTTTTAAGAAATTTCAGCAATAAAGTTTGATTAGCAAATGGCAAAATACTATGCTTTTTTAACTACAAAATGTAATAGAAATAGAGCACAAAGAAACAATATAATCTTGGCAATGAAGGCTTGTGTGACGTGATTTTTGATCCCACGAAAAAAAGTTTAAAGCTCTAATACCATGTTGAAAGAAAATAAGAAATATTTTACTATGTACATAAGAGGGCTTTTATAAGCCAAAAAGAATCAAGTCAACTTTATAAACTAGGAAAACAATTAAAAACATAATATTTCTCACCTATAATAGGGGAACAATTAAACTTGATTTTCTTCTAAAATTAAACACTCATTTCCTCCTAAATGAGGCATACTAATTTACAACTAATCCCCTATAATTGCACCTATAACTTTTGCTATTTCACAATAGCCTTGGGAGTTCAATCCTAAATCTCCAACATCTATTGAACAATTTGGCGGCTGTAAATAGTAGAAGATAATTGAGTAAACTACACTTATATGTGACCTTTCATAAATGTCTTATTTTCATCCATGACCTTTAAAGTGCAACATTTCTTGCATTGACCTTTTTTGAGTAATTCTATTTAATCCATCCATTGTTCTAGCATGAGAAACTTGATGAAAACGTACATGTCATGGACACATGATGTGGCACATGGCACATATGGGTTGCCAGATGGCAATTTGTGGGATTATCTTGTCTAATACTAACACTTGACATGCCATTTTTCATTGATGATACATTGCTATCAAGTTTCTAACATCTGAATAATGGATGAATGAAATTGATACATGGAGTAAAATATTGCAATTAAAAGGTAATTGGTGAAACTGAAAACTTTTTCTAGAGGTCATGGATCATGGTTGCAACTCACCCAAAAATTTGAAATAGACAAAGGTGAAAAGTGGGAAAATACTGGAAGGATGGAAAAAGATAGTTGAGATGGGTGCGAAAAGTAGGTTGTTATCAGCAATTTTAATTATATATATATATATATATATAGTTTTGCTACCATTTTTTTGGTGAATACCATTCATGCATGATTTTGTTTTATGCTTTTGAATTTAAAATATAGTTGGTAGTTATTAAGCTTAAATTTAGGTGAGCGTATTTCATGCATGTTTTGGTTTCAATGCAAATATCAGTTATCATATATTTAAGAAAACTTGGCAAGATAGTTGCTTTTTGGAATCAAGCTTCAACTGTTATGTTGTCTCCATGAACTATATATATGTGCAAAGCGATGAGTATATATAGATTTTATATAAACTAAAACTCTAAGATAAAAACATGATAAATATTCTAGATAGGCTGAGACTATGAGATAAATAGATAATAAGTCCAAAGATAAATACAAAAAGTAATTAAAATACTTCAATCTAATCATTTGAGGTATTTATTTTCAAAATTGAAGGTAAAACTTCATTTTGTATTTCATTTTATTTACTTTTTCAAAATCTCTATATATACAGTGTATTACATAGGTTATCTACTAGTTTGAAAAAGAATAAATCTAATAGAATACAATCCCATATCTTTAGAATTTATCCCATCGTTTTAGGGATTTATTCTTTATATACAACTAATATACATCTACAGTTAACTTCCTACAATTAAGGCACTACTTATCTTATTTGTAATTTAAAAATACTAATTATCTAATCTGTAATTTAAAACAAACAATTGATAGTTTTCTAACACTCCCTCTCAAGTTGAAGAATATGTATCTTCCATTCCCAGCTTGAAATATACTTATGAAAACTTGAAGTATTCAGAACTTTGGTAAACACATCAGCTGCTTGATTCTTGGTAGACATATAGGGTGTGAAAACTAGGCCACTTTTAATTTTCATTTTCATGAAATGTCGATCTATCTCTGTGTTTTTGGTTCTCTTATGTTGTATAGGATTGTGTGCAATATTTATAGTTGATTTTTTGTCATAGTGTAGGCTCATAGGCTCATTCCCTTTAATCTTTAGGTCACTAATTAGTATTCTTAGCCATAGCAGTTCACATATTTTTTGTGCCATTGCTTGAAACTCTGCTTCTAAAGTTGATCTTGCCACCACATTTTGTTTCTCACTTCTCCACGAAATCAGATTTCCTCCAAAGAAAGTACAAAACTCCAATTTGGATCTTCTGGGTGACCTTGTGTAGTTTGCATTTGTTTAGTTCTCCAATACTATCCCTTCATTCCTTCGAAATAGAATCTGCTTTCAAGGATTAGCCTTTAAATAGTAAACTCTGTAGACAGCTGTTAGGTGAATCTTCCTTGACTTATGCATAAATTGGCTAACCCCACTCATGAAATAAGCTATGTCGGGTTTAGTATGTGAGAGATAAACGAGCCTACCTACAAATCTTTGGTACATCTCGCTGTCAACCATAGGATCATCCAGTACTTCTTCAAGTTTGTCATTTGGATCACTTGGAATGTCCATTGGCTTGCACGCCAACTTCCTTGTTTCTTTCATCAGGTCAATAACATACTTTTGTTGTGAGGTAAAGATGCCCTGTTTTAAGTGAGCCACCTCAATTCCTTGAAAATATTTTAGTTTCCCTAGTTGTTATCTCAAACTCTTTTTTTAGACATTGCTTGAGCCTTTCTTATTCTCTTGTATGTACTTCAATCACAATTATATCATCCACATACACTAATAGAGCTGTCACTCCTCCTGTCTTCAAGTGTGTAATGAACACTACATGGTCTCCCAACTTTGTTTATATCCTTGTTTATATCCAACAGCCAGCATTACCTATGCAAACCTCTAAACTAGGCCTTCAATGATTGTTTTAGACCATATAGTGCCTTTCTAGTTTGCACACTTTGTTAGTTCCTAGACTCTCTTCAAAATCATGTGGAATTTTCATATAAATGTCTTCCTCCAAGTCCTCGTGAAGGAATACATTCTTCATGTCATACTGTAGCAGATTCCAATTTAAGTTTGCGGCCAATGATAACACCCTAACTGTACTTATTTTTGCTACTGGAGCAAAAGTCTCTTAGTAATCCACCCCATTGGTTTGAGTGTACCCTTTGGCTACCAACCTTACCTTGTATCTTTCAAGTCTTTCATTAGCTTTATATTTTAACAAGAACATTTATTTTCAACCAACTTATTTCTTTCCCTTTGGTAATTCCATGATTTGTCATATTTTATTTTTTTCCAAGGCATCCATCTCTTCTCTCATAGTATTCCTTCAGTTCTCTTGGGCTAATTCCTCGAAAATTTCTAGGAACAACTGTAGTGTTTAGACTTAAAAGAAAGGATTTATGAGATGGTGAAAATTTGTCAAAAGATACAAAGTGAGATAATGGGTACAAAGGATGTTTAGTACACTTCTTATTTTTTTCCCCTAATAGTAAAAGGCAAGTCAGAATCACCACTTTCATTTTCAAATAAAGTACTTTTAAATTGAGAATTAGGTTTAGTCATAGTAGTTACCTCAGAGTCAGAATATGAAGAAGTATTTTGGGCTTGTGTCGGAGTAGAGACTGTAGCTTTCTATAGGCGAGAATGTACCTCATAGTAGTTACCTGCTTATATCTCCAGGTGCCATAAATAGGATTGTTTTTTTTGTATAGGCGAGAATGGTGTCTTAGATTGGTTTCGGATAGGATAAGACTCAAATCGGTTTTGGATAGGAGATGGTGACTTGGATTGATTTTGAGTCAGGTGAGAGTCGGTCTTGCTTGGAGTAATATGGGGTGACTCAGTAGGTAGAGGCAACTAAAAATAGTCCTCCCTCCGTCCTTATCTTCCAATGATCTCTCCCCTTGAAAATAAAGTTGGGAAAAACATGGTTTTGCTTCCTCAATTTGACATCTATAGAGATGAAGAATCGTTTTGTCTGTGGGTGATAGCACTTGTAACATTTTTGGGTTGACGAATATCCTACAAATAATAGCCCTAGGAGCTAATTTTCCCTATTATTATTATGAACATAGACCAAAGCAATGTAACCCAATACCCTAGGGGTAAGATAACTAGAGATACTCAAGTCTGGATAGAATAGCAAGAGAACTTTCATTGGTGTTTCAAACTCTAGGGACTTAAAAGGGTAATATGTTTATAAGGTGAGTAGCTGTTAGGATTGGTTCCCATAAAAAAAAAATTCTTAGGAACATTCTCTAGAAACAAAAGAGTTCTTGTGGTAGCTAACAAATGACCAATTTTTCTCTTCGCAACCCTATTTTGTTGTGGGGTATTGACATGTGAGGATTAATGAATTATACATTTTTTTTCTTTTCTTTTTTTTCAAAATAAGGAGATAGAGTTTGATTAAAATAATCTTTGGCATTATCAGATCTAATTTTCTTAACTTTTACCTCAAACTAGTTTTGGACCATATTGAGGAACGTAGGAAAGATGGAAGTCACACCAGATTTCTGTTTTAGGAGGTATACATAAGTTACCTGAGTACAGTCATCAACAAAGAAAACAAACCACTTCGAGCCTATAGATCAAGTTAAAAAGGCTTTGAACACTTGTTATTACTAATAAGGAATGGAACTCGTTTATGTTTTGCATATTTACACATATCATAATGGAAATTTGTAAAATTTGACCTTTCAAACAAACTAGGAAACATAGATTTTGGGACTCTAAAGGAAGGTTAACGAAATTTGTAATGGTTGAGCAAAATAGCTTCTTTATTCTTGGTAGACAGAAATGATAAAGATTGACCATCTTGGGCACTCTTTGATTGATTCATTGTCGCAAGACAGTATAGTCTAGCTCTCTTTAGCACGTCCAATCAGCTTCCCTATTTTTTGGTCTTCAAATTCACAATGAGTTGGATAAAAAATAATAGCACAGTTCAAGTCATGAGTTAACTTCTAAATAGACATTAGGTTAATGGATAGCTTAGGAATGTATAATACATTCTTGAGAGTGAATGGGGATGTAATTTGGATGTCCCCTAGTCCTGCTACGATAGTGAGGGAACCATTTGTTACTAGAGTTTTCCTATTGTTAGGACAAGGGGTATCGGTTTTAAATTGTAAAGAAAAGTGGTTCATATGGTCTTTAGCTCCTGAATCAATGATAAGAGTCTATAATGTTCCTATTCAAGGCATTCAAGCTATAAGAAGTAACAAACTTACTTGAGAGAGCTAGGGAACATTTACCACCAGCATTGGACTTGCCTAAGGATTCTAGCAATTCTGTGTGTTTGCCAATCTCTTTTATATTGAATTGTTCTTTTTCAATAATTGATTCCAAGTTTATTATAGTTAGGTGATCTTGACCTTGACTCTTCTTTTGTTTTTCCTTCATATCTTCAGTCCTAGCTTGAAGTGCTAGGCTTCCCATTTAGTTTCCAACACTTCTCCCTTGTATGCCTTGATTTCTTATAGTAGGTATACCAAAGAGAATCTTTGTTTTCTTTTCCCTGTGACCCTAGCCTTGACAGTTCTACCTTCCCACCACCTTGCATCGTGGGATTTTGACCTTTTGTCATCATAGCAAATTTTTCCTCCACTTGGCTTTCTAGCATGACTCCACTATGGCTTTCTTCAGATTGAATCAAAGAAATGGTTTCATTAAGGGTAAAGACTTTTTCTTGGCCAAGAATTTGCACCCTAACTTGATCAAATCAACATTTAACCCTGCAAGGAAATCATACACTCGATCTTTCTTAATAAAACTTTTCAAAATAGCAGCATCATATAAAAACATAATCTTAATGCATTGACGATGGTCAAGTTTGGACCATAAACTTTGGAGAGAATTGGCATATTCTGTCATAGATTTTGTGCCTTGTTTTCAGACGTTGATTTCATAAACTTGTGTGCAGCATCCCAAGCCTTTGAATAAGCCTGTCTCATAGCATCCACTTCTTTTGCTGTGGGTTAAACATATAAGTATTAGAAGCCTCAGAGGTCATTGGGTTCCACTGTAATGATAAAATCATGGAGTCCACTTCATCCCATGCACCGAATCTTGAACCATCCTTTTTAGGACCAATTCTAGCAAATGGCTCAATTTTCTTTTCGCTTTTAAATAGGCTAGAACAAATTGAGACCATTTGAAGCAGTTTTTTCTCCACTCAGCTGATAGGCTGATTGGATGTTTTGGAGATCCTTAGATTATGGGTTAAGTGTGGTTTCCATAGTACGTATTTTGGGCTCAACCATCTTTAATTTAAGGAGGGATATAATAGTAAGAAAGACTAGGGAAAAACTAAGGAAATATGGCTATTAAGGCCAAAGAAAAACTTAAGAGAAAATGGCGATGAACGTCAAACAAAAATAATTTTCCAGAGAGAACCGAGTGGCTCTGATATCATGTTCGATTATAAGGTAAAACTTAATTTTGTGTTTCATTTTATTTACTTTATAAACATCTTTGTATATACAGTGTATTACATAGGTTATCTACTAGTTTGAAAAAGAATAAATTTTATAGAATAAAATCCCATATCTTTAAATTGATTCCATGATTTTAGGGACTTATTCTCTATCTACAGCTGATACATATCTACAGCTAACTACCTACAAGTAAGGCACTAATTATCTTATCTATAATTTAAAACAAAGAACTAATAGCTTTCTAACATTTATCCTTTTTAACACTCCTGCAAGTTGGTTTAAAGATATACTCTTTTTCTAGCTTGCCAATTATTGTTGAATTGCTTCTTATTTAGCCCTTTTGTAAGTATGTCTACAACTTGTTCAATTGTTGGAATACTAAGGCATACAAATCAATCCATTATCTAGCCTCTCTGTAATAAAGTGTTTGTCAATTTCAACATGCTTTGTTTTGTCATGAGGAACTTGGTTATGTACAATAGAAATTGAAGCTTTATTATGTATAACTTCATGTGTAATGGACTAGAGACCTTTAAGTCTCTTAAGAATCTCTTAATCCATAATAACTCAAAAATTTCGTCAGCAATTGATATAAACTCCACCACTGCACTACTTCTTGCCACTACATTTTGCTTTTTACTATGCCAAGTAATCAAGTTATCTCCAAGAAAAGTGCAGTAGCTTGTTGTTGATTTCCTACTTGTTATACTCTTAGCTCGATCAGCATCAATGAATGCTTTAACTTGTAGGTGACCTTTGTTTTCGAAGAGTATATCTCTACTTGCTGTCCCTTTTAAATCATGGTTGAAAAATCAGACCGGACTAGCTGGTTGAAGCTGTCCAATTGAAAACCGAAGGTTCATTCGATCCAGAGCTATTAAAGAATTGGATTTTAATTGAACCGGTCTAAAACTGGTTCAAGTGTTAGAAAATTGTTAAAAAACCATTAAAAACCAGAACAAACTATTTTTTTATATATGTTTTCTAAAATATTTTGTCTTTGGTGAGATTTGAACCCATAACCTTTTAAAATTATACCAAAGACTAGATTATTAAGCCAATGCATGTTTTTATTGATAATTTAGTATATTTAATATTTATTTAGCATTAAAATTCTTTTAAAAATATTTAAAATCCTATTTAAATGAACCAGTCGATTTATCCTCCGATCCTTTTTTTAAACTTGTTTTAAATACCTTAGAATTTTATAAATAGCATTAAAGTGTTTTGCTCCTGGTTAGTGTATGAATTGATTGCAGAGGCTATATCTAGTCGTGTATGTGACAAATAAAGCAGCCTACCAACTGTTCTTTGAAATTGATCCTTGTTCACCACTTTTTTAGGCTTGGCAGCTGTAGATTCAAGTTAGGTTCAATAGAAGTCTCAAGAACCTTATACCCAAGCATATCAATTTAATCAAGTAAATCAAACAAATACTTACGTTGAGAGATAAAAAAATACCTTTCTTTGATCGGGAGAACTCTATTCAAAGGATATACTTCAAAGCACATAGATCCTTGATTTCAATGTCATTAGCAAGCACCTTTTCAAGTATCCCAAGTTCTAAACAATCATCACGTATCAAAATAATATCATCCACATAAACAATCAAAAACATGGTATGATCAGCTTGACTTTGACAATAACTATGATTCTTTACTCTCCCAAAACATTTAAACCACCCTGCTAGGGATTGCTTAAGGCCATAAAAGGATTGTTTCTAGCCTACACACATAACGTTAGCAAGTTTAGCTTTAAACCCTGGTGGTAATTCCATATACACTTCATCTTCCAATTTTCCATTTGAAAAGGCATTTTTTTTTTTTTTTTGTATCTGTAATGGCCAACTAAAATTGACAGCTGGAGAAAGTAGAACATGGATTGAGTTTATCTCGGCTATCGGTGTGGAAGTTTCTTGGTAGTCAATCCCATAAGTTTGTCTAAAACCTTTCGCCACAAGCCTTGCCCTTTGTCTCTCTATATTGCCACCAACATTACATTTGACAGTAAATAGCCATTTGCAACCTACAGTTCTTTTTTCCCTTGGTTAATCAAGGTCTCACAAGTGTCATTTTTTGTAAAGGCATTCATCTCTTTCAAAATTGCTAATTTCCAATCTGGATGGTCTAATACTTCCTCAATGGTTCTTGGAACAAACATATGAGAGATCTTAGAAGGAAATGCCTCATGATTACTAGAAAGCATTATGATATTACAAATATAAATCAATAGGATTTTTAGTGCAAGCGCAAATTTGTTCCTATATGCTATATGAACATCAAGATCTGAAAAATCAATATTATGACTTTAAACAGTAAGGGAATAGATTCTAAAATAGAAAAATTACCAATATTAAGACTTCCAATAGTAGGGGACAAATTCTACAACTGAAGGATTACCTAGATTAGTTGAATGATTAGCTCCTTGAGATAATGGTCAAACATGTGCTGGAATTTTAGACTAATCTTTATTATGATGTTTGTTTCTTCTAGTGTAAACTCATTAGCTCAAAAGCAAAATCATTATGATCATTTTGTAGTATTTTCTCCCTTGCCTGTGGAGCGTTTATAGTCGGCAAAGTCAGATTAGTATTTCCTGTGTTTTAATTATTTACAACAACTATTTCTTGGTTTTTAACTTGGAAAAATATTAGGAATAGGTAGGGGCATTGATGTTTCCCAAAAATGCTTTTCTTTCCTCTCGTTCTCCCCCCTGAAGACATGTTTGACCAAATTAATGTTGATTTTCCAAAAAAAAAGACATCCATGCTAGTATGAATCTTCCTAGTTTTTGGGTTATAGCACTTATACCCCAT
Source organism: Adansonia gregorii (assembly GCA_038382025.1). NCBI lineage: Eukaryota > Viridiplantae > Streptophyta > Magnoliopsida > Malvales > Malvaceae > Adansonia > Adansonia gregorii. Next base: position 4,258,936 of record JBBYHO010000003.1, read on the forward strand.
TTTATTTAGAGCACACCCTATGTGCGTGCATTTTCCTTCTTTTGAATGTAACATAGAATGGAGATGACAAATACAGCTGCTGCAAACACTTTTAATGGTAACTTTGAAGTTAACCTAGTCTCTAGAAATATTGTTTTGAGATAATTCAAAGCTATGGTATAGTTCAAAACTTAGGTAGGCATCCTATTGATTAAATATGAAGCCGTTAAAGTAGCTCTTCCTCGTAAATATTTTGGAACATTCATAGAAAACATTATGGTCTGACCTACTTTAAGTAAATGATGAATTTTTTCTCTTGATAGTACCATATCACGACAAGTGGATTGATGTTGAATACCTTTTTCTTTCAAAAGATTCCCTAAACATTGGTTGAAATATTTTGTACCATTATCTGTACGTAAGATACAATTTTTTTTTTTTTGAAATTAATTTTCAACCAAATTATAGAAATTCTTGAATAATTTTCCTAGACTTCTCACTCACCAAATGCACCCAACATAACCAACTATGGCCATCCGTGAAAGAAACCATATTTTTTTCCACATAAACTAGTAACTTTTTACGGTCCCCAACATCACTATGAACCAAATAAAAATGTTTTGAACAATGATAGGGTTTTGAAAGATAAGCATCTTGATGAGTTTTTGGTCAATGGCAACTTTCACATTGTAAAGAAGAATAGTTAAACTTTTTAAATAAATTAGAAAACAAATGCTTTAGGTAAGTAAAACGGGGATGCCCTAATCCAAAATGTCAAAGCATAATTTGTTCATTAACAAAAAGTGAACTGATGCTGCAATTCAATCCTTGAGCTTGTTGATTACCAAAGAGGTTGTTATCAAAATAGTAAAGAGCATCTATTATCCTGGCATTGTCAATCATCTTCCCCAAGCTTTGATCCTAAAATACTCGGTGAGAAATAAAAAAAAATAATAAGACAGAATCTTTGGACAACTTACTCACTGACAAAAGATTACAGGAAAGGTTTACTTAAACCTCTTTTTGCAATAGGTGGTAAACAACCATCTGTAATGTTAACTTTTAAATTTACAAGATAAGGTGAATAAGTTTTAAATAGGTGATAAAAGACTGGACATATTATTAGATTAACTAGTATCAAGAATCCTTGGTGTAGAAGATAGAAAACTTGGAAGGGCTCTAGAAATACTATCTGTTTAAGCAAGGGAATTACCAGGAATACTAGATGTCAATTGTACCGTGGCAATTAAGAAGATGATATATCTGCCCCTTGTTAAATGAACTTGTCTTGGCCGCACTGGTAGAGACTTATGATATGTTTCATTGTTTCACTTGATATGCTCCTCTTCCAATTTGTGGGTTTTCTATGGATCTTCCAAAAAGTTTGCGAGCATAAAGTGGTTTGTTGTAGTAGACGCACCAACGCAACAAATTGTCTCCATTCAATTGAACATTAGTTATTTGGACATGATGGGAATCAGAACTGGCAAATTTGATTTCTGTGTTTTTTGGGATAGAAATAGAAAAAGATTCAAATGCAATATCTGACATGATTTAAGAAAAAAACTGTGGAAAAGTTGTGGGTACAAAGGTTGACCATAATTAGGTTAAATTGAGGAATAAGTCCATAATTTAAGAAAAAAATTGTAGTGATAAAGGCTTGCAGGGAATACTCTATTTTGGCATAAGAAACAAAGTAAAAATAGAAATAGGGACAATAATCAGACCAGACTGGCTATGATACCATCTAAGGGAACTTGGGAAGATAATTGTTTTCAGGAATCCAGCTTCAACTCTTATTTTGTATTCATTAACCGTATACAGGTATAACGCGATAAATATATACAGATTTTATATAAACTAAATAGATGATAAGTACAAAGATAAATAAAATATTTAAATGCGTCAATCTTGTCAACTGAGATATTTATCCTTTTCAACAATATGAGTAGTTTGGTGGGACTCATTTGCAATAAATGAGACTGATTTGCTAGGGAGAATATATAATTGTGTCGAATAGCTGCCATCCATCAAATCTTCATTATTTAAATTTTCAATGGATTTACTTAATTAATGCTTTATCTAGTTTTATGGTGTTTGATTGATGTTCCATATATACTTTTGATTGATGTCATGTTTTTGACAAGTTGAGTGTGGTATGCAGGCAAGATTGAACAAAGTGAAACTATTAGAAGCTATGGCAGTTTTCTTTGAGAGGTATTCATTAATTCCCTATATTGTAATGGCAAATATCGTACTGTTATGAGGTGATGCCAATTACTTATGCAGATCAAATCGAGCTGTTGGGGGCGACGGCCATACAGCTGGAGAGGTGGTTAGGCAGTGTGGTCTTTGCCAAGAATCTTCTATGGTGCTTAAGAAAAACCGTGTATGGATGACCTTGATTCAGTTTCTCTTTTAAGTTTTAGTGATTCTGTTTTATAGTATCTTGGTGCTTGCTTTGGTATAGAGGACGTTAGTCACATTTATGATCTTCTGTGTAGTATTCTTCTTTCTCAGTTGTAATTATCTCAATTCAAGTCATTCATTCTTTCCTTCTTCCATATTGTAGATGATGTAACTTATGCATAATTATGAATATTTGTTGTAGATCGGACGCTTGCTTACCTTTGTAGTAACTGAGAGCATCAATATTTACTACATGCAAGATGAAGTTCTTAAGGATCAATGTCTAGTCATGAAAAATAGATTTCTATGTTTTGATTAGTTGTTGCCTTTACTTTGCAATGCTCAATACTTTGTCTACTGTCAAGACTTTGGTGAATTTTGTACTGTTTCCATACCGGTAATTTTTTTGTCTAATAATGCAGTGATTGTGCAACAAGTAGCAAAGGATGTCATAAAGTCGAAATATCAATAATTCGTAACATGATAGATGTTTCATGAATTTCATTGGAGAGAAAAGATTCATGTTCTATAGCCAAATATTTCGCGTAGGCATCTTTAAACGTTGACTTTCCAATTTTAAGCGTAATTTTCTGGCCGATTATGTTTTCCTGAGCCATTAATTTCTTTCGTGATTTTGCCTTGCTGTGTGCGATATTTACTCTGACATTATTTTACAGTATTGTTGGCAAACAGTTAAGGTAGTCTTTTTCTTATGAGCCATACTTCTTTTCAACAGGATGGCAATTTCATGGTTGGATGCTCGGGTTTTCCTCAGGTCAGTGCCTGGATTTGTTTCTTTATCTAAAATATGGTTCAATAAAAGCTAATCAATGAGTCAGTGTTATTTATAAACATTAACTGAAAGTTGATTCAGATAGATGGTTAAAGTGTTCGACATTATTGCCAAAATTTTGCTCTTTTTTTTTCTTCTGGGGGGGTTGGGGGGTTAAATACTACGAAAATTTAAAAAATGTAACCTAAGTTGTTGCATAATTCTACGAGAACATAAATATTGGTACTTGTTTGTTATCTTCTTTCCCTTTGGTGTTCCTCAACCTCTATTATTGTAATAGACAGTTAGTTAGCTCTTACTGTCGTATCCACATATAATTAGTATCACCGACGACAAATATTGTCTGTACATCATAACCACTTATATTTTTCTTAGTTAAAATTGTCTGTCGATCATGAATTGGTTTCTGATTTCCTATTTTAGGAGTTTTCCAAGTTTTTATGAGAAAGAGTCTCGAAGTTGATGGTGGTGGTCTTGTAAACTTAAATAACAAAAGGATGTAGGGAACTTGGAATGTCCAGGCTAGAAAAGAATTCAGAGAGTTGTATAGGATAAGGATAAGAGGTGCTTGTAAGTGTGAGAAGTAGGAAAGAGAGAAAAGGTTCCAAATATCTTCCAATTTACTAAGAATTAGGAAAGAAAAGTTGTGGTTTGTGAAGACCTAATAAAATTTCATGAAGAGTCAAACCTGGTACAGCTTTTTTTAGAAAACTGATACTACCAATTGAGCTTCACAAGTCGGATTAAAGAGATGACATGAGATAATGGTACTTAAGTATTATATACCACTTCCAAAGGGTCTAAATTTTAGGGAGAGTTCAGGGACTTATAAATAACATGCCTAATCTCTCTTTTATATGGGAGTCTACTTACAAATGCAATAAAAGCAAACGCTATGAGCAAGAGGAAAGGACGGGTTTCATGAGCTATTCTTTTGCTTTTTCTGAAGAAGGGGAAAATAATTCTTTCTGTTCATAGGTGTAGGCATTATGAATAATGCACTTAAATTTATTTTAACTCAATTCTTAGAAAATATTGTTCTTGTTTTGAATAATTGTCAAAACTTCTTGCTATTTCCAAAATATCAGTGGTAAAAATTTGTTGCCAGACATTTTTTGAATGGATTTCTTCAAAACTCTAGTAAAAATCTGATCTACTAAGAATAAAGTTCTGTTTGTTCAACTTGAACTTATGAGGTTAAACATATTGTAGTTTATTTATTCAATTTTTTTGGATCCAACTGTAATTAAGGTTGAGAATTTTTTTTTAATTTCTACTTTGAGTTCCTTATATTTCTTTGGTTTACTCTGCCAGTACCCTCTTTGTTCGTTCTAACAAATCCTGGGTTTTATGTTTGCTCAAACAAATACAAAACTTTTTGAATGCCCTAACTTTTGGTCCCATAACTGATACAAATAAAATCGACTGCTCTTTGATGATTTGGGAAAATGGAAAAAGGTGGAAGTTGATTTAGAAACTAGCATAGGCATTTCGCAAAGTTCTCAATTGTAGCTTGCTCAAAGAAATGAAACCTTGAACTAGTTTAAGATTCTCCGAAGTTTTGGTTTCAACGGGCAGTTTGCTTTCTACAAAATCTGAAGTCTGAATAATCTAAACCATAAATAGTGGCAAAAGAGAAAAATCAAAATAAAAAACATAAACGTAAGTGTAGCCTTCAGCAACCAAGGACCTTTGAGTCTATTAACTGAACCATCAGGATTTATTGTTATGACCTGTTTATGTCCTCTTTATGAAATAATATGGTTGGCTTTTCAATTATATTGAGATTGGTGCCATGTGCAATCTTCTTGTGAAAATGCTTCTCTATAAAGCATGCATTTTTTAAAGCAGCTTCTTTTCCTTTACATTGTATTCAAAGTACAACCCATTAAATCCATGATTGTACTATGAGACAAAAAAGGTTGTATTTGTGAAGCAACCTCCTAAAGAATTAGTGTAGCGGGAAAGAAAACTAACAGTCTTTCAGTACCTAATGTTTAGCGGATGGCATGGTTGAAGTTATCAAAAAATATACCTGCCAATGCCTTAGTTTCTCATATTAATCTAGTTATATATATATATATATTTATTTATATGAATTTGTGGATTTATGAGGCTAATGTTAACTATTGCTTTTTTTTTTTTTTTGGGTTGTATGTAACTTGGTAACACCTTCACTACCTGCTCATCAGTGTAGGAATGCTATTTGGCTCCCTGGCTCTATACTAGAAGCAACTGTAACTAGTAATATTTGCAGCTCTTGCAATCCAGGTATGTACTTATGATCTTATTCTTCAAGTTTAGCTACCAGTGAATGTTTCTGTAGACTTGGTCTAGATTCTTCGGGATCAATGAATATTTAGGAAACTTTCATTGCATCCCAAGTCGTCCTCATAGTTCTGTGACAAAGTTCAGCTTCATTGTCATGCTAGTAGTTTTGAAAGCATATTATACTGTAGAGCACTTCTAATTGCGCCTGTTTTATGTCACTGTCACACAGTGCTTATTCAGATGTGCCACCATATTCAAAGTGTGCATTGACATGCATTGTATTTATCATGCTTCTTAGCAGCGTGTCCATCTGCTTTTTTGTTTGCAATATACTTATTAATGATGCACTTTTCCCTTTCTGATAGGTCCTGTTTATTTGATTCAATTTAAGTTTCGCCAGCTTGAACTACCACCTGGCTTTGATGCCCATCATCTCGGTATGATTGTAGTTCCTTGACATGTATGGCCTTTACATCAAACTTGCATGAGTTCTTTTTCTCATCTTTAGAGTATCTATACAAAATGCAAATGACTGATTCAAGTTGGTCTTCCCTTTTAAATATTTCAAGTGAGTTGAACTTATCCATCTCATGACTTCTTTTCTCCTATATGTTCTTATTTTTCCAATGATACTCTCCCATTATTTTCCCCATTATCCTGTTCTAATAAGCGTTTCTTCTTGTGATCTTTCCAGAAATGTTTATTTAAATTTATTATTTTTTGAAAAATCTCCTTATGTTTGTTAATTATATATGCATGTGCATGTGCCATAAATAGTTAATTTTTCTTTTAAAAAAATCCAACATTTTCACATAAAACTTGCGTATCTCCTAAATTCTAGTTGTGTATATGTGTGTGTGTGTGTGTGTGTGTGTGTGTGTGTGTGTGTGTGTACACTTTAATGATTGTCTAATTCTAACCATTGGCTAGTAAAAATCTTTCAATTTTACAAATGGTATTTCCCATATTTATTGGCATTTTCAAAAATTGGAAAACTTTTGACTTAAAAGTGCCTAATGATTTTTTTCCTAAAATTTTAAATTAATGATAAATGTTGAAAAATGAGCAGTACCTTTTTCATATTTTTTTATTCAAAGAATAGACATTAGTTCTATAGAGCATAAAAGAAAACCTAAAAGGAAAAGGTCACCTATAGCGAGCCTAGGAATAGCTAATTATAGGGAATAAATTAGTTAACTCTACGATAAAGGAAAGACACTAATTTACAAGCAAATGACAACCTCAGCAACCATAACCTTAAAGGACAAGGTCACCTACAGCGAGCCTAGGAATAGCTAATTATAGGGAATAAATTAGTTAACTCTACCATAAAGGGAAGACACTAATTTACAAGCAAATGACAACCTCACCAACCATACAATATAAATATATGATTTTTAAATATTCCATCTCGAGCTGTTTTAAAGATATTTACCATCCCCAGCTTGCTAACAGATGAATGAAATGTAGGTCTTGGTAGTCCTTTGGTCAAACTATCAGCTAACTCCTCTCCACTAGTAATAAAAGGATTACAAATTTGACCACTGTATTTCTTCTTGATGAAGGTTCTGTCAACTTCAACATGTTTTGTCCTATCATGCTAAATAGAATTATGAGCTATGTTGATAGTAGCTTTATTGTCACAGTAGAGCTTCATTATATTTGTTTGACTTATTGTTGGAAATTACTAGAAACTTTTGTAGAATTATTGATTTCTGTGTGTTGGAATACAAGCTAGCTTTATGATATTTATTTAGTAGGTTTGACTAAGTCCTAGATAACAAACGTAACTAAAAATTAAAAAAAAAAATCTGAATCCTACATAAGGAAACTAAATATTTAAAAAATAACAAATCCATTAAGGAAAGTTAATCTCCTTAACTTGAGGAATTCCATAATTTACAAATTCTAAATTATCTTCTTAACAGCATCTTTTAATAAAATCTTCTAACAGTATCTTCTAACACTCCCGTCTAGCTAGAGAACAGGTATCTTCCATTCTCAGCTTGGAAATATATTCTCGAATTTTGCATAACTCAACCCCTTTGTGAACATGTCTGCAAATTGGTTTCCAGTTGTTACACATGGAGTACAAGTCACTACACTATCTAGCTTTTCCTTTATAAAGTGTTTGTCCACCTCTATATGTTTGGTTCTCTCATGTTGCACAAGATTGTGCACAATATTTATTGGGGATTTGTTGTCGTAATGAAGTCTCATAGGCTCTCATTCTTTAATCTTAAAGTTTTTTAGAAGCTTCTTCAACTAGAGTAGTTCACGTATACCTTGTGCCATTCCCCTGAATTCTGCATCTGCACTTAGTCTAGCTACCACGTTTTGCTTCTTGCTCCTCCATGTAATTAGGTTACCCCCAAGGAATGTACAGTACTTGGTGGTAGACCTTTTGTCCACTAGTGAACCTGCATAGTTAGCATCTATATAGGCTTCTAGCATTGCTCCTATATTCCTTTGAAACAATATTCCTTTCTTAGGATTAGCTTTCAAGTAATGCGAAATTTCATAGACAGCTTATAGGTGTACTGTTTTTGGTTTGTGCATGAATTGGCTGACTACACTGACCGCATAGGCTATATTTGGCCTTGTATGTGAGGGATAGATAAGTTTCCCCACTAACCTCTAGTACATCTCTCTATCTACAATAGGATCAGTTGAATGAAAAGAAGAAATTGTGTTTTTTCTTATTCACATTACTATGTACATCAAGGGCTTTTATAAGCCAAAGAATCAAAGAGTGTCAACTCTACAAACTAGGAAATAATGTTGTCAACTCTAGAAAACAGGAATCGAATAAAAGCAGAATATTTTCCCCCATAATTAGGTACAAAATCAGGATCAAATTGATTCAAATTTCCTGCCAAATATTAGCAGTCAATGATTTCTAAGATTTATAGCACTCCTAAAACTCAGCAGTAAATGACTTCCATCACTCCCCCTCAAGCTGGTGAATAAATGTTTTCCATTCCCAGCTTGCTTACAAGTCTATGAAATGCATGACTAGTTAATCCCTTCGTTAGGATATCTGCTAATTGATTTCCCGTAGAGACATAAGGTGTACATATCAGCTTACTCTCAATCTTCTCCTTTATGAAGTGTCGATCTACTTCCACGTGCTTGGTGCGATCGTGTTGCACCGGATTATAAGCAATGTTGATAGCTGATTTATTATCGCAATATAACTTCATTGGACTCTATTGTAATCTTCAAATCATTGAGAATCATTTTCAGCCATAGTAGTTCACACTCCTAGTGCCATGGCTCGAAATTCTGCTTCCACCCATGATCTTGCCACTACTGGTTGCTTCTTACTTCTCCAAGTAACCAAGTTGCCACCCAAAAAGGTGGAGTAGCCAGAAGTTGATCTCCTATCAATGACTGAGCCTGCATAGTCTGCATCCGTATATGCTTCCAAACATAAACTTGAACTTGGTGAGGGAAAGGAATTCACAGTAGTTAAGATTGCTTGAACAGACTTAAAGCAGAAAAAATAAGGAGGAAAGGCAGTAATGAAGGCTAAAAAAATACGTACATGCGGCAATGAAGGCTGCTCAAGGATGGAGAGGAAATCCCAAAAAAAAGTACTAGAGCTCTGACTCCATCTTACAAAATCTGAGATGGGAAAAATAATTCTGATTGATTGATTTTTCAATTGACAATACATTGTATTATACGGTAGATTACTGGAGAAAAATAGGAAACTAACTCATTCCTAAATCTGGAAAGTTGACTAACCTAATCCCTCAACTTAAAGGATTTCAAACTAATTCTCCTAATTTATTTACAGCTTTCAAATTAATTTTCTTAATTTATTTACAACTCATCTAAACCTCGACAAGTTCATTTAATAAACTCAAAAGATTATTTTAAGTTTAATCCATTCCTTAATAAACTGAAAATTGCAAAGGAAAATCCTTTGGTTATGAAAGAAAACACGAGCAAGGCTTGCTCTATTTTTTCATCAGATAGACCCAGGTAATCTTTATACAATCATTAATAAATGTAACAAACCATTTAGTGCTAAAAATATTGGCAATGCAAGATGGCCACATGCATACGAAAAGATCAGATTGAATGGAGTAGAGAATCAAATTTCTTTTATTGGAAAACTGGTATGGTGACGTTTAGCAAGGATATTGGACTTTTAATATAGGCTTCTAACATCCACTTTTTGAAATAATTTGGGAACAGTTTATTTAATAAGGTAAAAGGTGGGTGACCTAAGCGGTTATGCCAAAGATAAATTTGATTAAACTAGTGTTCTGAGAAAACTAGACATCGAGGCCCTTCTTCACCTTTCCAATTTGTATCCAAGTAGTAAGGTTCATCTATCAACTTATCAAGCCTAATTGTCTTCCCTGATCGGTCTTGAAACAAATAACCAAATGGGAGAAATTAATTGAGCAATTAAAATATTTTGTGAGTTTTCAAATGGGTAACAAGTTGAATTCCACTTTAGGAACATGAAGAACTGAATGCAAGACTAAGATGTTTGATATTTTTACAATTCCTTGACCAGCAATCAAAGAAAAAGTTCCATCAGCCACTTTGATTTTTTGTCTACCTAAACACGTCGAATAGCTAGAAAAAAAAAAATTAGGCATAGAGGTTATGTGATTAGAAGCACTGGAATCAATGATCTATGTGCTAGAGTCAAAGTTTGAGGTTTTTATAATTGAGAGGGCCATGGTACTAGAAACTGTAGTGGTGGACTCAAAAATAGAGTTGGCTTTCTGATTCTCCACTTGGTTTATCAAGTGTCATACTTCTCAGCATCTTCTTGATTAAACTCATCTAACCGTGGTCTATTGTTTCCACCCACAGTTGTGACTTGGTTTGCTTGACTTGAATGATTGTACAAAGATATCCCTCACATGTTTTTGACAAATTTATCTTGGACAAATTCAACAATGAAGGCTAGAAAAAAAAAAAAACACTATATCAACAATGAAGGCTAAAAAAAAAAAAACACTATATCAACAATGAAGGTTGATGTTTAAACTACGGCAATGAAGGCCAAAAAATCGTGAATATCCCTAAGGCTAGCTTTGATACCATGAAGAACTCTGTAAAGGTTTGAAGAGAAGGAAAATTCACTCTTTTTCATCTTGAGTTAGGAATACAATAGGGTATATAAAGAAGTTACTAGTTGACTTAAAAAAGAGAGCCAAGGAAACTAAATCGGATTCGACTACCTGAAGAAACTGAACCTTTACAATTATCCCCCAATATATACAAGTTGACTTATTTATCTCATTATAACATAATTATAGTATAATTCCAATCAATCACAGCTTAATTATAGAATATTCCCAACACTTCTTGCTTGTAGGCTCTTGAAGAGCTAACTTCTTGTGTGTTGCTCCTTAGCACCTAACCACATGCCTTAACAATGTTAGCCTAGGTTACCCCCTATTTAACAGATGTTGGATTTACTTTATCTCCTCTTCAATTTGCCAACTGGTTTTAGCTTAGGTGCCCCTCCAAAATTTAACAAGCATAAATGGTGTTGTTTATGCTTCGGACAATTTCCACCGTCTTCTGCTATAGAACAATTGTTTAGGTTCTAAATTTGGATTTATACTTGTTCTTTTTTTTTTTCTTCCATGTATCGATGGTCATCATTCGACATGTCTCCATTTTATCTGCACCTTGTTTGTGCATAAACATGTGTACTTATATGGATCCAATCGATATTCATATCTAAAGCTGTGTAGCAAATGAATGCTGAAGAATTTCTTGCCTACATGTTCAGGTTGCATCGGCGGCTGTGATGATACTCTTAGACAGCTGATTGAAATTTGTGGAACAGGATCTCGCATGTCAGGTTTGTATTCTTGTTTACCTGGAGTAATTATTAGGTTGTTCAAAAAGGAAGAATAACACTTCATTTCTGGACCTACTCATGTTGATGAAAAAAAAAAAAATTTGAAATCATAACACTTATTATTTTCATTATCTCTTCATGGGATTCACAGGAACTGAGTAGCAGTTTATTGTAAGCCAGTTTAAGATTTTTCTAATTAACATTTAATTGATATTCCGCTTAGAAAATTTGTTCTAAATCTTTTACTTACATTATATTGCATCTTTTCTATGCAATTCATAATGACCAATTCACTTTTTGTGCTTATCAGAACATTGAGTTCTATATATGTATTTTTAAACGCCAACGTCGGAAAATTAACATTTATTTATGAAAATAAATTAATATTAACATTTCCCCCTTCTTTTTTTCTTGAGGAAATCATTCTTGCTCTAGATGAAAATAAAAATTAGGATTGTTGTTTAATTTGTTATTCAGCACGAGGTAGAGGAGCCACTACAACATCCAGCAATGTCCAGAGAAGTAGCAACAGACAGGGTGGTTGCATACACTGTCAGCAAACAGGCCATTCTTCAAATGATTGCCCTTCACAGTTTTCACATTCTCAAAATTCTGGATCTCGTAGGAACTCACAAAATGGTACGAGACGGACTGTTATTTCCTTGCATCAATATAATATTCATGCCAAGAATAAGTGTTGTTGCTTGGTTGAGGTAATAATAGTCAAATGTATACTTGCGGAAGGCGTGAGAATAATGCAACGACACCCTGGATTGCACATATTGCATTATTGTTGTTCAATGTCACGTTTGATTGGATGTAGCAGCAGTTGACCCAAGCTGAACAACGTATACCATTTAGAAATCTGACCTGATCCAGTGTTGCTGGTCCAAAAGTAAATGACCAGTAGCAACAAGTTAGCCAAACTTGAAATGACCTGGTTACAAAGCAACTTGAACCTAAACCACCTAGACTTAAGTGACTTTGAACCCTGAAACAACCAAAACCCAAAAGAAGGCAAAACCTGAAATAAATATCTATAGTTCTCAATCATTAACTTAAGTTATATATCTATAGACGCACATTTTATTTCTATAAATCTCAATCAAGTGATAAGTTTATTCCCAAAAGTGGCAAAAAGTATTTGACTCTAAGGAGAGACTTGACCTCTGCAAAACTTGATCTAATCTATAATCAAAGAAAAAGAGAAACAGTGGATAATTGGGAACATAAAAATAAATAAATAAATAACTGCACTAAGTGATCTTTCAAATCTATTAAGTCTCTCCAGTGTATGGCTTATTATTCAATCTGTATTGATGTGTAATTTTTATGTTATTTGGTTGTGTTAGATACTTTCATAGTTTTAATCATTTCTGTGTAAACTTGGTACTTGGTACTGAGTTCAAATTTGAAGTATATTGTTAGATATGCAAATCATTCTCTTAGGTTTAAAATATTATTTTGCTTAAACTAGGGCTGTGTATAAGAGATAACTCGAAATGACTTTAAACCTACCTCATCCAAAATGACTGAAACATCCCAAACCGGAAAAAGAAATGACACCAGCCTACTCATTTGCATCCTTTGCACTTTTATTAGATAATTTGGGAAGCATTTGAAATTTGAATTTCGTGGAAGTTTTTTCATGGATTCATGTTCTGAAATCTTATAGTTTATTTTAGTATTTTTTTGTTTTAAGTGGAGATATGTTTGAAATCTTCCTTCTAGGTTTCAGTATGATTTTATAAGCAATGTTGTTTGTAGCCAGTTCATTGTTCTGGTGGATGTGTGTAGAAAAAAAAGGAAAAGTTATTTATGTTATTCATCAAATGAATTGGTATTTATATACATGATTATGATTAAAATAGGAAGTTAGAATAGAAAGTTAGAATCTAATCAAATCTCCCATAATCAAGCCTATGTACTGTCTATTCCTATTCTGTAACATAATCTAATCAAATCTCCTATAATCAAGCCTATATACTATCTATTCCTATTCTGTAACACTCCCCCTCAAGCTGGAGCATAGATGTTAATCATGCCCAGCTTGTTACAAAGATAGTCAACTCTGACCCCATTCAAAGCTTTTGTGAAAATATCTCCTAGTTGTTCCCCAGTCTTCACATGTCCTGTGGAGATCAAGCCCTGCTGTATTTTCTCACGAACAAGGTGGCAATCAATTTCAATGTGCTTTGTTCGTTCATAAATACTGGATTAGATGCAATATGGAGTGCAGCTTTGTTATCACACCATAATTTTGCTGGTAATGACATTAATTCCAATTCCAGTTAAAAACTGATATACCCACATTATTTCACATGTAGATTGTGCCATTGCTCTATATTCTGATTCTGCACTTGATCGAGACACAACATTCTGCTTCTTGCTTTTCCATGAGACTAGGTTTCCTCCAACAAAGACACGATAACCTATGGTGGATCTTCTATCCATTTTAGAACTTGCCCAGTCTGCATCAGAGAAACACTCAATATGAGTATGCCGATGATTTCTATACAATATTCCTCGCCCAGGAGCTCCTTTTAAATAGCACAATATTTGTTCTAAAGCTGCCCAATGATGAATTGTTGGAGAGGACATGAATTGACTGACAACACTAACAGAATAGGCAATATCAGGTCGAGTTACTAAAAGATAATTCAACTTCCCAACCAGTCTTCTGTATCGCTCAGGATGGGCAAATAGTTCACCATCTTTTGTAAAATTCTGATTAGGAAGCATTGGTGCAATGCATGGTTTAGCTCCTAGTTTTCCTGTTTCTTTCAATAAATTAAGCACATATTTTCGCTGAGACAAGAAAATACCTTTCTTGCCCCTTGTCACCTCAATACCCAGGAAATATTTTAAATTTCCCAAGTCTTTTGTATGAAATTGACTATGAAGGAAATTCTTAAGCGATGAAATCCCCATAGAATCACTTCCAATAATAACAATGTCATCTACATATACCACCAAAAGAATGATGCCATATTCAAAATGCTTATAGAAAACTGAGTGATCAGACTTACTCTTCTTCAACTCAAATGTCTCAATAGCTTCACTAAGTTTTCGAAACCAAGCCCGTAAACTTTGTTTCAAGCCATACAAGGACTTGTGAATACAGCATACCTTCCCAGACTCCCCTTGAGCAACAAGCCCAGGCGGTTGCTCCATGTAAACTTCCTCTTAAAGATCGCCATGTAGGAAGGCATTTTTTATGTCCACTTGATACAATTGCCAATCATATGTGGCAGCTAGAGAAAGGAATACTCGAACAGATGTCATCTTAGCAACTGGTGAAAAAGTATCAGAATAGTCCACCCCGTAAGTTTGAGCATAGCCTTTAGCTACTAAACGGGCTTTAAGACGAGCCACCGATCCACCGGGTTAACTTTCACAGTGAACACCCATTTACACCCAATTGCTTGCTTTCCTGCAGGTAAATTAACCAAACTCCAAGTACCATTCACATCTAATGCATTCATTTCCTCCATCATTGCATCACTCCAACCTGGACGGGACAAAGCTTCATGGATGGTTTTGGGAGTAGTGATAGAGTCGATGGAGGCAACAAAAGAAAACGAAGAAGGTGACAAATGATCATAAGACATAAAAGAAGAAATAGGATAAGTGCATTGACATTTACCATTGTGAAAGGCAATAGGCAGATCAAGATCAGTGGCTGTGGGATTTGATGAAGAAGTGGAGATTCGTACAAGACATGAAGCAGCGGTAGCTTGTTTCCTAGAATACACATGTTGAATAGGTGGTCGTAGTGTTTGCTTTGGAGTAGAAATTGTAGGAATTGTATTGGTTACAGTATAGACTAACCAATCAGCATCCTCATCTTGTTCTGATGAAGAAGATGCAGGAAAGAACCTAGTATTCTAAAAAAAAGTGACATCAGGAGACACAAAGTACCTGTTAAGATTAGGACAGTAACAACGATATCCCTTTTGCATACGATAGTAACCAAGGAAGACACATTTAAGGGATTTAGGATCTAATTTGGTAAGTTAAGGACGGACATCCCGAACAAAACAGGTACACCCAAAGATTCGGGGCTCAATAGGAAACAAGGGTTTCTTAGGAAAAAGGATGTTGTAAGGAACCTGACCTTGAAGAACAGAGGAAGGCATACGGTTAATTAGAAAACATGCTGTCGAGACTGCATCTGCCCACAAAGATTTAGGGACTTACATTTGAAACAAAAGAGCTCGAGCTGTTTCAAGGAGATGTCTATTTTTTCTTTTAGCTACTCCATTTTGAGAAAGTGTGTCAACACAAGATGTTTGATGAAGAATACCATTTTGAGTCATGTAAGTTTGAAAGGATTGAGACAAGTATTCTTTGGCATTATCACTTCTCAATGTAAGCACGGAAGCTTTAAACTGTATTTTGATTTCAGTACAAAAAGAAGTAAAGTGAGAGAATAATTCGAAATGATTTTTCATTAGATAAAGCCAAGTTACACGAGAATAATCATCAACAAATGTAACAAAATATCGAAAACTAGTTTTAGACACAATAGGGCAAGGACCCTAGACATCAGAATGGACTAACTCAAAAGGACAGCTAGCTCGTTTATTGATTCTTAGACCTAAAGACAAACGACGGTGTTTTGCAAATTGACAGGATTCACAATCTAAGGTAGACACACTAGCAAATTGAGGACATAATTGTTTAAGTAGAGGTAAAGATGGATGACCCAGTCGACAATGAGCTTCAAATGGAGTGAGAACACTGGAACAGGTGATAGATCCAGGCACATGTGTATCCAAAACGTAAAGACCACCTGATTCATGTCCTCTACCAATAATCCTTTTCGACACAATATCCTGAAACAAACAGTGATCAGGGAAAAATGATATACAACAATTCAAATTTCGAGTAAGTTTGCTGACAGAAATTAAATTGAAGGAGAATTGTGGGAGACTTAGAACAAATGATAAAGAAAGATGTGTAGTTGGATTAACAGTGCCAGAACCAAGCAAATAGGAAGTGGAGCCATGTGCTAAAGTAACACTAGTGGTAGGAGTATGTGGCTGAAAAGTGGAAAAGAGATTAGGATTACCTGTCATATGATTTGTGGCACCAGAATCAATGACCCACTTTGAGGAGGAAAGAAAACATTGAGTTGGATTACTTGATTCAGGGACAGCAATGATGGATTGAGATGAAGACTTTAATGTTTCCTGATACTCGAAAAATTTGGCAAATTCATCGACAGAGACCATAATAGTTTTGTCAGAGGATGGGGCTGTATCAGCTGCAACAAAAGTAAAGTGATTCTTTTGTGGTCGACTTCGTAATTTTCTACATGCACGCTTTGTATGTCCTGGTTCATGACAGTAATAGCCAACAATTCCCTTTGAATCCTGACTGTGATTTTCTCTGTTGCTGAAACCTCTATTATTGCTTTCGTTAAAAAAGCGTCCTAGTTCACCCCTTCGGCTTACAAGAGCATTGTTGGTTTGAGGTGAAGCAACTGGCATACTATTCTCAGTACAGAGGATCTTGGTGAAAGTTTCTTGTAGAGAGGAAATTTCTGGACTAGAGAGAATCTGAGACTTAACTGTGTCAAACTCTGATCGAAGACCAGCTAAAAAACTCATTACTGCCATATGCTCTCTCTGAGTTTGCTAAACTTTTATATCAGAACTAAACAGTAACAAAACGTTAAGTTCCTCATAAGTGCGTTTAAAGTTCATAAGATAGGTTGTAAGAGATTGATCATGTTGTTCTGCACGATGAAAGCTTTTGCACACATCATAGATACGAGAAATATTCCCTTTGCCAGAATACAGAAATTCAAGATAATCCATTAACTCCTTAACATATGTACAATGATCAATTAAAGGAATCACCTCACTGTCAATAGAATTCCTCAGCTGCAAAAATAGACGGGCATCATCTCTCAACCATGTTTGCCTTGTATTGTCAGTTGGGGGATTATCAGTCAAATGATTATCCTTCTCAATGCTCCGCAAGTACACACGGACAGTCTTACTCCGAGCAATAAAATTAGACCCGTTGAGCTTTTGATCGGTGAATTTTGACATCACCGGAATCATATTAGTGACAGACAGATTTTACTTCAGCCATTTGATCTTCTAAAATAGAGTAACACCAATTACTAGGTACTGTCTGCGCCAAAGAGGCCACTTTACAAGGGTGACTCTAAAGAAAATCTATTTTGCTCACTGAGGCAGAATAGAATTCAGAATCAATTTTTCTTTTTTAGAGATGTGGTGGCTCTGATGCCATGTAGAAAAAAAAGGAAAAGTTATTTATTTTATTCATCAAATGAATTGGTATTTATATACATGATTATGATTAAAATAGGAAGTTAGAATAGAAAGTTAGAATCTAATCAAATCTCCCATAATCAAGCCTATATACTGTCTATTCCTATTCTGTAACATAATCTAATCAAATCTCCTATAATCAAGCCTATATACTATCTATTTCTATTCTGTAACAATGTGGTAAAAGACTAGCAATATAAGCTTTAAATAGAGCAAAAACTGTATTGCAAGTAGCAAGGAGCCTTGCCCTTTTCTTGACTTCTTTTTATTTGTAAATCGTACTTTCTTATCCCTTTTTCTTTGCTATTAAAGACTTCTCAGAATTGCATCAAATACCAAAAAAAAGAAATTTCCCCCCCTTAAGTCATATGCCAACTTCGCCTCATAAAGTTTATAGTAAATTTTTCCTGAAGTGAAATTTTGGTTTATTGGGAAGGCCTTGTTTGATAAAGAATTGCTTTTTACTTTAAATTTTTCCCTAAGCATATAAAGCTATGTTACTTAAGGGTGAGTATTGGATGCAGGTATGTATTCGACACAGTTATGCTCAAGTTTTTTTTTTCTTTTGTAAGTTTCTTCATATATTTGGAATATCGTATGTCCATAACCATGTCTAAATATGCATCAAACATGGGTGCCAAGTATGGATACTTTAGGAAAAATAAATAGTCAGGGCGACATGTATCTGGAGTGCTTTAACAAGTGTTTCAATGAACTGTACAGTATCACAATCACTTGGTACTTAGTAGAACCGTTTGCCACAGCCAGGGTCCTAACATCTTTTGTAAGGAGGAAAAGCTCATATGAAAGCTTTAGTGATGAAGCTGGAAAATATATCATTCCAATAACTGAATACTTTGCACAGAGCATCCTCTTCTTGATAAAACTCTATTAAAAACTTGCTTTACTCACCGTTCTAGATACATAATATGGGGCTGTACGCACATTTTAGGTTTTCTTTGGACTGAATTCTTGTGCAGCATAGCTTTCCTTTCATTTTTGTTGATGGTGCAGTCACTGGCATCTTAGGCATGTAGGCATGCATGCTTAGTTTTGAGAATAACATGATTTACAATAATCTTGACTTGGATTTTCATTGGCTGCTGAAGTGTTCATTCTTAAATGGGTTTCATTCTAGCAGAACTTCTAATTCTAAATCCTCTATGAACTGATCTGATCTGGTCTATTTTTATGATATTTGCATTTGTGCAGGTGACTCTTCTGTATCCTGTAGCACATGCAGAACACCATGTGTTTTACGAACTGCTAATACAGCAAATAACAGGGGAAGAAAGTTCTACTCATGTCCATCACAAGAATGCAATTTCTTTATGTAAGTAAACCTGGAATTATATGCCTTGGACATTTTGTTTCTATTTAAGCTGCGAGACTGCTCTCCTAAGCTACGGATTCCTGTTCTTCAATAGTTTAATTTAGCATTCCAGAGATAAGTGTTCATTCAATGAGTAGTTAATTCAATTACATCTGATAAGTGATGAAAATAGTTTTCGTTGATTTTGGATCGACCTATGACTATACTTTGTGAACATGTTATAACTTAATAAGATGCTCTAGAAATTGAATAAGACAGGCTGTGGTTAATTTTGCTTTTCATTCGGAAATAAGATACACAAAAAATGTATCTGATATATTTATCGTCTAATGTTCATGCCTAAAACAAACATGTCTTTATGTTACATGCTTCATCAAGTGTGGTTTTTCTCAATCAAACCTTCTTCATGCAGATGGGAGGATGGCCTCAACAGTGGTAATGGCGGAAGAATTCCTCTTGCGGCCATCAATAGCTCAGCATCCAATTCCAGCAGGAGAGGTGGCCGCCATCAATCTGGCCACAGCAGATCACATGTTGCTGGCGCGACCTTCGTGTCAGCAACTGGGGATCCCGTATCTAGCAGGTGTTACGTTTGTGGAGATCCGTCACACTTTGCAAATGTCTGCCCAAATCGTGGCATGTAATGCTCTCTCGAATGGAGTTTCTGATCAGTACCTTGGTTAGTTTTCTTTTGTTCATTTTATGGACTGAGCTGTACTCCACAACCATAAATGGTAGAGCTTCATGCAATTCATTGGTCATTGGATGTGATTGTAATAAATGTTGTAAAAAGCATTATAACTGATACGCTCCTTCACTATTTGTACAAAAACTTGATAGGAAATGTGCTTTTGATATTTCTATAATTAGACTGTAAAATTAAATGCTTTAGGACTTGGCTGCGAGGAAAGTTATTGAAAATGTTTGTTGTCTAGCTGAGATGCGCATAAACATGGATGGAAAAAAAAAATCGAAATAGCTGGTCATATTGGTTTAATTAAAAATTAAAGGTTTATTCAATCTAATATTATATAAAAAATTAAAAATCATTTTAATAAGTAAAAAAGAAAAAAAAACTAGAGAGAACTGTGAAATTTTTGTTTATTTTTTAATTATTTTTCAAAAACAATTTTTTAATGAATCCATAACTCTTTGGAAACCGCAAGCAAAGTGATATTTTTATTAATTATTAATTATATATAATATTTATTTCACAAATCATTTTAAAAAGTTTAATATTTTATTTAAATGGATGATTGAAATGAAAGTCGAAAGTCATGCCAGTTATTTACAAATCGATTTTTTAATTGTGCATAACATAAAATGTGGAAAGAAAAGGTGCGGACTTTTGCCCATAAAATGTAGAATTGCCCACCAGAGCTGAACTTATATTCCCTAATCTAAATTGATTTGGATCGATTCTCAATTTTAAAAAAATCAAACTTTTTGGCTACGATTGTTTTACCATCTCTGATCATTGATGCATGGTTGTTAATAGGTGTGGCAATGGGGCGTGTTTAGGTTAAGGTATTTTGAGTTCAAATTCTTTTAAGTTTGAGTCGGTTTAAGTTTGGACCTATTCGAGTTCAAATTTTTTTTGAGTTTGGGCTCCTTTAGATTTGGAGAAGTTTGGGTTCAGGTCAATTTAGGTTCGGATCTATTCAAGTTTGAGTTTGAGTTCAATTTGAGTTGGGTTTGAGTATGTTTTACATCATTTTTTTATTTTATATTAAATGCAATCACTTTTGTGTAATTTTAAATTCTAAGCTCAAGCTCGAATTTGGTTTGGACCGTTTTAAAAAAATCTTAATTATGCTCCATGGCCCTACTCATGGCTAAAAGAAAATTAGAATTCTTAGCTTAGAGTCGAATTTGGCCCAGCCCACCCATCTAAGCACAAATCACTATTTATAATATTAAAAAATTATTTTTATATTAATATTTA
Source organism: Adansonia gregorii (assembly GCA_038382025.1). Classification (NCBI taxonomy): domain Eukaryota; kingdom Viridiplantae; phylum Streptophyta; class Magnoliopsida; order Malvales; family Malvaceae; genus Adansonia; species Adansonia gregorii. The sequence continues at coordinate 4,279,816 of JBBYHO010000003.1, forward strand.
TTTATTTTATAATTAAATTTAAATAAAAATATATTTTTTATTTAACAAAATATCGTTTTGGGTTGAGCTTGCTGGAAACCTAAAATCTAAGATGTGGGCCTAATTGTGCCGAGCTTGCTAGCTTGAGCAGATTGCTTGGCCTATGGACAAGTATTGTTGTTATTCTAAATCTAAGATATGATATTTTTTTTTATCATTTTTGATGTAATATTATCTTTTGTGGCTTTCATATTTTTAAATTTACCTTATTATTTGTTATACTGTTATCAGACTCTAATTATCATTGCTTGAAATAACAATAATAAAATAAGAACAATATTCAAAGAAGCACTTACAATTTTACACTAGCATTCATAAACTCTCAATATTCAATGAGTTTAATTAATTAAATTAAAAAAATATGATAAATGAATGATATACCTTATTGACAATGTTGTCAAAGCTCATGATAGGATTTATTTTTTGATAAATTATTATTCTATCATTTATAGACCTGCCTAAGGGCCGGGTGGGTCAATTGGGCTCATGCTCGGGTCCTTATATTTTTATTCTAGGTCGGCTCGATTTGACCAAGAATAACAATTTTAAATTAAAATAATATATTTTTATTTAAATTTAATAATAAAATATATAAATATTAATAAAAATATTTTTAATGTGATGTACAATAATTCTTGCCTAAATGGGTAGGTTTTGGCATGTCAAATAAGAGCTTAGGCTTAAGATTTTAAAAAAAATTCAGGCTATGCCTTAGTGTAGACACTTAAGTTTGTCTCAGCCCCTTCTCCTAACAGTCCAAAAATATTTGGAACTAAGAACTTAACAGCCACCTAATGAAGGTAGATTCTTTTAGGTGAATTGGACCTTTTCAAGATGTTTTTAGTCTTGCTTTAAATGGTCACAGGTGCTTGTGATAGAAAAAGTACCAATTTGAGGTTGATCCCAAATAAAAAAAAATAGATATTAAGGTAAAAGATTAGCTTTTAAATTTATTCTTTTAAAATTTTGAAATTTATTTCTATGAATGTTATCATGATTAAATTCCTCATTTTTAAGAATTTTTTGTAAAATTTGAAAAGTTAATTATCGTATATTTTTATTGATACCCTCATAGTACCTATGTAGATATGCACGTTAAAAAATAAAAAATATTAAAGAAATAATTTATATTTGTATTTTATACTACGAGGTGTCAAATTGACAAATTTATCAATTAATTTTGAATTTTTTACTGTACCATGATTCTGTTCGCGGATTTTTTTAGTAAAACTTGTTCCAAAATTCAAGTTTTTTTATCTTTATTATTCTACCAATTTAAGCTTTAAGCGAGGTATTAAATTTACCTCATTTTTTTAAGTTGAATTTTTTTTTTTAGAATTTTCTTATTTACAAAATACAAAATTTTTTACTTAATAAATTTTTTGGCAGGATTTTTCTGAGTTTATAATTTTTAAAATTCTTCAAAAATTTTCATTAAATTCATATGAAATCACTTTTTAAAAATTCAATTTATTTTTATGAGTTTTGCTTTTTTTTATTTTTCAAATAACAGTTTTCTTCTATTATAAGTTTGGGATTCTTTTTCTTGCACAAAAGACTTATTAAAATTTTATTATATAATTCAAAACTTAGAATTTTTATAGGAAAATTTCATTATTTTTATTTTTATTATTTTAGGCCAAATTTCTTTAAGAAGCTTAAAATTAGCCCAATAAAATGTCGAAGCCCATTTTTTATTTTTCATCAAGCATATTTCATTCTCTACAAGCCTAGCAAGCTTATTTCTTAATTATTCCAGCAGCCTATTTCCCATTTTGATTTTTAGCTAGTTCTAATAAATTTTCCTCTTTTTAAAATTTTTATTAATTCTTTTGGATCCAAAATTTTTATATGAAAATTTAATTGGGCCTTTTACATGTTTAAATTCAATTTATTAATTAACTTTTAATTCTTTAGAATTTAGTCCTTTTTTTCTTTTTATAAAATTTGCAATTAGAATTCATTTATTCATGCAATTTCAAAAATTTTTGAATATTTATTTAAATTTTAGAATTTGATAATCTAGTTGTAAGAGAAATAACTTAATTAGCATTAAATTTTATCGTTAAGATTAATATTATCTAAATAATCATAAAGCCTAATATTAGGATAGATTAATATATTAAGATTTCATGCATGATGAATTATATGAAAGACCAAAATTAATTAATTAAGCTTCAGAAAATCTTAAAAAGATTAAAAAATAACTAAAAAAAAGGCCAATTTGGCTAAGAGGGATTTTAGCTCCTTTTTGCCGAACCTCCCTCTTATAAATTAAGGGAGTTTGTTTAATAAAACAACTTAGTGCTTCAATAACAAAAAAATCACCAAAACAAATAATTTCTTTTTAAAAAGTTTTTCAACTTTTTAAAAAGTTGATTTTACTTGGAAAACTCTTGCTATATGTTGATTTTATGCATGTTTCATCTTTTAATAAGTTTTATGACTACTTTGATCTATGTTAAGAGGCCAAGTATGAAAGCTATGATCAAAGTTTCTTGATATAATTGTTAAATTTGATTTTTATTAGCAATAGTTTGATTTTCATAATGAAATTACATGTATGTTGTGAAAATAATGATATGATTATTTGTACATAATTTTGGTGTTATTTTATTTGTTATTCCTATATTGATTTTGGTAAAACATATTGATATGTTATTTATTTTTCATGATTCTTAGCATATCTAACCTTGGTGATGCCTATTTTTGTTAATATTCATGATATTATGTTGGGAAAAAATGTTTTTGGCTATAACACATGTTGGCCGAAAATGATGGTATGCTTGGAATACATTTTTATGCTTGATTTTATGTTGTTTTGGATGATTTTTACATTTTTACAACTTAGGGACAAAAATAATTTTACCAATAGTTTCAAGGCCATGAAAGGGTATTTCCCATGTTGGCCGAACCTAACAAGATGATTTTGTGATGTTTTTGATTTTTTATAAGTTATTTTATAATTATAAAAAGTATAGGGATTACATAAAAATTGAAAAACTTCTTCTATGGCCATTCAAGCTTGGCCGAATTCATGGAGAGACATCTAGGAGTGTTTTTCAAGCATTTTAAGCTTTTTTTAGCCATTAAGGCCTTTTTGTAATTTAAAATGTTTAAGGACTAATTTGCAAAATTTGAAGAAAATTGTTCCAAGGCCAAAGGTACTTGGCCAAGTACTTTATGTGATTTTTAATGAATTTTCCATGTTAAATTTGATTTGTTTGATATTTGTTTGAGATTTTATGACATATAAAGGCAAAATGGTAAAAAGTAAGAAATATTATTTCAAGGCCTTTCATGCTTGGCCAAGAGCTTCATGTACCCTAGGGGTGCTTTTGAACTTTCTTAACCTGTTGAAAACATTTTTTAGCCTTTAGAGGTCTTTTTGTAATTTTAAAAAGTTTAAGGACTAATTTGTAAAATTTAAAAAAATGTTTCAAAGCCAAAGTTGATTGGCCTAATGCTTCTTATAGCTTATGGAATGATTTCATGATTTTTGTGCTATGTTTGATGTTTAATTATAAGTTTATTTTATATAGGGACTAAATTGCAAAGTTAGCAAAGTTTGGAGTCCATTAGAAAAACCTTGCATTTTAGGGTCAAAATGGTCTTTTCCCATATCAAATTATCCATATAAGGCATTTTGATCATATTAGGAATATTTCATGCATTTTTAGTTAATTTGAGACTAAAATGTAATTTTAGGAAATTTAAGGACTTAATTGTCATTTTTACATTTTATGTTACTATTTCGTTAGGGTAAAATTGTCATTTCCATCATCTTTAAGTTGTTTATGGTTATTGGGGTACTTTAATGTCAAAGGTATACCTTAGGGATATTTTAGTAATTTATTTTAGAAATGAGTCCTTTATGATTACTAGGATACTTTTATGTCAAAGTGCATAATAGGGATAGGTTCATCTTTTTACAATAATATAGTCTTTTTGGGTTATCAAGATACTTTAACGTCGAAGGTGGACATTTTAATAATTTATGTAAGAACCAAGTCCTATGTGTCACTAGGACCTTCAATGCCGAAGGTGCATAGTATAAATAGGTTTGTTTTGTTATGATAATATTGAGTCCTTTAAGTTACAGGGATACTTTCATGACAAAAGTATAACTTAGGAACATTTAGGTAAATTACCTTAGAACTGAGTCCTTTAGAGTCACGGGGAACTTTTGTGTCAAAAGTGTACTTTAGGGGTATTTAGGATATCTTCTCTTGTTTTAATAAAATAAAATTTTTTTGAAATTAAGGCAATGCCTTTGAATTAAAGTAGTAGGTGAAATTTCTCCCAATATACGAAAAAGGCTTCGCGAATTATTTTAATAATAGGATATCTTTTTCCAAATAGAGAAAATTAAAATTTTTTATGAATTTTGAAAAAATAAAATCTTTTGCATTCCTAGGACTTTCTAGTGGGGTGCAAAAGATATGTTGATTTTTAGAAACTTTCTTATTCCCCTAACTCCCCATACGAAAGAGAATGCTAAAATCTTTTGTATTTCTACAGCCCTTTAGTAGGGTAAAAAATGTATTTTGATTTTCAAAATTATTAAAAATTTGATTTTCTTATCCAGAATAATAAATTTGTGTTATAAAATTTTATTTTGATATATGGGAATATAATTAAATATAAAATATTGAAACCAAATAAAAATCAAGCTTAAATTAAAATGTTGTCAATAAAGTATTGATTGCCGGGCATGATGAGAGGGATCAATCTTTACTCATGATTGTAACCAATTCTTGGACCCTTCTATATGATCTTTGATATGAGCTTAGACTTTGAAGATGGTTTTTTTAGGGTTTCATAACCCTCAAAATACGAACTCTAGTTGGCAACTAATCTCACCTACCCACAATAGATTGGTGGTGACTCCAAGAAAAAGAAATAGTTATTTCATAGCAACTATTTAAAGTTAAGTTGAGTGAACAATTCATTTTGAAAACTAAGTCCCTGAAAATAAGAACAAAATAACAGTGATAGGGCCCTTAAAAATAAAAAAATAACAAAATATAGATATATATACAATAATGAGGGGTACACTCACTTTTTGAATTCTGTAGGTCAGGATTCCTATCTCGACCATGTTACAACACCCAACCCGACCCATGGACAAGTTTAATCATATATAAAATATAAATTAAGTTTTTAATATTTAATTAAATTATTAAAAGAATATTAAAATAAAATTGATAATTAAAGTTTTTGTTTAATAAAAAATTATTTAATTGTAATTTTATCATTTTTACTTCTTGTACTAAATTCAGGTTCGGGTTTAGGTCAGGCTTGGGTTTAAGTTCCTTCAGGTTTAAGTCTTTTTGGGTTTGGGTTCCTTTGGGTTCGGCCCATTTTTAGTCCGAGCCATTTTAGGTTGTTTTATCGGGCTTGGACCACTGACTTTTTGGTCAAATTGAGTTTCGTTTAGGTTTAAGCTTGAGTTTTTTGAGTGGATTTTTAAGGTTGGGTTCATTTTGCCACCTCTAGTTCTCAATCTAGTTTCCAACTTCGAATCACAATCTTAGTTCTAGAAAATTATAACCCAAAAGTTGAGGTTGAAGACTCAGGAAGAAATATTTGATACCATACAATCATTATTATCAATTATTTATTGGATATCAATGTAAAATTAAGGGTGTATAATATGAAATATATATACCATTAGATAGGTTGTCGTCCATAGATACACAATATATGGTTACAATACATAATTAATATTCATTGTAAATGAGAAATTATTTTCAAAATGCCCACTTAAAAAGGAAGAAAATTGGTTGGTGTTGATCGATCTTGGCCTTTGGCTTAAGGTCGAGTGGGCTTTATCTTTTGGAGCCCAACCCATTAAAGTTATTTGAGCCTAATTGTTCGGTTTGTTAAATCTGAACCGAAGCAATCAGTGTGTTTGATTAAGATATTCCTATTTGAATAGTTTAGGTTTTAATTGCAATATTTAAAAGTTATCTGAACTGTTTCCTTTTGTAATAACTACGAATGATTATGGCTTTTTTAATTGTTCAATTTTTGTTTATTAAATTTTAATGCCTATTAAAAGTGGAACTATTCATTTTTTTAGAGGGGGTTTAAAAAAATGTTATAAGTCTTTTCTATCTTCAAAAAAAAAAGAAAAAATTCTAGAGTCTTCTTCATGGTTCTTGTAAAGCCCATAAAAAATAACATGAAATAAATACATCTAGTTATTTTATTAAGTAGTTAACCCAATTTTAGTTTCGTATTAAGGCCCAGTTTAATTTATTAAAGTTATTAGCCTAATAAAAATATTAAGAAAAACTAAGGTTACAAGGTTTATGTTATTTTTGTTAGGCAAGGCTGTGAGAGGGTTTAATCTTAGGGAAGAGGAAGAAAACAAAAAATGAGGCAAATCTATCATGAAAAACACAGATTTAGGTAAGATTTTGCTTGATTTTTGTGAAATTCTTATATTTTGATTAAGTTTCATAGAACCCGTCTTATTTTGAAGTATTTTGATATTTTGAAAAATTTTGATGACTTTCGGTGACTTTCTGATGACATTATGGGTACCCGTAGAATGGTCTATTCGAGATCTTTCAAATGGCTGCTGTGGCATTTCATTTGGTTGAGTATTTTAGGAGTTAGGATTTTTTGGTTACTGATAGGGGTTTTCTAACTATTCCGACTAGCCAACTTTGGGTAATCGGAAAACCATTTGTAGGGGAGTATTTCTAGTGAAACTTAGATGGATTTCATAGTACGAAATGTGAACTTTCTAATGGTATAATTAGTTTAGCCATACGAGTTTTGTGTGAAAACAATTGAAGCCCCAAAGTAGGCTAATTGAATTTGCCAATCTAAAAACCCAAAAAATTTTGAAATTATTTGTGATGATTTTGAATGTTTAGATCCCCGAAACTTAGGTTATATGAAGCTGTTTCTGTCAAAATAAAATTTTGCATTATAGTTGTTAACCTTGAATTTAGTTTTGATATAACAAACAAACTTAAGTTAAATTAATATAGGACCTTGTACTTATGTTTAAATTGAAAAAGATTCTTAAAAGTACTAAGGCAATTCATTGAGATGTGTTTGAGTCATC
>JBBYHO010000003.1:4287038-4313838 GCA_038382025.1 Adansonia gregorii
TCCAGTGCCCAAAGTGGAACATTCCATTTTCAAAGTAAAATCCAGAGGTCATTTTCATCAAAAATCTCTATATTCCCACCTTTTCTGGGTGTATATGAGATTAAATCTTTTTTTCATCAAAACCTGGATTATTTTTATAAAATTCATGCATTAGAAGAGGGTTATGTCAAAGTAGCGATAAGTTAAGATCGAAAGAATCGAAACCAAGGTAAGACATAGCTAGCAAGGTACCAATTTCGGGCGTCACGAAAAGGTTCATACCTCATCGCGCGTAACCAACTCCCGAACCCGAACGGTGAATCTTTACATTACGTGGACCACGGGATCGATGTTTTAAGTTTTGAAACTCATAACATAGGTTTTAATGGGCATCCGATCATGCCTAGCCCGAAATGATCGATGGCGACTCCAAGCGTTGGCCATTTTGTGATGGTCATACGAGACCAATAGGATGAGTAATTCGTCTTATGGTCCTCCTCACTGTATAATAAGTCGAGAATCTATACATTCTCGTTCTCATCACATCGCCCAAGAATACTCTCTGTCAAGAAGACATTTTCCAAGTCATAAAAATATTTTAAGTCGTACGCACTCTTAGATCCGCGAGGATCCACCCTGGGATACGTTGCGACATTAGGGACTTAGAGTTAACATGGGCTTGGTACATATGAGATATGATCCTTTATATCATTTGGGGTGATAAATCTTTTCTGGATCACTCATCCACCTTCAATATGCTTTATATAATACCCAAAACTACTCTACTGTATGTATCCATCTGCTGTGGATCCGTTCATGATGATATGTAAATATAAGACTCCATATACAAGTGTCATAATGTCACAAGTCTAAGGATCACTTACATTACTAATACATGAGAATATTTTCACAAACAATTGAGTGAAATTCGAAATGAAACTCTTATATTAGGTCATGTTTAGTGAACTTGTTCGCATGCATTAAATGCATTGAGGCTTAACATATGCCAATCTTTGTTCATTGTCAATGCCTTGTCTTGACAATAAGACAACTAGGGACATATTTAGAAACACGGCTTTGATGCATAAAGATATCATGTTGTAACTCATTGCGGTACCTTTGTAAGGCCAATGTGTTTCATGTGCTTTATCTACATAAGATATGCATAACAATTATTAAATAATTTCTTGCGAATAAAGAAATACCTCTTTAACATTAATAAATCTAATGTTTGTTTACATGAAATTACTAAAAGCTAGTGTATTATAAGCTAAAATGATTGGTTTGCAAGGCTTATACCAACACCTTCTTTCTTGGATAACACATGTCAATGATAGGGATTTTTTTTTAATATGCATTCACATTCATTTAGTTTTTTTTTTCTTTTTTTTTTTTCTCAATATATATATGTATGATTGGTTTTTGAACTTGAACAGGCTGTGCATGAATGCAAGGAAATCTATGAGAACTCAAAGGTTGGTGGGAAGCCTCCAAAGGCAGGATTTGTATTTCCAAGGGTGAGAGGTTTATCAGCCTCTAAAGGATCTATTTGGCCAAAACTCACTTCCTTCAGTTGCTCGCTTCATCAGTTTTAGATTTTAGAGGTTTTGTAGCTCTAAATCTGTTTCTTGGCTGCTTTTATATTAAATTTGATTTTCTTAGGCATTTTATTATGGAATTAATTTAATATCAAACTGATTTTTTGAAGCCATAAAAAATTATTTAAATAATTAAAATTAGAAATTGAAAATGCTAAAGGAATTAATTTAAAATCAAATAACATAATCTTTAACATAATTAAAACCAAAAAAGGTTAAGTATAAAAAAATCTTTCTGCTCAGGGACTCGAACATAAGCAAGCAGCACGAAATCAATGCCAATCAGTTGGAAGCAAGTTGTGATTGATTCAAATGCTCGAAAGGCTTACCATAATAACCAAATCAAACAAATTTGTCATCTAACAACAAAATTAGCAACCGACTGATATTGTCTCCCATGATCACAATGCTAAATATAATTATATTATAAGTGGTTTAATTAATTGGCCACAGACTCCTCTTTAGGGGTCAAATAATTCAGTCTTGTCAAGTGGAGCCTTTTCATTTGTCTAATTAAGCACCATATTATTTGAGTTCGCCACTAAATTTTAACCTTTTACTAACAAAATGGCTTGCGCTAGCGTGGCATGGAGAAAATTTGGTATCTTAAGTTTAATATGTTCTCAATCGTAACATAATTCCTCGCAAAGGTAAGACATTAATGTTAAACTCCCTAAATCAAAGGCTAAGAACGAATTCTCAAAAACAATGATGCAAGCAGAGCCACACTCAAAAGCCAACATTGAACACAAAGCTAACATAACCAGATCACCAATAGACAAAATAAATTTATAAATTAATAGACAACACATAAAAATATGCCAGAATACTAGTGCAAAAGTCGATAGTCCGTGCATATTTCAACGTTACACTCAATCTTCAACAAATAATTATAAAGAGAACTTTGGAACGAACATGTTAGCATAAAAAAATAACAAAATTTGTAAACATTTAGAGATTAACCTCTCAACCAGCATAGGGAATACGTTCTCGTAGGAGCAGCCCTTCCTTTTATAGCCGATGTGAAGCTTAAGATCTGGTAAAACACAAATGGGATGAAACCAATTACCCTAAATCTTTGACGTAGCAGGGACACCCAAAAGACCGAGCAATAAAAAATACATCGATGAAGACCAAATCGACATACCCCAAAAGTCGATGAACAATCAAAGGGATGAGATACAAAAGGGTATTGCATTTTTCTAATAACAGAAATGAAGGAAACACAAAGCAACAACTAAAAAAAAAATCCTCCGAAATTTGTTTTCCTAGAAAAAAACGACGTTGTTTAACCTGCAAATACCAGACGTTGGACATCAACCAATACAGAAAACAATTCTGACATGGCACCTTAAAAATCGGCTCCAATTATTTCCCTCCAAAGCACAATGTTGTTGCTGACATGGATGGCTAAATTAAAAACTCTACTCGTCCCATTTACAATATTTGAATTTATACTACTCAATGCGCATGTAATCTATCAACCAATTGTACTAATCTTAAACCCATTTTCTAACCATTCGAACTTAATCTAATACTGGTTATAGATTTTAAATTCTATTTCTTGAGAAAAAAAAATGTTCTGAGTTTTACAATTTGAATCCCTCTCTCCCTTTGAAACTTGCTAAAATCTAGCAAAACGATGTTTTAACCACCATTTTGTTCAATTTTAATCGCCGAATATGGACCGACATGTTTACACTTTATATTACTTGCTTATAATGCTTTGAGAATTAAAATATATATAATAAATGAATGCATAGCGAAATAACAAAATGAAACCACAGTCGATTGCAAGTTTAAGCTCATAAACTGAGTACCGACTATACATGAAAGGGGAGCGGGACTTTGGGAAAATCACAACATCTTGTTAAAGGAAGTTTCCGAGAAATTACTATAATATAACTGAATATGCTTGCTTTATCAACACTTGCACTTATACCTTAACTCCTTTTAAATTCTTCCTACTTTCTTTTCATTTATTTCCCTCCAAACTTATTTCTAGTTTGACTTGACTTGTTTATGGTTTATTTATTTATTTATTATTGTTTTGGTATTATTTTTGGCTAGATTGCTTGTCTATTGGTTTAGATTTGTTCCTAGGACCACCCCAACAATTCTCCCATCTAGGAGGGAAGGAAGGGAATCAATTAAAGAACCTAATGGCATCATGAACAACACAAGAAACTTCATCTTCAACTATATTGTTATTGTTATGCAGAACAACCATGAATTTGTAAAGGGGAATTTGAAGAACCAAGCAATTCCCATGAATTCTTTACCTACAAGAAAAACATCCATCAATAGATTCTCAATATTAAATATTAAGATTCTGACTAATTAATCAAGGCATCTATCTATATAAAAACACCAGAGGCTAACCCAGACTAAAACTAACATCTTATTTTGTTTCTTTCAGACACTGTTTATAAGACCAAGTAGCAAAGTTAAAGCTCCTCCTTGGGTTCAATTCAATCAGTTGTCACTAAGGGGGAAGTTAAAGAGAGAGAGAGAGAGAGAGAGAGAGAGAGAGAGAGAGAATGAGAAAAGGGCAAGTGAACTTGTTGATGCTGTTAATGTTTTTAAGTCTCTGTTCAGCTTCTGATACGATATGGAGGAAAGCAACGATGTCAGCTCAAAAGGGGTCTTCTATGATGATGAATAGGGTTGGGTCCTCCATTTTGTTTCCAATTCATGGAAATGTCTATCCAACGGGGTAAGTAAAGAAAATAAATGGCTTCTTCGCGTTTTGTTTTTCCCTCTCAAAATTGACTCTTCCGGAAATTTTATTGTAAAATATGTTTTCAAATCGTAATAAGGAATCTGTAGATAAACTAATATACAGAGTACAGACAGACATTTTCATAGGTTTTACACTTCTTTTTCATTGAATGTTCATCTTAAACTTGTACTATATGGGGATTTATGTCTGCCTTAACAAAGCTTTATCAGAATGGTTACTGCAGTTAGTTAGACAGAACCCATGATAATATTGCCTACAATATAATTGTATAACCACATATTAATCTGTTTGGCATCTGTACATGTGGATGAAATCATGGATTTCACATTGTTCTCTGTTGTAGGTACTATAATGTTACCATCAACATAGGTCAGCCTCCCAAGCCCTACTTTCTTGATCTTGATACCGGAAGTGACCTGACATGGCTTCAATGTAATGCACCCTGCGTCCACTGTATTGAGGTGAAATCATTAGTATAACATATCTGGAGAATACACACACACACACACACACACACACACACACACTTCCATTCTTGTTCATGACAATACGGCCAAATTATTTGTTGTTCGCAGTATATCTGATACTTTTTCCTCCTTTATGTGATTAATTGGCTTACTGATTCTGGGTTACCTAGATTCTTGATGGGTTCATGATGAGATAGCCCGCATCTTATGAGCAAATTGTTTATGAATTTGAATAAATAAACCAATTCTTTGCAGCAGATGTCATTTAATTCAAATTTTAGCCTAATTGCTTATTTTAATCCTATAGTTTCCGCTTCAATGTTGTATTATCCAAATTCTTGGTTTTTTTTTTTTTTCTCTTGTTTAATTCTTCTGGTTCCATGGCCTCCAATTTCTTGTGTGATCTTTACTATTTCTTGGATCACAATTTAGTGAATTTCATGTTGCACAAGCTCATTTTTTGTCCGCATAGATAAATTATTAGTATTAAAAGTTTTTTATCACCCTCTTTGCAGGCACCTCATCCACTTTACCAACCCAGCAATGACCTAGTGGCCTGTAAAGATCCACTTTGTGCAGCATTGCATCCACCTGGTGACTACAAATGTGAAAGCCCGGAACAATGTGACTATGAGGTTGAGTATGCTGATTCTGGTTCATCCCTGGGAGTCCTTGTGCGTGATGTGTTTTCTCTAAACTATACAAATGGAATCCGACTCAGTCCTCGTCTGGCCCTTGGGTTGGTACTTTGGCCAAGATTCTCTTCAATATCAGTAATTTTACTCCATTCAAGAATACATTGATCTTGCAAGCTGCCCATGGCACCATCCCATATCATTTATTTGTTGCTATAAAACATCTATATTGTCTTCATTTTAAGCAAGGTCACGTATCATGTCTGCTGTTTTTATTTTTGCAAGGAACTTGGAGTAGAGAGGGGAGGATGGGAGAAGAGGAAAGGATGTATTTAAAAGAGATGATGATTGAAATTCTATTGAAGAAAACTTTTCCTTTAAGATTTCTTTTCTCTGACATGAAATCCTATTGATGCATGTCGGGAAATTAAAAATTAATATGTTTGAATCTGCATTAGACCTTATTTCTGAACTTTTCTACATGACATCTACAATAAAAGGAAGCTCTTTTAACTCCAAAAGGCAGATGTAAATGATAAGTCCCCCCTTTCTTTCTCCCTTTTGTCTTTAGCAGAAGAAATTAACTAACAGATCTTACTTTTGACAAGTTGCTTTTCAAAACATCCTCAAACCTTTTGCCTTTTTGTTCCCTTCTCTGCAGATGCGGGTATGATCAAATTCCTGGCGGATCTTATCATCCCTTAGATGGAATACTCGGCCTTGGAAGAGGAAAATCCAGCATTGTGTCACAGCTTCAAAGTCAGGGTTTGGTGCGGAACGTTGTTGGCCACTGTTTAAGTGGAAGAGGTGGTGGTTATCTTTTCTTTGGGGATGACCTTTATGATTTTTCACGCATGACTTGGACACCAATGTCACAGGAGTTTACGTAATTTAGCCCTCTCCTTTTTTTTCTTCTTTCTCGTGGTTAAACCTCATTATAATTGATTGGTTTAGGTCCAGTCCTGATAGCAAATCTTCTGCTTGTTATTTATGGCAGCAAGTACTACTCTCCGGGGATTGCAGAACTACATTTTGGTGGGAAAGCAACCGGTATTAAAAATCTCGTTGTAGTTTTTGACAGTGGGAGCTCTTACACTTACCTTAATTCTCAGGCTTATCAAACTTTAACAGCGTTGGTAAGTTATGGGGCAATTGCAGAATATCTTCAAATCTTTATGCTGTTAAAATCTGCCAATCTCCAGTTTTGAAACTTGATTTTGTTAGAATCTAATTGTTTGTTAAATAATTGGGAATACAAAAATTTGTCAGATAGTACGACATTGATACTGCTAGCATTTTTTTCTTATGGTTGGATCAACTCTTTCTTGTGTATTTCTTCGTTAACCTAATTACTTTGAACTATTATTATGATTTCGTTTTTGGTGAAATTTTCTCAAGTCTAACAATGAGCATAAGTGGCATCTATATTATACCCGTAGTTGAAGAAAGATTTAAGTGGAAGGTCGCTGAAGGAAGCCCCAGAGGACCAGACACTCCCACTATGTTGGAAAGGCCGAAGGCCTTTCAAAAATGTAGGCGATGTCAAGAGATACTTCAAGACCTTAGCTTTGACCTTTGCGAAGAGTGGCAGAACAAAAACCCAGTTTGAATTACACCCTGAACTTTATGTTATAATATCAGTGAGAGCACTATATCTAACACCCAAAATTGTGTTTTTTTTTCTTTGTTTCATTTGCTGTTCATACTGAGACATTCACATGATAATGTTTTTGACAGAATAAGGGAAATGTATGCTTGGGAATTCTAAATGGAACACAAGTAGGGCTGCAAAATTTAAATGTGATTGGAGGTAAGAGTTTCTTAAGGATGCTTGCTGATTGACTCTCACCTTGGTGATGATAAATAAGTCCCTCCTGTTTTACGTGTGATATGAACGTACAGACATATCAATGCAAGACAGAATGGTGATCTATGACAATGAGAAGCAAGTGATGGGATGGACACCTGCAAAGTGTGATCACCTTCCTACTTCCAGAACTGCTAATATCTGAAAATAATACCAACCAAAGATCCTCAACATTACTCACAACCCAGGAGCTCTATATTTTTCATAATTAAACATGTAAATTCTTTACTTTAAATATGTGTGTGTGTGTGTGTGTGTATATATATATATATATATAAAGTATGTGTATTGAACATAACATCAATAAGATCTCATGCTTAATATTCAATCACTCATTGTCGTTTCAATTTTCTAAACTGGCAACCAAATTTTGGACTATTAATCGATTCAGAATACAATAGATCCCAATATTGAATTGCAATATAATATTTCATATATTCATTTTATCTTCGGGGAAAAGAATTTCTTCTACAAATCGATCTTACAGATACAAGAATTTATTACAATCTCATAAACTATTCACATGAGGGAAATTTAGCAGGTGCCATTGAATGAGGCAACCAGTCAAAAATCAAAATGAACCCATTTCACCACCAATATATGCTACACCAACATGCAACTCTCCTTTGGACAAAAGCTCTGTTCTGCTCTGCTCTACCACTTGTCAGCCAGCCACCGCATTGAACTTCGATAAATTGTTCGTTTGATTCCTAAGACTTAAAATATCGTGTTTATCAATATTCATGAATCCAATACTAAAGTCTATACGACATATCTACTAAAAATGTTTTGGATCCCAATGCCAGGACCTTGTTTTTGCTTTTTTTTTTTTTTTGGTTGGTCTGTGATGACTAAAATGGCTTCTGAAAATACATCAATGCGTCCTGCAAAGGTGCAAGCTGGTCCATCTGGAACTGAACTTGACCTGCAAAGGGATCATCTTGGAATCCCTCCATGTAATTGAACTGAAAATCGAGGGCATTGCTGAGCTCATTCCAGTTAGGTTCACTCTGAACCTCTTTCTCGCACGTGATTTCAGGGGACAGTACATGCTCCGAGGAACTTGAGTCTGTATGCAACCTTGGGACAGAATCTGAAGCATCCGTTAGTAAGACATCATTCATCATGGACACCGATGAAGAAGGTGTTTGTTGTTGTGACAGTGCGCTCATATTTTGACCATCCAATAAAATGTTTGGTTTCTGATCTTCCATTTCCGGGTAATTTAACCATTTTTGGGTACTTGGGAAATGCTTCTCTATACTTCCTTTTTTGTTGTATAATCGGCATAGTACCCAATCGTCAAGCTACAAATAAAAACAAGTAAACCACAGTTTAGACAAAAAAAAAAAAAAAAAAGAGAACAAACCAACCAATAGGCTAAAAATTGGACTCTGTAGGTCAAATCAAATTGGGGTTTCAAAAACCCCCAAACCTAGAAGAAGGTTGAACCTACCCTCAAGTTGTTGTTGTTCTTGGTAGCAGACCTATCAACGTTGGCAAGTCGGTATTCATGCATGATCCAATTGGTTTTGACACCGCGTGGGGCTTTGCCAGCGTAGAAAACCAGTGCCTTTTTAATGCCCATTGGCTTGGGCTTCCCGATGGGCTTGTCGGCCCCGGTTGCCTTCCAATATCCGCTTCCAGCCGCT
Organism: Adansonia gregorii; assembly: GCA_038382025.1. NCBI lineage: Eukaryota > Viridiplantae > Streptophyta > Magnoliopsida > Malvales > Malvaceae > Adansonia > Adansonia gregorii. The sequence goes on from JBBYHO010000003.1 coordinate 4,295,980, forward strand.
CGGTTCGGCCGACTTCCGTTTGGATATTTTCGGTCCCTTGGAGAAAAGAAATACCACTCTTTTTCACCGTATAACGCCATATCTACACCAAAATATAAAACAAATTAATTAATACTCTCTGAATAATTAACCCAAAAAGAACCAATAATACTACTTCGGAAAATTATTTGCATTTTTTTTTTTTTTTGGTTTCAAATTTCAGAAAACAGGTTACTTAACCGGCGAATCGTTAAAAAAGTAGATGCATTTTTCCTAAATTTGGGGAAAATTGAGGAAGAAATCAATCAACCAATCAAATCTCAGATACCAATGTCCCAAGACAAGAAGAAATCTAACATATTCATATGTAAAATTACAAGAAAAAAGAAAAGGTACCCGGAAGCTGCCATGGATCAAACTTGTAGAGATTAATCTCAGCAATAATGGGCACAGCAATAGGCAGAGATGCACATTTCCTACACAAATAGTGATTCACTAACTCATCATCTGTAGGATGAAATCTGAAACCGGGTGGCAACTCTACCTCTCCATTCATTCTCAGGAAAAAAGAAAGAGAAAGATTTGTTTTTCCTTTTTTTTTTTTTAAGTAACTAGGTCGAGCTTCCACTCAAAAGCGCTAAATAATTTGCGTTTTTTCTTGAGTGTTCGTGTTGTTTCTTTGGGTGCTTTCGTGTGCTGGAGGAGGTTGAATTAAAACGAAGAGAACAAGAATCAGAGAGCAGAGATTTTATAGAGAAAATAGACACGTGAGGCTGAGATGGGTGAGGGTGTAGCAGCGCATCAACCGCTTTCTTTTCGTAGCTGACCGCAGCCCTTTGACAAAACAAGCAAGAAAATTAAAAAAAAAAAGGCTGGCTGTAGCTCCGTGGATAATGTGGTGTGCCTTGAGTGATTCTGTCATGGCTGCCGTCACCCATTTTGGAGGTTTCCTCAAGTCGGCTCAACGCTTCTTCCTCTTCAACATAGTTGACCGGCCCCTCCGTTTCATGCCACGTTAGCACTACGTCCATCGTTCATCGCATGCCCATGTAATCTATCCCTTCGTCTCTATTAAATTTTTAAAATAAATATAAAATTAAATTTTTTTAAAAAATAAATATTTTATATTTTATTTAAAAATTATTTATCTTTTTATTTGAGAACTTTTAATTTTTTAAATTTTAATATATTATTTTTTAAAATAAAAATATTCACATATTTTTATGGGTATTTCAAAATCTAATTTAAATAAAAAAACTTATTGATCAAATTTTCATCCATTGAGAATATATTCATCTTACTCCCAACTAAAAATGCAATTATTAATTTTTTCAATAAATAAGGAGTATCGTTGATAAAACTCAATCCTAATATTAGATTTAACACAAATAAAAATTTTTTAATATTCTGATTATAATTGAAGGATCGTAATTTGCTCATATTCTGATTACGATTACAGGATTGTAATCTTCATAATTTGATTATGTATAATCAATATTACATACCTATTGTAAGCGTAAATATATGGTGGACCAACACCCATCTAGCAAGGGCAAGTGCACTAAAAGCCATGCCATTGAGACATTCACTTCTAAAGCTCTAGATGTGGCTAACACTTCTCGCAAAGTCTCATACGTTATTAAGGATCAAAGGGGAGAAATACCAAAAAATGGCTTAACCCTTGGTAGGACTAAGAACCATAGTACGAGACCTACTTGATGGATGGATGAGCAGGTTTAATGGGTTGTCTGCTTTATGTAAATCTAGCTAAGACTAGATTAGTATGGGGTTTTCTTATGTTTTAAACAAATATACCTTAGATGATTAAAATATTTCCAAGGATAATGCCTATTGAATAAAACTAGAAGTTTTATCTTGTATTAATTGGTTTATCATTTATTATTACAATTCTTTATTATATTTATTTTTGTTTGATATTTGAAGATGTCACTAGTGTCAAATAGGAAAAGTGAGAAAAAGTATGAATTTTGTATTTTAGATAGTGGAATATCACATGCTATCCTTTATGATAAAGGCCTTTTCTAAAGTGTGACATTATGCAAGTTAAATATCCATACAATGTTAGGTTCTGTTGATCTCATTGAGGACTTAAGTAGTGTCATACTTGTATTGCCATATGGTATCGTGCTATAAATCAAGGATGCATTTTAAGTGTAAAATAAAAAAGGAACTTACTTAGCTTCAAAGATATCCTAGGAATAGATATCACATTGAGACACTAGTTGAGATAATGGAACTAGTCTTTGTATCACTTCACAAAAGATGGGCTAGAAGGCCATCTTTAAAAAGCTAAAGGCTTCAAGTATGCATCTATTGGGTTTAGATCTAAGCTTATGAATCCTACACTACTGTGTCCTAAAGACTACTGAATCTTGTTAAGTTTGGACTATGGTATGATCACCTAGGTCATCCAGGAGCTAAAAATGATGCACATAATTATCTTTAACACTAAAGGACACTTGTTAAAGGATAAAAAGGTGTTGTTGTCTAAGGATTAGACCTTTGAGACATGCTCACAAAGTAAGCTCATCATAAGACCTTCGCTTGCAAAGATGGATCTAGAATCACCAACTTTGCTTTAGAGGATCCAAGGTGATATTTGTAGGCACAAGTATCTTACAAGTAGACCATTTCGATATTTTATAGTTCTAGTGGATACATCCTATAGATGGTCTAATGTTTACTTGTTATCCACACATAGCGTTGGCTTTGCATGTTTACTTGTGCAGATAATAAAGCTCCAGGCACACTTCTCTGATTATCCAACTAAGAGCATCAACATGGACAATACAGATGAATTCACTACTAAGAGCTTCAATGCATATTGTGCATCATTGGCAATTGAGGTATAACAATAGTCCTACATATACACTCATGAAATGGATTAGCATAATCCTTGATAAAAACACATCCAAATCATTAAGCACAAATTCTTGTTAAGGATAAAGCTCAACACTTTTGCATAAGGCCATGCTATTATGCATGTAGCAACATTTATTAAATTGCACCCAAATGCTAGAGTCACACACCCCCATATACACTCATAAAATGGATTAGCATAATCCTTGATAAAAATGCATCCAAATCATTAATCACTTATTCTTATTAAGGATAAAACTCAAGACTTTCACACAAGGCCATGCCATTATGCATGTAGCAACATTTATTAAATTGCTCCCCACTACTAGACTCATGCAACCCCATGCAATTGGTTTTAGGTTACAACTAGATATTTCACGCCTTTGCACTTTTGGATGTAAAGTGCATGTGCCTATTGCAGTACCGAAAAAGACAAAAATGGGTCCCCAAAGGTGTCTTAAGATTTATGTTGGGTTTAATTCATAGTCCATAAGTAGGTTTCTAAAGCCTATAATAAGTGATCTTTTTCTCGCACTATTCATGAATTGTCATTTCGATGAAACAGTGTCCATTGATCATGATGCTTAATGCTTCATTGGCCATAAAGCAAAAGCCAGATAAAGACATTTCTTAGTTTAAAAAACATCTATCTTATTTAGACTAAAAGACCTTTAAGTGTGAAAATAAGGTACAGAATTTCATACATCTACAAAAAAATTACAAATCGACTTCTTGATGCATTTAATGATACTACAGGGATCATGAAGTTGCGTATCCCAACTATGAATGCTCCAGCTAGGATTGATGTTCTTGATAAACTAATGCAAAGGATGGCACACACTAGAAGTGTTGACATCTAATAGGGTCAAAAGACATTATTCTTAAAAAATGAAGAGGGCAAAATTTAGAATCCTTTATCGAAGAGCCTGCTCCTAAAGAGCCCAAAGTTGAGAATACTCTAAGTGAGCATGATGCCTCTGAAGAGGCAACCCATGACAAGATCACCAACCCGAGGAATATTAAATTTCTTGTTACCTACTGTAATGATGTCTAGGATTGAAATGAGATAATCATTGATAGTATGTTTGCATACTCAGTAGCTTATGATATTATGCATAGTGATCATAAACCATAATCTATAATCGAATGTCATTAAAAGCAAGATTGGTTTAAATGAAAGAAACTATCATGTCTAAACTAGCTTTCTTAACTAAGCATGGGTTTTTGGGCCTATTACTTGAACCTTGACAATCTAAAGCCAATTAGATATAAATGGGTCTTTGTTTGAAAAAAAAACAAAAATAATTAAGTTGTGAGGTAAAGGCCTGGCTCGTAACCTAAGGATTTTTTAGAGATTGAGATTGATTACGATGAGACGTATTCACCGATAATGAGTATGATCATATTTCATTTTTTTGATTAACTTAGCAGTCTTAGAAAGACTTAAGATACATCTTATAGATGTAATGATAGCCTATCCTTACGATTCATTGGATTTCAATATTTATATGAAGATTCCCAGGGGATTCAAAATGCCTAAAACATTCACTCTATGCAACTTATTCTCAATAACGTTGCAAAAATCTTTATGTGGGCTAAAAAAATTGGTTGTATATGGTATCAATGCTTAAACGAGTGCCTTAATGGAAAATGATACAATAATGATCGTAGCTGCCTATACTATTCATTGAAAAATCAAATAACAGATCTGCTATAGCGGTAGTTTATGTTGATAACATGAATTTGATACTTTTAAAGAGTTGAATAAAACTACTAGGTACCTAGAAAGGTAGTTCAAAGTTAAGGATTTAGAAAGAGTCAAATTATGTCATAGTCATGAGCTTAAGCACAAGGAAAATGGAATAGTTGTCCATCAGTCAGCTTATATCGGGTGACTACTTATTTGATATGGATAAAGCCCATCCATTGAGCACACTAATGGTAGTAAGCTATCTTGAACCCTAAAAGAACCATTTTTTCCTAGGGAATCAAATGAGGAAATGCTTCATTCTGAAGTACCATATCTCAATGCAATAAAGGCACTGATGTATTTGAAACAAGATATGAGACCCAATATTGCCTTCATAATAAATCTTTTGGCAAGATTTAGTTTTGAGCCAACAAGCAAACATTGGAATGGGATAAAGCATATCTTTTGCTACTCCATGGAACCATGGACTTGGCTTCATTCTAGTCTAAAGAATCTATTAATTTAGGGTTAGTTGGATACACTGATGTAGGCTACAAGTCTGATTTGCAAAAAACTTACCCATAAATCAATTATTTATTTTATTATAACAATATTGTCATATCTTGGCGATTTACTAAATAGATGCTAGTAATAACATCCTTTAACCACTCCGAGATTATCACCTTTTATGAAACTAAAAGAAAATATGTTTGCTTAAGATCTGTTATATCTCATATACACAATTATTATGGTAAAATACTAGTTACAAATTTACCAATGGTTATTTAGGAGAACAATGTTGCGTGTGTAACGTAAGTTAAAGGTGGATATATTAAGGGAGATATGATCGATTACATTTTGCCAAAGTTCTTACATATACACAAGATGTCAAATAGTTTAGCTCTTCAAATAATTTTGTAGATTTATTTACCTAAACATTGCCACCGTTAGCCTTTGAGAAACTTCATGATGGCATTGGTATGAGATGAGCACACAAGGTGTAAGGTTGATTTGTCCCCAAAGTGACATGCATTGAAAGTATTGACCGATGATGTGGTCATTAGGTACAATTGAGAGGGAGCATTACATGGGTTATGCATTGTACTTTTTTTCCCTTTTGATCGATTTTTGTCCCATTGAGTTTTTCTGACTTAAGGTTTTTAATGAAATAGTAAGGTTAGACCCAATTAGGAAATAATGGCTTGTGTATAGGGGAAGTGTTATGGAATATTAGAATTACCGTAACTAAGGATTTCCTAATATTTTGATTATGATTACAAGATCGTAATCTTTGTAAATTTAATTCTGTATAATCAATAAAAACCTAGCTTGATGCCTATATAAAGGCTACAACATTCTTAATATAAACACACTGAATTGAATAAAAAAGTAGCATTTTCTCTATCTAAGTGCCATTGTCTTTTTCTTGAAACTACGTTTATTATTACTTTGCCTGCAAGCCATAAGGCTCACCAATTTCTATCAGTTTCACAACAAAACCAAATGTATTAGGATGGTAAAATTCACACATGCTAGATGGATTTTGAATTGATTTAAATTGAATGAAGATACAAAAGTGAATTATTATAAAAGATTTTAAGTACAATTGAAGTTTGATGTTTTTATTCTATTTAGAAAAATGAATAGAATAACAAAATTAAAAAGGAATAAAATAACATAAAAAGAAAACAAACTATCAAATAAAAAAGTAATATTTAAAAAAAATTATTTAACAAGATACTTAAAAATAAAGTTAATCTTTTAATGTAAAGGATAAATTGTACTTATGCATATAAATTGTATTTGAAAATAAAATTCATCCTTCCCTATGCGTATAAATAAATAAATAAGATGTAGTAACCGGTGAGTAAATGAATTTGGAGAAATTCTAAGATCCAGGGGAACAAAGGTGATAAAACTGAGATGAATTTTCATCTTAATTTCTTTTAAATAATGCATTAAAAATATTGGTCTTTTTTAAGTAAAAATGTAAGTAGTTTCTTTTTAAATAAAAAGTGATATATTTTTTTTAAAAAAAGTAGTTGACTATTATTTTAAATAAAAGGACGAAAGCACCCTTCATTTTAAATTTATTTTATTTGATTTTTTTTAACAATTACCCAATTGAATTTGTGTCAGATATGAACTTAATAAAGAGTTTGATAATAGTACAAATAGACAATAGATACCTTTTAGGATATATTAAAAAAAGTAGAAAAATTAACTAAAAATGGGATATGTGGTAATCTCTATAGCTCCACTTATTAGATCTGACAATTCAAATGTGACACATATAATCAATAGTAATATTCATCGTCATGTGTGGGCATTTTTACCTAAATAATATCAATTTTTTTATTTCTCAAAATACACTCATTAAATATTAATTCTCGAAGTGTACCAAAAGATTGAAACACGTTAAAAACTTGCCAATGGGGTGAGCGAGATTGGATTCTATTGGGAACTCATCCATTCAGTAGGCAAGTTCCTAACATAATTTGTATAAGGTTAAGATTAGGGGAGTTCTCAACTTGTTATTTCATAATGTTGAGAACTCACTCATTCAGTAGGCAACTTGTTATTTCAATGGGCAAGTTCTCCCCAATTATTTTAGAGAGAAATCCAAAAAGTTGAAATACAAAAATAATTATTAAAAAAAGTGAAAGCAGAAAAATTATTCAAAAAAAAGGAAATAACAATTATAAGAATTATTAATAAAGAGACTGTAATTATCATTATACCCCTTAATTTCATTTTTTCTTTACTGTTGCTTTTCTCTTCTGCATTTAAGGAAGAGCCTGTTCCCCCTTGGTGGAACTAATTATAACTAAATGTATAATTAGATTCCCACAAATGTATAGGACCCTAACACCAATCCCACCCTAAACCGTATACTCATGAAGCAAGCGAAAATGTCAGGAAGCAATGTGCGCATTCGTTGGATTATTATTTTTTATTTTTAATGTAAATGTCTGTGAACAATTTGAGATTTAATGTAAAGTTTTATTTGTATCAGTTTTATATAGTAATTCGAGATTTAATATAAAATAATTTTTATTATTATTTTTTTAAATAGTAATTCATAAATTTAATAAAAATATCTTTTATTTTTTATTATTTTTAAATAGTAATTCAGGATTTAGTACAAAATATTTTTTATTATATAATATATATTAATAATATTATATATAAATATATTATGTAATTTAGAAATAATATATATTATTTTTATTTTTTTAAAAAAATAATTTGAGATTTAATATCAATATTTTTTATAATAATATGAGATTTAATATAACATATTTTTTATTTTTTATTTTTTAAATAGTAATTCATAATTTAATGTAAAATATTTTTTATTTTTATTACATATAACATATCTTTATATTATATTTATAATATTATGTATTATATTATATATGTCTTATATAATATATATTATATACAATACGTATAATCTATATATATTTTTTATATAATTTATATATAATTGATATTATGTATGATATATATTATTTAATAGTAAATTAATATTTAATAAAAATATTTTTTAATATTTTATTATTTTAAATGCTATTTTAGTATATATAATTTATGTTTAAAGGGAGAGTCGATTCCTCAAACCGACTTTCCCTTAAATGCACAGGAGAAAAGCAACACCAACGGAGAAATGAATGGTAATTATAGTCTCTTTATTAATAATTTTTATAATTGTTATTTTCTTCTTTTGAATTATTTGTCTTGCTTTCACCATTTTTTAATAATTACTTTTATATTTCATTTTTTTGGAATTCTCTTATTATCGAGAGGGGCTTCCATGCCGTACTAAATTCAATATACTCATATGATATATCATAAATTATTGCTGTCATATCAAAAATTAAAAAATTATAATATTTATTCAAGTATAAATTTAACGTTATATTATATTTGACTATAATTTTAAAAAATTAAGTACTAAATCTTATCAAAGCTTATGAAAAAAACAAATTGGAATAAATAGCTAGGAACTCTCTACTATGGGCCAATTTCAAGCGGAAGAGTTCTCTTCTTTGTTGTTGGGAACTCGCCCTCTGCTGGGGCGAGTTCCCACTTCACGTACAAAATTAGCCAACTTTGTTTGTGAGTTTTCAACAAAAGTTAAAAATAAACATATTTTGAGAATTAATTTAAAAATGACGTATAACAAGAAATAAAATAAAAATTAACATTATTTGTATAAAAAAGCCTCATGTGTGTCATACATGAATTCTTACTATTGCATGAATTTTTCAATCATATATTGTACTATAGTTTGCAAATATACAAAATTAATAAAATTTATTAACAAAATTTTTATTAACATATAAAATTTATTTCATGTACAAATTATATCAAATTAATATAATTTATTATTTTTAACATTAACATAAAAAAAGAAAGAAGATAAAAAACTTTTAATGTAAGTTTTAATTCTTTTTTATTTATCAAATATATTTATTTACTTTATAAGATTAATGAAAATAAAAATTTGAAATAAAATGATTTAAATAAACATTAATTCTTTTTTATTTGTTATCCAATAAATTTATTTTAAAATTTTTTTAAATAAAATTAAAACTATTACTTATAAATTATAGAATTGTAATTAATATTAAAATACAATAATATTCTTATATATATAATAGATAATACATAAAAATAATATAATAAACGTAATAGGATATATTTGACAAGATTAACATAAAACAATTAATTCATGTATTATATTTGTTCTTTAAATTTTAATATATTTCATATTTGTATAATTGATGTAAAAACATGAAATATGATATCCATACGCAATTTATTAATTTACCACCAAAATATTAAAAACGAACCAAGAAATTTATAGAGACTGAGGAGGAAAAAGGGAAGGGATGAATTTGTCGAGCAACTCACCGAACCTAATTGAGCCTAGGCTTAAGCCAAAATTTTCATATTTTAGGTTGAGCTAGTTCGAAACAGTACTTCATATTAAAATAATATATTTTTATTTAAATTTAATTATAAAATATATAAATATTTATAAAATATAATTTTTTAATTGGATAAATAATAAAATAAACTTAAATAAACAAATCAAACTAAACTAAAAATAAATATAAATAAAAATTTTAAAATTTTTCAAGTTGGGCTTGATGAGCACTGCACATGACACCTTTAATCGGGGGACATGGGAGAAATGTGGTGATCAGCAGTACACTTAGGAAAAATTCAAACAAGACGTCGTCCATCAAACAATGTACTGACGTAATAGGAAAACGTCATCCCATATCTTAACCCAATGCTAGGATGAATATGAAAGAATATTTGAATCTTGGCTTGGTCTTAAACTAATTGGCCTCCCCTTTAACTTCAAGATAAGGATTGACTTTTCGTGGCCTCCATATGTTTTCTTTCATTTGATCTTAAATTTAGCATTTCCTACAAGATTTTAATTTCATGCTACTAAATTTTAGAAGGGATTATATTTATCTTTGTTTGATATTGTTGACAAACGCTATATATAAGGAATTTGGCACTATCTCATTTTCTAAATTTAATGTTTTAAATTTAAAATTTGATGGTAAAATAAAAAAAATTAAATTAAATACATATTTAACCCTTATAGTTTACCTCGATTCTTATTTTAATACTTCAAGAATTTTTTTTAACTTGATACTTATACTCTAAATCTTTATGACACATTGCACCAAAGTTAAAATTCCATTGCAACAAGTGGCTTTTATGACCAATAATACTCATCCATATGGCCAAAAAAGCCACATCAGCTTTATAATTTTTTTCAGTCAGCTTTATTTTTATTTTAAAAAAATACATTAAAATCAATTTATTTTATGACAAAAAGGACAACTAGCTAAATTAAGGAGTTTTTTCCAGGCTACCAGCTTCAATCTTCCAACCCCATGAAAGCCAAAAGAAAAGAGGATAAAACTTGAGCAAGATGAACTGGGCAAGCAAAATAGAATTTAATTTTTTAGCGAAAGGAATGGCGAAGACTCGTTTATGAGTGAAGCTAAGGTGATTAGATTAGGATTTAATTTGTTTTTGACTAAATGTTTACTTTGGTTTCTTTTATGAATATGAAAATTGATAATTGTTGATGGATTTAATTGAGTGATACCTTTTTCATTTTTGCTTAGATGATTTAAATTTAGGTTTTTTTTTTTTTGGCTTTTTAAGTGTTTGAATTTAAAAGATTTGATGATTTTTGGTGTTCTTTTGGGTTTGTTGGGGTGTCGCATCATGCCCTTACTCGATCGCTCGGATGAAGGCACGCGACTTAAAATATATGTAAAGGAATTGGTAAAATTTTTGATGATGGAGTGTTTTCTTGACTAGGACTTTTTCTTTGTAATACGAGAAGGGGATCATCAGATGAATCGCTCATCTAACCGTTCTTGGATGGCCATTACGAATGGCTGATGCTTAGAGTCTTCATCGATCATTTGGGCTAGGCATGACCGGCTGCCTATTGAAATTGACATTCTTAGTTACAAAAGTCAAAATATTGATTCCAAGGTGTACATGCTCCAGAGATTAGTTAGTTGGGTTCAGGAGTTGTTTACGTGCATGGATGTATTAACATCTCTACGACGCTCGAAATCGGTATCTTCTAATTGAATCTTACATTGAATTCAGTTTTCTTGGTTTTCACTTATCATTATCTTAATATAATGCCCTTTTATGCATGAATGTTATATAAATAGTAAATTCAAGTTTTAAGGAAAATTTTAACTCATATGAGCCCCAGAAAGGTGGAGAACATATAGATTTTTTACTAAAAGTAATCTCCAGATTTAATTTTTGAAAATCGAATATTTCTTGTTAGCACTAGAAAGATATCGACACAGAACATCGTCTTATAATTTTCAAAAAAAAAAATATGAATGCAAAATGGAGACCATAAAAGGAAAATGTATTAGTAAGACAAAAAGGAATATAATAAATATTGCATTAAAACAGACACATAAAAGCATAGAAAATGAGGAACAATTTGGATATATCCTGTAATTGTCTTTGATTATTGAAAAATAACTGAGATGACAATTTTAAATGCGTTTGGACTCATTAGCCATTGAAGGTTTGGAAAAAAGGTAATTTTGATTATAAAGGCTAGGGATGTCTACAAGAGAGAAAATTGAATTTGAGTGAAGTTTGAAAAGCGAGGTTATAGTATCTCAAAGAAAATGGGGTGGAATATCCTCGAAGATAAAAACTTTAGTAATTTGGAAAATGAATGATTTTGGTGAAAATATGGATTTTAACCTAAAATCATAATTTGAAATTAGCAACAATATAAAAAAGAAAATGGGCTTGGAATTGATTTTTCAAGTTAAGGTTAAATGCTATTTGCATCAAAATAGGGGAGTTTTTTCATTTTTGGATTTTCCTATAACTAAGCTTGGATTATAAACACTTGAATATCCGTGACAAAGAGAGTCAGTGACAATGGCTTCACAAGCTCATTAGTACAATCCCGAGACGTTTGGGACAATGGAATAGCCCATTAACTAAATCACTAATAAAGGGGTATTAAACCTCACAATCAAGACATAGATGCTTTAGGACAAGTAAAAAAGTATATTTTATTTTGAAAATCAAAATATTTAGCCTTAAACCATGAATCTAGACATAAAGCTTGATTTCTTTTTTTACCAAAATTAGAGGACTAATGGATTGGAAACCATAAATCCATACTAGTCTTCATTGATTAAAGTTAGCACGGACTTAATTTGAGGGTTTTTGAAAATAGATTTTTGCAAGCATCATAAAAATAATTTAACAAACATGTGATAAACTAAACGTGGTAGAAACATCAAACATAATGAGCATTCAAAACAACATAATAAATCAATAGTTAATCAATTCAAACAGGTTAAAAATGCAACCAAATGCATTGTCATGCTCTAAACATGCTAAGTTAAACGTCTAAACATTAAATGATCATTTGAACATGAATAAAGCATAGGAAAAGTGCATGAACAAGGGCTGTTATGATGGTAAACTAAAACATGGCATTTTAGGTCATCCAAGCAATATCAAAACATCTAAAAAGTCATAGAAATCCGAGAAATACAAAAACTAAGGCCATAATTATGCATGAGAGTTATAACAAGGTCATGATAAGATGGATAGCTTACAAGATGATGCAAATGATGAAAAACAGAAATAAGTGGAAAATGGATGGAAAATATAACAAGAAGCCTTAAACCTTAGCCTTGCCTTTGAGCAAAAAATAACTTTAACTTTGAGCTCACTTTCTTCCCTCTTTTTATTATTGATTAACAAGAAGGAAATGAAAACAAAGAGCTTTTTGGTTATGATATTAATAGAGTGGAGTTTGGAAGGTGAAAATGAAAGAAATGGAAAGTCTTAGAAGGGGTGAAAAAGAAGTTTTTGGAATAATGTTTTTGTTAAAGAGAATTTTTTTGAAGGTTGAGGTAATGTGTTGTATTTTCATTAATTGAAAATGAAAATCAAATGATATGGGACTACATTTCAACCATCAAAATGACCTAGCAAAGAGAGCATTTGAGACATTCATGGTGTACATAGTGAATCATTGTATTGAGGTGCAAGCTTTCACCATTTAATTGGTTAATCTTCATTCTTGCAACAAAGAAAGCCATGCATGAGCTGATCAAATAAGTAATCTCACCTTTATCCTTCATTAAATTAGAATTTCTCATGAAATGCCCTTATGTCAAGCTTAATTAATCTTTCCAAAATGTGCCAATCCAATGCTTAAAGCGTAACAATGAAATCCACATGATTTGTATGAAATTATGTCTAATATTGGATGATTTTTAAGGCCACAATCATGGCCAAGTTCGTGTTTTAATGCAATGGGGCAAGCAGTAAAAAATGCCATGAACTTAGCAAAATACACAAGATGTATCGACACATTGCTTGTTATATCGATACATTTGGGCAAAACCTAGAATGTATCTATACAATAAAGATTGTATCAATACATTTCTAGAATGTATTGATACAATCATTTATGCATCAATACGTTTTGGGTAAAAATCAAATTTTAGCTATATAATAACCCTGTATTGATACAATTGCTCATGTATCAATATACATTCTTATTTTTTATCGATATAAACAATGGAATGTTGAATTTTGGTGATTGGAGACTTGTATTGATATATGTAAGCTATGTGTCGATACATTCATATAAAAATATAGATTTTTCATACCTTTGGCTCTTCAAACATCTTACCCTAGCCAGGAATGACAGGGAACTAAACCATGCTCACCCGAATGATTCCAATAGTGCCTTGAATGATGAATTTTGATGCCTTGAATGTTGACCTAAATAAAATAAGGTGTCTACATAGGGTTTTTAAATTTTGTTTGTCTCTTTGGAAAATGGAAGAAAAAATTGTTCGGTAACACATGTACAAAACTAGCTTTGTTGAGACTGAGAACGTGATGAAGGATTCATTTTGGTTCTTTGTCAAATTGGAAGGAAGAAGATGGGGAGATTGTCCATTTTTTATGGGTTTTGGAAATTTTTTAGAAGTTTATAGAGAAACAAAAATAATTTTATGCTTAATAAAATTGATAAAAGCCAAATATGATGTGGATTTGGCCAAATGGCCACATCTTTTTAGCCATAAAAGCCATGTGAACTTTTTTTTTTTTTGCAAAGGAATATCACATTGATGCAATGTGTTTAACAGAATAAAACTATAGGTATCTAGTTGACAAAAACTTTTCTTTAAGGTACCAATCTAAAAAATAAGGCTAAACTATAGGCACAAAATAAGTATTTAACCCTAAATTTTAATTCCATCAGTATCATCCCACGACAAGGTTTGCTTTGCTGCATCTATAAACACATCACAATGTGTAATTTTATATCAACATTGAATTCAGTTGCCCATAATGCCTTGCCTCAGTGACAAAGAGGTGGTAATAAGGTATTAGATTGAATTGTGTTTGGGTTATGTCAAATCAAATGAAGTTGTTTTAGTTGATGAAATTTTAAATTAGGGCCCGATTACTTCAAATTTAATATTTAAGTTATTCAAAGTTTAAGTCATTAGTTCTATGTGTGTGTGTGTTTTTTTTAATTATTGAATTTTAAAGTAAAATCAATTTAATTTCAAATTTATTTAAATCTATCTTTTAGGTTGCTAACATTTGAAATATTTTAAATTTTAATTAATTTAGCTTGAGTTATTTCAAATTTAAATTGAGCAGTTTCAACTAAATAATTTGAATTATTAACCTTTTTTTTAACTAAATCAAATTAAATCAAATTCAGATTTTAATGAGTTAGGTTAGTTTTTCAAATTGAGGTAAGTTTTGTCAATTCTTGTAAGAAAAAAGAGGTCCTTAAATCTTGAATAGGTTTTTTTTAATGGTACATTGAAATCTTGAATAGTTAGGTTTATGTCAAATCGTATATGAGTTTGATTCAACTCTATATATTAAATTTATCTAATGCATTATATTATGATCCATTATGTTCGAAGATTTTTGAGTCATGGTCAAATACCATCGTGTATAAATTTTACTAATTCTTTGTTTTTTTTTTATTTGAGATATGATTATAATTGTTATTGGTACTTAGAATTTCATCAAAAAATAAAAATAAAATTAAAGTTAAAATTAAGATCATAATCTTAATTATAATCAATCATTTTCATGAGTTGGGTATTTAGTATCCAAATTCGACTTGTTTCAAAGATTTGAGATTCATATTTTGCTCAAACCCGTTTAGATTTGCAAAACATAATTCAAATTCACCCATTTTATTTACAAAATAAAAAAATATTATTTTTTAATCTTTAGTAATTTTTTCTTTTATTTAATTTTAAAATATAAATAAATTAACGTATCTTTTTAATGTGTACACTATTAAATTATATATTTATATGATATAAGTTACATAATATATAAAAAATATATATTTTATATAATTAAAAAATAGATCGGACCAAATTAGGCTTAAATTTTGGAACCAAGATCCGATATGTTGTTAAATGGGTTTAATTTTTTGCTTAAACCTATTTTCAAATCTAATATTTTTGTTCAAATTATCTCAAATATCATACTAAATTTTGAGTTTCAATAGGTAATCAAATTCTTGAATAGATCCATCTGCTATTCTATTGAATACTCAATTAATTAGATGAATTATAAAATAAAATCAGCAAAAGTTTATTGAGAATCTCTCTACTGTAGTGAAATAAATATTTTAATTCTTGAACTATTTAGTTTAATATTTTAGTCCTTATACTTTTGAAATTTTAATAAATAAGAAAAAATAGTTGATGGTGTTAAAATACTATTTGAATACCAATAAAATGCTGACGTATAATTTAATATGAAATTGAATACATAAAATAACCTAAACCCGATCCTAAACCCAAACCTATTTTTGTATAAAATTTAAAATTTCGTTTCACATAACACGTCAACATTTTATGGCATTTAAATAATTTTTTTAGCACCGTTAATACATTTTTATTATTTGTTATAATTTTAAAAGTACATGGATTAAAATATTGATTTAGTAGTATAGAAACTAAAATCCTTATTTCATTAATAATACAAAGATTTCTATTAAACTTTTAACTGTAAAAGTTCAGTACAAATTCTTGTACCATAATAAATGGAGCATTTTAGTTCTTATACTATTAAGATTAGTATTTAGTATTGTACTTTTAAAATTATAGCAAATAAAGAAAAATAATTAACGATGTTAAAAAAATATTTAAAAATTGATAAAATAATGACGTATCTTATGATATTAAATTTTAAATTTTATATAAAAATAAGTTTGGGTTTAGCCTTGGATTTGAGTTATTTTTTTGCATAGAATTTAAAATTTCAAATCATATGATATGTAAGTAATTTATCGAAATCAAATAATTTTTTAACACTGTTAATAATTTTTTTATTTACTGCAATTTTAAGAATATAAAAACTAAAATACTAAATTTAATAATACAAAAAATTAAAATATTTTTTATCTTATAATACAAAAACTATCAATAAACTTGTACTAACTTTCAACATATAAAATCATATCAAACTCATGCAAAATAAACTTAAACCGGTGACAAAAAAAACTTTTGGAAATCTTCTTAGTCGTTTGCTGCAAGATATCATTGAGTCTCAAATAAGTCAGTTTCACCGACAACTTTTACAAATAAAAAAAAAGCATTTTTTTTGGATAAATAAAAAAAATGCACATTTTTATTTTATGAATGTAAACAAGTTGCAAAAACTGGCCGCCGTCCTTCAGCGTCGATGAAAATTAAAAACAGGAAAAGAAGTGATGAAACCTGAACGTTACTGGAACACATCAACGTCGTGAAAAAAAACAAAAGAGCATAGGCTACGTGGCAGGGTTTTATTTTACTAAAGAAAAATTGGTTGGTTGGCGCAGATGGTCCAAGTGAAATGAACATTTGATCGTTCATCACGTTCTAGGAAGCTTCTTGTTTTATAAATTATTTGGTGCTGATACCTGCTGTTCCTTCGTCCCCAAGTTGCCGACCTTGACTCTATCTGTCCGCTCGTCTTTCTCTTACTCTTGCACTCACTTTCTATGTTTGACTATTTTTCCCTTTTTTTTTCTTTTAATTTTATTTTATGCTTGGGTAACCAATGATTTCCCGGTTGTTAGATATCTATATTTGTGTTTTAAATTCAGTTATTATTCTAACTGCATTTGATTTAAAGAGATATTCATTAGCTATCTAAATCAGTTAAATATTTATATTTCTTAAATATTTTTACAAAATAAAATATAAACTAAATGAGAATTAATTATAAAATAAATATAAAATACATATATGTAAATTTATTATCTATATAAATAAAATAAATTTAAATATATGATATTATTTAAACTAAAATCAAATTGGATTTGGATAATAAATATTTTTAAGTATCAAGTTTTTGTTTTAAATAAAAGTGTAATTTTTTAAGTGAAATGTGGATAATTTTTATTAAAAATATAATAGTTAATTATTATTTTAAGTAAAAAGACACAAATACTCTTAATTGTATATTTATTAAAATAGCTTCATTTAGTTTTCTTATCAATTTATCAAGTTAGTGTCACTTGATTTTTGACATCAATACCAGACAAAGTTTTTATAATAATATAAACAACTAAATTTTGATCCATCCACTAACATTTTTTTTCTTTTAATCTGTTTTTTTGGAAGAAATAACTTATTAGAAAATACAAGCATCTTGGTAATTTTTTTAAATGATAATTAATTATTATCTTAAGTAAAAAGATACAAATACCT
>JBBYHO010000003.1:4373832-4393530 GCA_038382025.1 Adansonia gregorii
TAAAATGGTAAAATAGTATTTTAATGATAATTATATTAATATAAATAATATTTCCAATATTTATGTAATTAATGTTTTTATAATAAATAGTATATTTTAAATATTTAATATTAATATAATGTTTTAGTCTTAAATATTCTAATCAAAATATTACTATTTGGGATATTACTACTGTAATAATAAATAGTTTTTAATATTTTAACATTAATAATTTAATATTTATATCAATATTGCTATTTTTAAAAAATAGAAATTCTAGAAAATAATCAAATAACAAAAAATATATATCTTTTCATTGATTCATCCAAATATCAAAAAAAAAAACCTTCGACCTCTAAAAAAATGCTAAAATTTTTTGAAAAATAATTTTTGAAAGCTAATTTCAACAAAACATTTGTCTCACCACCACCAAAAAATACTTCTGTCTTTGTCTTGTTGTCCTTTCTCTACCCGTTTTCTAAAATTATAATGAATATTTTTTGGGAAGAGAAACGCGTCCAAAAAGAATTTGGGAATGGAAGCAGAATGCTTCCAACCGGTTAAGCTTGGAGGTGGACACGGACAAATTTCCCATTTTTTTTCCTTCTTGTGTCTCTTCATTTGCTAAAATTTTTTATTTTCATTTCAACAACCTATTTTGATGGTTTAACGTATACTTATTTTTTTTAGAGAAAAACAAAGTTTAATTATATATATAGAAATTTGTCAATGTACTCTCGCTGTTATTTAAGCTAAAGTTTGATTTTTTTTCTTTTTGTTGGTTAAAATTTTAAATTTAGAAATTGTAAATAAAAAGGCATTTTTGCGTGTCAGAATATGGAATTAGACAAATACGTTAGTTGAAATTATTAAAAAAAAATGTGGGAAGGAGAGATACGTACAAATAAAAAATTCATTGAGGGTGTTCTTTGTATTTTGAAATTAGCATTAATTTTGAAGAAATATAATTGTGTAAAAGGCATAGAAATATATTTTGGAAAGTGAGAAGTGATTTAAATTAAGAATAGCACAAGATATGATTGTAAACGAAAATTAATTTATGTAATGTAAGTCAAACACATTTTACCCTAATTCGTTAACATGTAACATAGGACCGTAAGGGTACATTTACGTATTACTAAGAATTAACTTTTGATACAATTGAGCGCCACTTCGAACGGGTCAAGTGGTCCTAACCTCCGAAAAAGTTGGCTTTACTTCTGTCATAGCCCACAATTTTACAAGTTACTCTTACATGGTATTTAATAAACTCTCCTTCATCGCCTGGAGTGTTTGAGATAAGACTTAAATTAAAAAAATAGCCCTTGAATTATAGTTTTTTTTTTCAGTTTAATACTTTATGAATTTTTGTTTGTACCTATATTGTAATATGTTTATCAGTTTTGCACTTCAACTTTAATATTGTTAAAAAAAGTAAATTTTTTATTTTTTTTTCAACCAATGAAATTATGTCAAGTGTTATTGACATAGGCAATATATGTTATGTGTCACAATTTAATTAGTCCACGTTGTCATTAAGTAACAGTATTAGGATGAAATACCAAATTGATTGATAAAATTATATTATAAATATCAAACTAAAAACAAAAATTCATAAAGTACTAAAATGAAAAAAAAAAAAAAAAACAAAAGTATAGCCTAAGAGCTATTTTTTATATTAAGCCCTTGAGATAAAGAGTCCACTTATATTAATACCAAATGTGCCAATTGCAGAATCAAATTAGCTTCAAATCGTGTTGATTCAAAATGGATCAATAAAAATATTTAAATTTTAAAGTCATTTTTGAATTCCAATTATTTCGATCTCAAATCATTTTAATTTGAAATCATTTCAAGTTCGAAACATTTCAATTTTAGATCTATTGTATTAATCAAGTTTAATTCTCATATTATTCATATTTGAATCAGTCAGATTTAATATTCAAATTTATTATGTTTGAATCAATCAGATTCAAAATTCCAAGTTTTCGAGTTTGTTCATTTTCAAGCATAGATTGGTCAACTTCATGCATGCTTAACGTTTTCTGATCAAATTGGATCAAGCTTGGGTTCATGTAAGTTCAACAAATTTTTTGAATTCAAATCTAAATCAACAAGTCTAATTAATAAAAAAACTAATTTAATCTTGCACATTTTTATAACTTTTTATATTATATATTTGCTTAATCCAAAGCTATATATATATATATATATTTAATCCATTCATCCCATAAACAGCTATCCTAGAAGACCCAATTGCTTTCTATCCAATTGCGGAGGGAAAAGTAAAAGAATCAGAGAACATGGTGCAGTCAAAATCCAAAATTCACCAAACCATATTTCATGCTCTGTGATGACCTCCAAAAAAGAAAGGGTCAGAAAAGTGAAAAACAACTCAATCCCTGTCTCCATCTACTGGTGATATGGCTAATACCAAAAGCCAAATAAGGGCTGAGATATTACAGCATTGGGGACAAAAAAATATCGATACAATTTGTAATTACAAACTCAACATGGCGGCCTGTAAACAAATATATTAGAACACAAAACCTTGCTACTCAACAAGTTTAATCCAAGATAGCCAGTTTTCAAATCGAATGCTACACAAATCTCAATACCAAGGTTTTTCTTACCGAGTTAACCATGTACCATGTTAAAGAATAGTCCTTTCTTCTTCCCTTTCCTCCTCTCAGCAGCCTGCAAAAGCTAATAAGAGAAATCTCTTGTAAACAGAAGGGTTTTAGAATAATGCAAGGAGTAACGGAATTTTAACCGAATAAAACCTATCAAAACAGTAACTTTGATCCTATAGCATTATTGCACATAAATACTAGAAACTGAGCTAATCAGGTTTTTTTTAATAATTATTTATTTGAAAGCTAATAAATTCCAGTGACTCTGCAAGTAACAGGTCGCTATCTTTAACCGCAACCAAACTTAGGACCCATGTGTGAATGTAAGGAAAAAATCACCTATTCCTCTCTGACTTGTGTGACGGATTGGTCAAAATCAAATATCTAGCAGGGGCTGAAACTCAAATCTGATTATGGATGCTAAAATCTCGGATATTGAAACTTTGTTTAGATACATTATAAAACTATAGCAAGATAGCAAATAGATTCCCATCATTTAAAAAAGTTAAAACAAGAAGGCCACAAATAAATGGTAGCGGAAAAATTTATGTAATTAGAGATATAGTAAGGTTTGAAGTCTTGTAATTACTACTTTGGGTGCTAAAATGATGAATAAAATTTTAGAATAGTTCGGTCAGAACCTCATACAACTACTTTGGGAGTTAAAATTAATGACAAATAAGATTTTAACTGTTACTGGTCAAATTTGAGCCAAAAAGAAAAGGACAAAAAGTAAAAGCATCATCCTTGGACATAAAGAATGATGATAAAGGTCCAAATCAATGCAAGTTTGCAGGAACAGACTTGAGGTGCATTAAATCTTCTATTTTAGAGAAGAATATCAGTCAACCAGTCCAGAATGACTTAAGGTATAACCAAGGCAATGACTAAGAAATTCAGGCAAATAAATGACCAAGGCATGTTCAAGAATAGATGTACGCAACTGAAGCAGAACATAAGAAATTCTACTCATAGAAGTTTAAAAAAAAAAAAATTGGAAAAACATTCTTGGACCCCTCAGTAATTATCAATATTATTCTATCAGTAAATACAAAGAGATACCAGAAGATTTTATTTAAAATTTAAACATCAATCTAAAGCCGATACATAAAACTTAAGATATTCACACTTTGAAGGTCTGAAAGTAGATTTACAGATCCAGGATGCAGAAAACAATTAGTTTGAAGCTCTTGATCAATTTTAAATTTCTATGGGGGAGTGCACATGCGAGCATTAAAATGTCAATGTTTCTACTCTTTCACAGATAAAGAAAAATGGATAGAAGAGAAGAGTAATACCCGTTTGATAAATAATCTCAAGGTGAGCACAATTGTATCTCTTGAACTGCACAAATGAAATGTAAACATAAACAAACTACCCTCTGCACACCTACCGTCGATGAAAAATAAATATATTTTAATTTAATTAAAATATAAACGAAAAAAATCTTGAAAAACAAAATAAAATAGTTGTAACTTTTACAATGTTCTACCTAAAGAGATTAAGGAGACAAAAGTATTGGATGTATAACATGTACAGTTGGTTTAGGCAAGAATAAAAGCGCAAGTAAATGAAGTTCAGATTTAAAAAATTAAAAAAAAAAAAAAAGAAGGAAAACAAAAGTCTAAGTTTTAACTGGAATGAAACCAAGTTGGCACACACCAATTTCAAGATCTGACATTAGACATTAGAATAGAAGCTCAATCACAGCAGAAACAATGTCCAGAAGCCATTGAACCCTCCTTAATCTTACAACAGAATCTGAGGAGGCATGCCAGAAACATGATCCCAAGGACCTTTCAAAGGTTTGCTAAAGCTTGTTCTCAGCCCCAAGTTTTAATTCAGCACACGTCCATAAGAGCTTGAATTGTCAAAAGTACACAAATGTGTCTTATCTCTATATAATCTATATCTTTAAGGAAAAAAAATAGCTGCCTTTAATTATCCCTGTTGTTTTATTCTTTTAAAGCAAAAAAATTTCTTTTGCTGTATATGATCAGTTTACCTTTCTTCCATTGATATATTGAGCCGTTCTATATTTTTAGGCCTCCATTCGAGGAAAGTTTAGTATTAGACATTTATTAGGTAGATCTTGTGTGCTCAGAGTGCCAAGGTCACATTCATATCAATATTTCCTCATTTTAATCAGAGCTCCATCTTCAATTACTTTTTCAGTGGATTGCCATTATAAGTTCATAATGGAAATAACCATAGGCATAAAATCTACAAATCCACACGGAATTGCAGATGTCTTATTTTCTTTCTCTTGCTTTATGATTCAGATCAGTAACTGGCTTTGGTTTATTCCATGACCTTGCAGAAAAGGCTCTGATTGATTTCTTTAAAACCTAGATAAAGCCCTTTCCAAGCCAGCATTACCTAGCAATATTTCAACCGGAAAATCCCAATTCTACTTCCAATAAGCTTTTCACAGCACAATAAACAGTTTCCAAATATGGTTTTTCTTGATCAGCTAATCAACCCAAATCTTCTGTTACAATTTTCACACCCCAACTGTTACAAACTTTTACCCTCTCAATATGATATTAACCATCTACAAAACCTCAAAAAAAAAAAAAAAAAAAAAACTACCCACTGCTGTCCTACCTCCATCTTAATTTCAAATTTCACAACCAACATCTCCCTTTCAATTTCACTTTCTTCGACTATTATCTCCCCACCTACTCTCTTCAATTCTCTCATCATCTAGTCATTTTCCACTGGCTACTACGAGCAGTAAAGCACCGAGGATTAGTCCTTACTACAGCTAGTTAATAAAACCTTGCCATAATCACCAACGTTGTTACAAATCAAAGATTGCTTCTTTTTGCATTTCTGATAAGTTAACCAAATAGAAATGATAGAGAGCTTCTTCATAATATCAAACAATAACATACATAATTGAAAAAGTGATCACTGTACTGCTGACCATAAAACTTACAGGTTCGAAGAACATTAAGGTGTCCCCCTTGGGATGAAACAGAAGTACCTTGCCAGTTCTTAGTAAAATAATATTAATTTTGTGAACTTTGGAACGTGTTGTACCATGCTTATGGATATGGAGTTCTCTGTTAATTTCTTAATCAGCAATTATTTATTTATTACGTGTGGTACCATGCTTATGGCTATGGAGTTCTCTGTTAATTTCTTAATCAGCAATTATTTATTTATTACAAGGGAAACTTCAAACTTACCAGCTAGCATCAGGAGAGCTGCCATTAACTCGTAATAGGCGCTGAACACCATTTGATTCAATAATCATAAACTCTGTAGGCTCTTCAAATGTTATTTTAATCTAGAGAAAACAATAAAAACACAAAAAGATACCAACATTAATATATAAGAAAGTAAATTTCAGAACACTCACCATCACTAATGTCTCAGCGAACTCAATTCCATTATTTCCTTGAAAAAGCTATACATGGACACAAATATATTTAGGCAACAATGAAGGATCACTGCTTTCAGCAGACAAGAAATGCAGAATATGACATTGTACATCCTAAAGTGAATATTAATTATTACTAGGATCTGAAAATTTATTTCTAATTCTATATTTTTAGCTTAGCATAATCTTGGATCCCTATCATTGTAATAAAACAATAAGATCTGTTGTGAGATTTGATTTCCAGCAAGAACTTAACTTTATTGTGCTAGATTCATTTATGACAAATAACCTCAAAAACTTGTTTAAGTGAGTTTAGCTTTACTTTCAACATAATATCTTTAATAAGAGGACGCAGGGAAAGCCATATATACTTGGTTCATAAAGTGGAAAAAAAAAATAGCAATATTATGAAACAGTGTATAGGAAGGCATTGAGTGCCTTGAGGTTTATGTTAATGTGCATCATAATCTTAATAAAATATTACAGTCAATGGTGCTCAAAGCAGCTACTTTTTTATCCAACAAAGGAGGAAAGTCTCTGAAGTTCTCTGCATCATAAACTTCATGCATCTAAATCAATTGTTGTTAATGAATAAAAGGGCTATAGAGCATAAATCTTGTGCAAAAATCAAGCGACCAGATGTGAGGTTTAGTGCCAGAAAGAATAGGGATCCAATCAAGGAACACAAAGTATGAAGCCTCAGGGATTTTTTGTCTTCTATTTTCATCATTCAATTCCCTTTTTTTTTTAATTAAGATTTCCAATCAATTCAGATCCCAAAATTGCTCTAAATATTAAACTCCTAGCTCCTTACATCACTCCAACAGGGTCTCAAAAGAACAAGTTATGAGTCATACCTGAGGGGTTGGATAAAACTTTCCAGTGACTACGAGACCATCAGGTCCATTACACTTAATACTGTAACCGTCCCTTTTAATAGCCAATGTAGCCGGTTCCCATATACCAAGATATCCTGTCTGCAATATAAAAAAAAACTTAAAAGTACTCTTTAACTGTGACATTGTCATGTTAAACAAAATTAATAGCCTAAACTTGTCTGCTGAAAAGCACTAGATAACTAAAAAAACCATTATCACACAATGGGCCAGCATATACAACCATACAAATGTAGAAGTCATACCGAGAATGAAACACTATATGAAGCATGACCACTACGAAGAGTCTTCTCTATATGGCCTTGCATCTCCAGATCTGTTAAAAGTCGGGAAAGAGAATAAGCATGAAATGAATTCTCTATATCCATGCCAGAAAATGATTCAACAAGTTAACAAGAGATTACACAGAGTTTCTAACAATTTTCAAGTGAAAAAAGACACCAAAATCGTTCAAGCACAAAACAACATAAACTTAATCCGGTTAATAGAAGAGACAATATAACCAAAGCAGATACTGCTGCTCTTTCTCCCTTATGAGAAAAAAAATAAAAAACATGATCACAGGGATAAACGTAGAGATCCCCTCCATTAAGTTGTCATTAATTTCCAATTCATTGATTATCACCATTCACATCTGTGGGATTCTGTTACTAGTAATGGATCGCCCATATGCAAATGATGATGATGATGATGATGATGTGTTGGAGGAGGAGCAGAACCTGCATGGATATTGTTGTTGACCGACTTTCAATCTAATAAAAGGTTGACAGTTGTGTCATTGTTTGTTTAGCACTCCTCATTAGTCAAAGTACAGTACACAACAACTCAACGATAATATTACAGTAATAAAATCAACTGGTGGTTACTAGGTTTTTCTCCAATTTCAAAAAATCTCATTTCCAAATATTACCCAAAGGAAAAAAAAAAAAAAAAAAAGCTGTGACAGAGAAACATGAAGTACTATCCAAATCACTCACCACATGTGATCTTCTTGTGCTCATTGGCAAAGACCTTCACCAGCTCTCCCTAAATGGACAAAGAAAACAAGTTACTCAATTTGGCAGCAACAACAAATAGATCTTGTGCATATTTCACAACTATTGACTGCAACATACCCAAAAAGGAATGATTGCAAAATTTACAACAAACAACCACCATATTCATCTTTATAGATGACAATCACCGTCCAATCTGGTGGCACCTCTAGATGTCATATCAGCATGAGGAACTTTTAGGTCCAGCACTCAGACCAAGATAAATGGTAGGGGAACAAATCCTATTAGGCAAGGAATAAAAAATGGATGTACAAAAATGGAAAGCCTTCTTGCAAGACAGAAATGAATTGCCAGTGCAATAGGATACCTCTTTCTCCATTTCACAATAAATGTTTGAAATTCACGAACTTTAAGAAGGGTTTACTTTTGAATTTTTTTTCATAGTATTATCGGAGGCTACACAATGGAAAGTAGTAGTCTCCCATCCATATTCTACCCCTCCCTTCCGAAGAATCAAACTTGAGAGCCACAAGTTTAAGGCTTAGGTTCTTAGCTGCTGGCATGTCCCTTAAGGGTAGAAATGTTGAATTTGATGATTGCAGACATGAATTCCCCCATCGATTATAAACCTTTCTGACTTGCAGTATTTTTAGTAAATTAAAGAATATAAAGAATATTCAACATAAAATTAATCTACTTTTGAAAAGGACTAACATATTGAGGTACTCACGAAGGGAAAGTGGGAAAAATATTTTGAGACCTAGGGATTAAGAATGGTAGGTATTGTTGGAGAAAAGTTAATCCTTGAGTCGATGAATAGCAGCATTATGAGAGATCAATACTAGAAACTACTTAAACTGAATAGCCTTAGCTAAGGGGTTTTGGGCCCCATATGTCTCTTTTAAATCTCGGTTCCAACCGCACTTCCACAAGTAAACCTCAACAAATATCCAGTTCAGATGTGAGTCGTGATTAAGCTCCCATGTGCAAGTAAATAATGCAATGCCCAATACTGGAACTCTTTGTGCCCCATAATTCTCTTCGCCAACTCCATAAAGCTATCACAGCTAAGCTGCCACCTAATAGAAAAAAATTACTCTCCAAAAGCAAAGAACAATCACTTATTGGCAAAGATATAAGCACCAAATCAGCATTAGCTTTGCTAATTTTTTCCAGCATATAATACATGAAGATCTTATGTGGCAAGGATATGTGAAGCCTACGATTTCCATCCAATAGATCTTAGCAAGGAAAAAAAAAATAACATTACAAGCGCCAGTTCAACGAAATATATAGATAGAGACCAATTCAGATTTTGTTCAAATAGCACAAGGGAGCACGTAAACAATCCAATTCGCAATATTGGAACTCTTTGTGCCCCATAATTCTCTTCGCCAACTGCAAAACAATCACGGCAAAGCTGCTGCCTAATAAAAAAGAACAATCACTTACATGGCAAAGATATAAGCACCAAGTCAGCATTAGCTATGCTAATTTTTTCCAGAATATAATTCAGGAAGATCTTATGTGGCAAAGATATGTGAACCCTGTGATTTCCATCCAATTGATCTTCGGAGGAAAAAAATTTAACACAATAAGGGCTCAGTTCAACCAGTAGATGGATAGGAGCAGATTCAGATTTTGTTCAAATAGCACAAGAGATTTACAAGTTTTTTTTTCCCCCTAAACATTTCTTTTTATTGTTGTTTGCTTCCACATTAATTATAGTTGGAATTCTACCACAACAATATCATTACAACATTTAGATGAAAACAAACCCACTATCCCCAAAAAAGAAAATGACGAGTGAGCAATTTTCTAATATGATGTTCTCACTGACACACGTGCAAAATATACATAAGTAAATATGATAACTCCACAACGCAAACTAGCAAATGCATGGATTTTATTAAACAGGTCTTCCCTGGTAAATATTCGATAAGTGGCTGCATTGTCAAAAACTTCTGTTTTTTTTCTTTCAACATTCTAAACTCACCATGCAATTTGTCCTATGATGCTGAGACTTGCCTTCTACCAGAATCATAGGCAAAAACAGAAAAGCCAAGGATACATATGAATGTACAAGGTGCCAACTCTGGGAAATGGCATCGAAGTAAAGTCAGTACCTTGCGATTCCTGTTATCTAGAGGCTGGACTTCAATAGCAAGGTATGTATCAACATCATCAGCAGTAACAAGATAGTTTGGTTGCTTAGCTCCTGTTTTTCAAAACTCTTTTAGAAACATATTCAATAAATAACAGGGATTACATGAAAAGAGAAGTTAGAGAACCTCAAAACATGAAGGACAAGAAACTACCATCGATATAATTAACAGATCCATCTTCCATATGGCGCACCCACTGCCATTGCAAGCACATCACAGCATTATATATTCATACCTTCGAATCTAGAGAAATGTTATCTAATCAAAGGCACCTTCAAATACATCAAAGTACCCAGAATGCTAAATCTTTAAAATAAAGGGTAGAAAAATCCGGACAAAGAACCTCGAAATTACAGCTGGTAGTTCCATTAATAGAATATCCACATGCCTGGAGTTCCCTCCCTGGATAAGCTTCACCTGAAATTTGGAGACCTTCTACGGCTGGAGGTGGATCATCCTCTGCAGATGCAGAAAGCAATAAACAATTTAAGATGGTCAATAGTGATGATTGCAACCAATGAAGCACGGTAACACCATACCCTCAGAAAAAGAAGATAAATGCTCTTCAAGATCTGGTTGTAGATAAGGAGGATACGAAGCACTGGGGTCATCAAGTGCAGTGGCATAAGGAGAGTTCCCTGAGCCCCAGTTGGAGGGAGGTTCTCTTTCGTTCTGATGTCCCTCAGCATCAGGATAATCCATCTCACTGCTGCTAACAGGATCACGAAAGGTAACTTGTTTATTAATGGTTTCTTCAGCATATCGAGTAGCATGCATATCATCGTTTGTAACTGCCAGCTGTGTTGGTATCTCATTCGCAGTGGAAGTCCTGGCAACCAATATCATCAATTTTTTCTTCAGTTTAACATGTTGAATACTACCATGCCCTTTGTCATACAAAAATGCTCAGCATCTGTACTTACAGAAAATTCTACATGTCTTTCGTCAAAAACTATCTACAAGGAAATATAAGTAAAATTTTCTCCTAAAAAACTGTTCATCAAGACTAAGTTTTTAGCATCCTAATTTGAATATTTCTCAAAATGCTTATATGCATATCAATTATAAGGTATTGCTCTTAAATGACTCACAAATCTTAATAAAGAGATGCCAGATTTCTTTGTATGATTCACAAATAATGAGGTAAACTGACTTCTTTTTCTCTATATATCTCTTCCTCCTCATATTTAAATTTATTTAATTTTGAATTGTGTTAAAAAAAAAAAAAGGATTTAGCTTCTCTCAACTTTATCACAAATGCAAAAGATAAACTAATATATTGTATCTATAGAGTAATTAATTCTGTTCAAAGCAAGGAATTGTAGATACCGTATTTTCAATAATAAAGATTCATAAATAAAAGATGAAACAATATTAAGAGAGAAACTACCCACAAGTAATACTACAAATGGAGAAAAAAATCAAATTGAGAAAGCCAAGAAGGTTATTCCCAACTGGCAACTGTGTAAAAGTATAATAAAGCTAAGGATTTTAGATTAAACAATATAAAACATGTGAAGCACAATTCTGGTAGATCTATTGGTTACATGCATAAAAAACATTAGCAATAAAATGAGAATGACATGAAAGATGTTAGCACAGAAAACATAGGCATGATAAGTCTCGGCATCTTGGATTTATGATCAACAAAGATAGCAAGATTGATTGATATTTACGAGAACAAAGCACAGATCAGAACAAGCAATGCAACTGAAATACTAGCTTAGAGTTAAACAATAACAAAATGTAACAAATGGACGATCACAACTATAAGAATACAAATACAAATATGCCACAATAAAAGAAAAGACTGAATAAAAAAGGGCAAATTCCTACTTAGGGGTGAGGTCGCACTAAGAACAGCATAATTGAATGAAAAGACAAACTAATCATTGATCAGGTGCGATGTAAGATTTTACATGCATTGAGGCTCCATTTGGTTTCAGAAGAACCATCAATGCAGGATGTTTTGGGCATTTTATTGCCCAATTGTGCTTCAGCAATCTGTTTGGATTGCACAATCCAGCACAGTGGTGAGCCTCTGGTTCCTACTTTTTCACTAGAGTTTTATGCTCCAGTGTAAATTGTCATGTTTCACTGGACCCTTTTTACCTTTTTTACCAATGCTTTTTCTTTTCTTTTCCTTTTTTTTTCCTTTAGATATTTATATAACATATTCTCTCTTTTGCATTTTTTTTGTTTTATTTTTCTATTTTTATTTAAAATTTTTAAATAACTTTATTAATTTATACACAATAAATAAAATCTATTATTATAAAATAAATTAATAATTATTATTATTATTATCAAAGTTTCAACAAATTTTTTTATTTTTCAGTTTGTTCAACTTTTTTATTCAAAAGCTTTAAATTATTTATTTTGCTTTTTAATAATCTTGATTTAAAGGTTTTCAAAACTTATTCATTTAATATAATAATAAATTTATATAACTATATATTAATTAATAAAATATTTAAACAAATATAAAATAAAGTATCAATATTTTAGTCATTTTAATAATTCTTAATTATTTATTAACTTTTCAAAAATGTTAAAAGTTCCATTATATATAAATTTTAATCTGATATCCTTAATATTCATTTTGCATTCTTACTACAGTTTACCCCACTGCAACCACTACTTTTACATCCAAACAAATATCACACTAACGATTCTAATCACGCAATAGTACTCAATTTCAATGCTACAAAAATTAATTTCACCACCACCTCTGTTTTTAATCTCATTGAAGCTAATCTCACCACCCATCCAAATGGACCCTAAGCAATTTAACATTATAAGACTGAAGGCAGCACAATATCATACAATGAAGACACAAATATTTTATTTTTAAGTAAGTTATGTCACTGTGTCCTGGAATAAGGTGAAAAGTCACACATTATCACAAGCGAAACTTCCAAAGATACTTTAACCTATTACAGCTCATTACTAAACCAGATCACTTCCTTTTTGTCCCGCCCCCCTTTTAACCTCTGTGGGCTGACCTTATACCCCCATCCCTAAAGTTCATAGTAAACATCATAAAGCTCATTGAAAATAATTTTAAAAGAGGAATCTTGGTTACAATAATTAATCCCCTTCATTTGCCACCAACTCTACCTCAGGGCTTGCTGAAAGAAAAGCTTTTATTGAACAGAACACAAATCGTTATTACCATTTTTTGTCATACTATCTTATTCACGATTTAAACATACGAGAGCAGAAGTAGGGGGGATGGGGAGAAAATACTGAATTTTGTAAAGTTCAGATTATTTTCTGTTTTTCTCTGGATACAAATTATATATAATCTTTTTAGGCAAGGAAAAGATTTTTACATAATAACACAACAGTTCCACAAGACAGCAATTGCAGATGAAAGTCTAACAACATTAGAAGCACTGAATTCAGTTCTTCCCTTCCAAATAGCTCTACATTATGGCTTCCCAAAAGAAGAGTACTTGTTATGAGCAGAAAACAGTTACAATATTTCCATTTCTGGTCATAGTATCTTCTTACTTACTTATGCAATGGGAGGGGAGAGGGCAATTTCAAATTATGGACAGTATTTTTTTTTTTCCCTTTTTTCTCCAGATATAAATCCTATATTATTAAGTCTTAGGCAAGAAGTTACACTATATCGAATTTCCAAAGAACAGCAACTTCAGAATATAAAGTATACCAATATGGTTAACCAGTTGGCAGATTATCATACATGGAGGCAGTATCATGTCACAATGGAAGGTCCATATTGGTTCATTATGAAAATATAGCTTTCGAAATGATTTATGCATATGCGACAGCAAAAAGAATTCAATGAAAACAGAACCCACCAACAAATGCAGATGGTTGTAATTTGTACATTCAGTTCATAGTAGCAGTCGCCATTTGAACAGGCTCACCTGCTTGCTATCGGTGAATGCCTCCCCAAGTCATCAGGATCCAAATTTTTTGAAGCAATACCACCACCCAAACCACCTTGGTGCTGAGCATCAGAAATTGTCTGTGTCTTTCCCTGAGAATATGTCGGCTGTGGCACCAATTCAAGGCCATTTTTGCTCTGACACAAAGTATAGGGATTTAAGAAAATCGTTATGATATAAAAGTACAATCAAAAGAAGATATATGAGCATACTGATGTTGTTAACATTGCACCAAGGGGATGAAATGGAGATTGGGGGGCAAAATTGGAATGACTGACATCCGATCGCCAAGGTGCCAATTGATACTGTGACTCCTTTAGCTTTGACTGAGGACAGAAAAGAAGATGTTAAACATAATGAAGTATTTTAAAGATAATAATTACATACTAAATTTAACCAGGTTAACTCCATCAGAACTGAAAAAGAAAGGTTTCTCCAGCTATTATGAACAACTTCATTTCCATTTAACATACCTCAGTAATAGCAAGCTTCTCTTGCAGATGTTTAAATAGAATCTGCAAAAGGCAGGTAATAACTTCATGCTTCTGACTTAAAGAAAAGCAACAGATACCTTTTGACTTATTCAAGATGATTGTTCACTCTTCTGTTTTGTGTCCTCACTTCTCTAATACATGTCTCAATTTTTTACACAAACTCCCTTCAGAAATACCAAGGTTAAAAGCATAGAGAAGCAAGGCATATTATATAATTCGATAGACATAATGCTAACGAACTTTAGAATCAAAATATTGTTATGATCACAAAAATGTCTCTTAAATGAGAAGAATGAAAACACACACGCACACACATAAAAGGCAGTTTTGAAAAAGAGAAAATAAAAAGAATTTAGGAAAGGGAAAAAAAAATCATCTCCCATTTGTCTGATAGATTATATTGCTAATAAAACTCCTAAGACACACAAATAAACACCAAATTTTTTAAATAAAATTTCTAAGAATCCAAACTTATTTTATCATATTCATCAGAAATTAGACTAACTACTGTCAAAATGACCCAATCAAATGCAAGGCATTAGCGGATTCAAAGATTTGATAGAACAGGGATATCAAAGCAGAGATTCTTTGGGGAGATATGGCGCTCATACCAATGATGACCATTTCAATATCTGAGCAAGGGATATTGCCCCAATGAATAGCATAAAGTTTGTCACTCGCATTATGATATAATTGACAGGATTGAATAAAACACTTTTATTTGAATTAAAGAAAAAAAAAATTATATCCATATAGATACAGAATACAGACACATCACAGTTTTCTAGCAAGTTGCAATGGCTTTTGAATCAAAACAGATTCTATGAGTATAATTGCATCGATGCAATTGGAGTGCATTTTGAGACTGACCTTAACATTGCTTACAATGGACTGAGCATCAGGTACTGGTGGCTGCAGGGAATACTCTGCCAGAAGAGGAAGCAATGAGGATATAAAAGTTGTTCTTTCTTGCTGTGCAGCCTGAAAGAAGAACCACAGGTAGAACATTTAAATAAAAATCAATTTTGAACATCTTAACAATATATGGCACCAAAATCACAGATGATGATGATAGAAGATTTTCAAACATGAAGAGAATACTTTCAAATGTGAAATAGATTGAGATTTAATGGTCAGAAGTCTTAACACAAAGGAAACAACATGGTTTGATGCCCAAATAGAATACAGGTGCATAGCATTCAACAGAGACAGAGAAGACAAGTAACAATATCAAAAAGAAAACAAACACATTAACCCTCAAGGTGAAAAATAAATAACAATAATAAATGAAAATATCTGTAATTGACATGCAAGACAAATATTTTCCTCAAAAAGAAAACAAAAATATTAACCCACAAGGTGAAAAATAAATAACGATAATAAATGAAAATACCTGTAATTGATATGCAAGACGAATGTTTTCCTCTATTATGTCTTGCCTGTAAGAGAGAGCTTTTGATGCAGCATCAACAAGGTCTTGTTGTTGTTGATCAAAGGCCTGGTGACAACAACTCACATTAGATTTCCATTCCAGAACAAGAAATCAAATAAGGAAGAGGAGAATAAGGCATTTTGCAAATAAAAGGAAATGCTAGTGCCTACCAAACGCATATAGGAAATGCGCTTTTCAAGAACATATTTTTCATTGCGTATTTGTGCTTCCTGTGATTAACCATGTATTATTAGAAATCCAAAATTAACACATACAATGAAGACAGAAAGGGAAAAAGAAGCAAAACACAACCTTGACAGAGTACTCAGAAAGCTGTTTGCGCAACTGCAAAATCTCTTCTTGTTCCCGAACCTTGAGGGTAATATCCTGGATAACAATAGAAGTAATTCGGTCCACATATTAAAAAAAGGCTTAGTCAAAGGGCAAGAAGAAACCTGTTTCCATAGGGAATTGGAACTATTTACTTGGGACATCGGCATGAAACCTTGTGGCAATCTAGAATCATATTCTCCGTCTAATTGATACCTACCACAATTAAACAAGTGAATAAAAAAAATGGTACGTTTCATGCTTATACATGTCCAGTTATTATAGGTAAGTAACGTAATGTAAATGAGAAAAACCTGGCTCGGTAAAAAAAGGTAGCTGTTAAGGGTGAAGAGTAAAGAGAAGGAGCAGTCCCGGCGTTATTGTCAGAAGAAGCAGAAGCAGCAGCAGTAGCAGGAGGAAGTGCATTCAAAGTTCCATTTGAATTGGTATAGGCCGCTACGTTAACAGAAGTCGGATTGCTACGGCTTTCCACTTTCTGATTTCCATTAAATATAAATAAATTCGAGCAGGAATAAATGATAATGGTGATATAGAGCTTGATTTCACTAAAAAGCAGAACGAAAAAAGTTAGTTTTCCTACATATTTTTGGAGTTGCTCAATTTTCTTCTGGAGTTCAGACCTCAATCGACTGTTCTCTTCAGCCTAAAAAGGAAAAAAAGGAAGAACTTACTTTTTTTATTATTACTACTATTAAGAAGAAGAAGAAGAAGACCTGGTGTTTAATGGTGGTTTCGGCGGCCTCGACGGCCTTCATGACCTGAAACAAGCTATCGTCGTTGAAGGGCTCCTTGTCCCTAAGGGCCAATCCCGATAACTTTTCCGCCAATTCCCCATCGTGACCGTTCTCCATGCCACCTATGCAACCCGATTGATTCTCAATAATCAAATCTCAAATCCAATCTTCTTGATGCAAGTCTTTTTTGCCCCAAAAACCCTACCCTAATAGTTACAAATATATGCATGAAATGGGGGAAAAGCAATGAAATGAGTGGGGAGTACAGGAAAGCAAGGGGAAGGAGAGAGTGCGCTATGCCTGTTCCTGCCTGCCTGCCTGCGTATTAACCAAGGCCTAACAACGGCAAAGATTCACCCGTGCCACTGCCAATAATGAGTTTTCAACACCACATTTATTTATCAATATCATGGATCCAAATTTTATATTCAATTATTATGGATTTAAAATTAAATATTGTAAAATATTTTTATTCGGTTATAATTTTTAAAGTAAAATATAGAATTAAATATTTTTATTTGATTATATCAAATTTAATATAAATAAAAAATAACTTTCAATCAAATGCATAATATAAAATTAAGAGTTAAATAATTTTAATTGTTTAAATACAAAGTAATTATCAACATGAAAATAATATTAAAAAAATAATTGAACCATTACATGGCATAAAAATAATATAAACACAATATGTATATATGAATTTTTTAAATATGCATAAAATAAATTATTGATGTTTTAAAATTTATACAAAAATATAGTACTTTAAATATGATAATAACATAAAAATAAAACAAATTCAACATAAATACTCAAAACCAAAAAAAAAAAAATCTCACATGACAAGCCATATTAAAGCAACCCCTTTAATTTATAAATATATGTAACATATAATTATCATATAAAAATACATAAATATAGACCAATGCGAAAAGTCGAAAACGATGATGATAATAATATAATAATAGTAATAATTAATTTTTTAAATATTATTTATTATAAATAAATTATAAATAAATAGAATTATAACTATAATAAATAAAATTAATTATTATAATTTATAAATAAAAAAATGCAGCACAAGTGGGGCTGCCTTTGTCTTCCTCTGGTCGCATCCTGCCTCTACCTTGCCTACCTTGTCTTTTTTATCGTTTCATTTTTTTCTCTTTTCACTTTTGATAAATCGGAAAGAAAAAGAAAGAAAAAGTTGTATGTTTTTTAATGTAAGGAGCCAAGCCAACCCATCAAATTAAATTGTATATCAATTTTCATGCTTGTATTATTTATTTAATTCTTTGGCACCACTTTGATATTTAATTCCTCGATTTAGGCCAAAGGCATCAACAAACGTTAGTAGACGGATATGATTTCCAACCCAAATCTCTCAGATCTTAGAACTGCAAACCAAAGCTTGGTAGGTACCATTGGAGATAAAAAGTCAAACTTATGAGTTTATCCAACAGGTTTATATTTTATTCACGTACAATATGTGGGAAACTTATGGCTGAGTAACTAAGAGCGAGGCCTGTGATGAGGCCTACAAAATCCTGAATGTTTGCAGCTTTGGAAGTCGGTGTTGTTAGAGATAATCACAGTCAAAAGAGTTAACAGAAATTAATTTCTTAGAGTCAGTCAGTCAACTTATATCTCATTCCTTTCAAGATCTCTTTCAAGGTCTGTTTTCTATGATCTGAGCTTGGAAATGAGTTCCACCGATAAAACCCAAAATGGAATAAACATTCTTCTGACCAAACATGCTGTAATATTACCGTAAGAAAGGATTGTTGTTTATTTGGTATGCACAAATTTTTTGTCACCACCTAAGGACATACTTCCAGACTTCCAGTTTTCAGGGAATCTGATTCTTGTCCACGTACATTGAACAATTGGTCGCCAATGTCCAATATTCATCGAATAAACCGGAAACGTTAGGCCAAGTATGTGTGAATCAACAATGCAGCTCTTATCTTTTATTCCAAACGTTAAAATCGTTTGGGATGTCCGTCCAAGCTTTTAAGTGATACGAGAGAAGACAAAGGAGAATGCTATAACAACTAGCAAGCTACTGACATCATCATTCATGTTCCCGAACTAGGTTTAAATCGATCATGTCACTTCAACTTCATCGTCACTCAAAAGCAATCAGTTTATTATTAAATATTTTTACGAACATCAGTCTACGGATCCCCTATTCCGCTGGTACATTAACAAAGCTATGCACTCTCATCATTACTGTCTTTTGGTTGAATTATAGTTGTATGTGCACATCATGCCCATAAACAAATGAAAATGAAAGCTTATATAAATATATAAAAATTAAAGTTTTTAATAGAAAAAAATCTTACATGAATAGTTTAACCTTTTTGCTTGTGAAATATTATAGCTGAATGATATATGTTGTCCAAGTAATGAATTTGATGCATTTTAATTTAAAAATAATTTATTTGACTAAATTATCACGTTTGTATAGATATCAATTTTTTTTTCTTTCTATGTATTTGTTACAATAAATTTGATCATAAAATTCATTAAGCACAGTAGTTTTGCATATCTTTTAATAGTTACTTACGCTTCGTTACAACTTATTTTGCTAAAACAGTCGGATATTATTTATACTAAAAAAAATACTAACACCTCGTTGCGAAATAGTAATTTAAAATTTTAGACATAATATTTATATTAATGTATGTCTAATACAATAATGTAATTCA
>JBBYHO010000003.1:4438558-4507657 GCA_038382025.1 Adansonia gregorii
TTAAACATAAGTACAAGGTCGAATATTAATTTAACTTAAGTTTGTTGGTTATATCAAAACCAAATTCAAGGTTAACACTCAAAAATATTTTTTAAACCTTTTTTAGATGAAGAACGATTCAGATTCTCAAACATGAAAATGGTGCATAAAATTTAAGGAGAACTAGGCTATGTGCCAATTTAACTTAGGTATTAGGCCTAAGCATTAACAATTTAATATCTTAGCCTAATCCAACATCAAAAGGGCGTATGACTGTTGTGCCTAACTCATATAAAGTCTAAATAGGATTTGTTCAAAACAAGGCTCATGTGACTTAATAATTAAGGCTTTTAGGCTAACCCCTTTTTACATACAAGCACATTTAATTTTCAATTAAATTTAGCACCTAAGTAAAACTATTTTACTTCATGTAAATATTTTTAAATAATTATCAAATAATTATTTAATTTGCCAGAATAATTATTCGACCCAAACCCATGATATCTATATTTACGTACCTATTATTAGACATATCTTAAGAAGAAATTCTTATCTTTACTACCATATTAAGACATCTCTTAATAAATTTCATAAATCTATTTTATGTCTTTACAAATACTTAGTTAAACTAATTTAGTTAAGTCCTTCTTATTTTACCTTTTATTTAATTAAGTCATACTTAATTAAATCTTGGTTTTAATCCAACAGATCATCTTATTGTGTATCACCATTAGGTTCCTAACATGTTAGCAATGAATATAATTAATCTCATTAATTACATTCATAGATCAAGAGCGAGATCTAGTAACCCATTATGACTACCTAAATGTTGAAAAGTCAATATGACCTCGAAGAAACCTTTCAATAACTAGCCTTGTAGTGTAATTTAGTACTTTTACCAAATATCTTGAAAAGACCGTAGGCATGGTGCAGTGTTTACTAATGCGTCAATCCATATTAGTTTTTGTAGCTAATGACTAACCTCATGAATTTGGAGAAATTGTTTCTCCTAAATTAATCATGTGCTAGCCAATGATTTTATCAAGTTAACTAAAGGCAAGAACAAATGAGATATGTCTTTGATGTCATTAGGAGTAGTGAATCCTTTCTAGATTACTCGTCCACCTTTATATGCTTTGTGTTATACCCAAATCCACCAACCATAAACATCCATCTATTGTGAACTTGTTTGTGATGGAATCAAAGCATGACATTCCCCATACTAGATACCCTAGTATCACAAGTCAAAGGATTATTTCACAATTGGTAGATAATAACATTTCATATACATTTGAGTGACAATACTAAATAGAGTTCTCATACAAGCCATATTAAGTGAACTTGTTTCTAAAAAGACAAGCACCCACATGCCACCTCAAGTATCCCATATACATCAACCCATAAGATCAGTTGCTTACTTCACAAGTAAGAAGGCATAACATGTGCTAGTCTTTGAGCATTGATAATGCCCTATTTTGGCAATATAATGACTAAAAACTATTTTAGGAACATAACTTTGTTACATAATAATCCTATAATTTAACTCATTACAATTCCTTTACAATGCCATTTTGTTTCCTAGGCTTTAACTAAGTAGTAGTTTATGATTATCAGTCATACTACTAACATGAAGGAAAACCTTGTATCATTAAACTAAGTGATTAGTTCACATTATTAACTAATACAAGCCACATCCAAGCTGATTGGCTCTAAAACATATATAACAGTTTGTCCGATAAATAATTTTAGGATGGAGTGACACTGTAACCTTTCTGAGGTTGAGTGACAAATTAGTGGATCTTTTGACCAAAAATCTTGTTAGAGATATAGTAAATAAGACTTTAAAAGGGATAGGGCTTGAGCCAACAAACTAAAGTCACCCATGATGGAAACATAACTCAGTGCTTAGTATAATATTAAGTCTTAAGTTTAATGAGACAAAGTACATTATTTGTATGTAGCTGCTAGCACTATAATAAAATAATATTCCATCCTAAGTAAAAGTGCTAGGTACCCTAATGCTAAAGGTAGGATAAGTAATATATTCTTAATGGACCTGCAACATAATTATGATAGTGTTTTAGTTACAGGAATACTTTCGCGGGTTCCACTTATGTGAGTGTGAAGAGAAGCTACTTCTAGCATCTTAAGGGCTTGGATCTAACAACACTCATGAAAAAAGGACACCAACACATGGCTATAAAAGTGTTCCCGAATGGTACATTGGTTGATGTTGAATCATTATGTGAGATATGTTCGATTAACTAAATGGAATAGCTGTTTTAAAGCATAGTCTATCATGTGATTTTGGTTAGTTTTAACACATTTTCACTAAGCGAATGTTCAATTGTAAGACACATTCATTTATGCATTTGATTTTTAAAATAATCAAAAGTCGAGTTATTTTGAAAATGTAAAGAGATTGTTGGACACTTTGAAAAATGAGTGGGATGGAATCCCATGTTGGAAAAGATCCAAAGCAATTAATTTATTTAAATATAAGGAAGTTTATGCCCATAGCAAATTAGACATATGTGGGTTTAGTGCAAATCAAGCATTGAGTGGGATAATTTGTGCATTACTATACTAATTAATATAATTATATTATAAGACACTCGCACTTAGACACTTGGGCAAGTGGCATCTGAAGGTGTGGAAAGTAATTAATTTTTAATTAATTTTTTTGCCTTGATTAGATAAAAATAAAAAACAACTTGATTATTGCAAAGGACAAATTTGTTCAAACATATGTCTAAACAAATGTTTTGTGTCCGTAGCATGTTTTAACTATCTTAAATAAATAGATTAATTCATACAAGAAAGGCATCTTTTTTGAAAAAGGCATGTCTATTTAAACAAATACTCTAGTTTAGGAAAAAGGATGCTGAAACTTTATTTTAGTTTTTATTCTCCTTTATCTTCAAAGTTTTTGTGGATTAATTTTATAATATATTGCAATAGAGATTCTTTGTAAAAGAGTGATAATTTTGTAATACTTTACTCAGTAGACTAATTTTATCAATGCAATATGCGATTAGTCATTGAAGTTTACTGTACCCTTAAAATTTATGCACAATTCTTTTGCACATTAGTGGTGAGAGAAATATAACTTGAAATATAGTAGCTTTGATATATGCTTTGAAGCCACTTTATGTGTGTTCTTGATTTTTATGTTCTAATCTAACACCTTTTACTTTGCTTTAGCTTTGGATAAAATGTTTTACGTTTTTCATTTACAAAATTTATTTTTTGTTTATTAAACTATTTCCTACAAAACAAATATAATAAATGTAAAAATCATTTTCTTAAAACAAATGAATCTAAAATGTTAAAAGGTTTTTTACCCAGAAATATGCATAGATTAGACCGCAATATTAAAAATTTTATCTTTTACCCCAGTTTGGTGCAAGCCAAGTTAGATCACCCAAAATTACATATTATTATTTAAAATAATATTAACAAAATTTATATTAATATTTATAATTAAATTTAAATAAAAATAATTTTTATTATATAAATTATAATTATTAAAATTTTTATTAAAATTTAATTTAATATTAGTTAAACCCAAGAGCGAATTTATTTCAACTCTACCTGCACGAGAACCAAGGAGAGGCTAAGTCAATAAAGAGTAATTGCAAAGTTGACAAAGAAACCCATGATATTTTAAAATATGAAAAAAAATAATTACTAAAATAAATAGAAAGGGTTTTTATTTTGATGGAAATTTGGCGGCTACGGTTTTTAGCAAAGATTGATATATTTCGGCGATAGAAGTAAATCTGAGCCTGCTCATTGCTCGAGATCAGTTTATTTTTCCTTCTTCTTATTGGAATTTTTGGAAGATTTATCTGTCCCTGATCATAAAATCCCAAGGTTACTATCTCTTTCTTCTCTTTATTCTAAATTTTGTTATTTCCTTTTATTTTTGTTTCTCAACAATTCTTTTCCATAAATGTAGTTAGGGTTTTGGAATGGATTGAACGTTGGTGCTAGCTCTTGTTCTTTCTCAAGGTAAACCCCTTCTTTGGTCTACGCCGTAATTTCTCGTTTCTGATGTTTCTTCTGCCCTTGTTTTTCTTTTTTTTTTCTGCTTCAATCTAAATGTTTGAACGTCTATTGTGCTTGGTTGCTATGACAAAAGAGGGAGAATAAGAGTATGGATCGTATGTTTAATGTTATTTAGCGTTTTTTTTATTCTTTATTCCATTATTTGTTTTTTTTTTCAATGGTTTAATACTGTGCGGAACTTCTAATATTAGTTTGATCCTTTTCCCCATAAGCCATTGTAAGTTGTTATAATGAGACGCCGTCTGCGTTAAGGGGGCTCAGACCGTGTATGATTTTTGGCATCGACTTTTCTGGTGCCTAAGATGTGATATTAGTTGCCAGAAAGTTCTTTGTGAGAGTGCTGGTTCTCATTGAAGATGTGCTGGACTGATGGTTTTTGTTTTTGTTTTTATTTTTGCTTTTACACTGGAAGAGAATTAGTTTAAGTGAAGAAGCTGACCTTAGAAGCCTGTTGATTAATTGGATCGTGTCATAGGTTTCTCAAATAACATATATAGCGTGGGCCGTATAAACTGCCCATGGCAATGGGGTCACTTTAGATGTGAGACATAAAGCTTTGTTGTCGTAGCAGATCTTTGAATTTAATTATTGATAAAAAAATGAAATACGTGGCTGAGATGGTGGATTGATACTGAACCTGTGAAGAAACGTGCTTCCACAACCTTACCCCTTTATCCTTGGACAAAACAATCACTGTATTTTGATCAATTATTCAACTACTAGTAATACTGGATAGTAGCCTGCATGTGTAGAGTAATAGTTGGTCTACTTGCACAGGCAGAGTTGGCTTAAATTTAACGAATAGTTTTACCAATTATGTCCCGATTAATTGTGTACCATTCTAGATTTGGTGCTCTTTTTTGACAGATAGGTATGATCATGTTCTCTCTCTCTCTCTCTTGGGTGGAGGTTTGGGGTGGGTTGGATGTGAATGTAGCCCCTGTTCTGTTTGCAATACCTTTATGGTTCAATTCTTTATCAAGATCATAGTCATCACAGTCCCTGCATATTGCTTGCTAGCTGCTCCACTTGCATCATCATGATCCAAATTCCTGGGGTTAAGAGTGGGGTTTTAGTACTGCCATTTGGTTTGACAGTTGTGAAAGGTTTTCTAGATCTGTTACAAGTTTCACTGATCTGTACTCTTCAACATTGACTTTTTTTTTTTTTTTTTCCTTTTCTGATTTGTAGGATAACACCTTTTCTTGTGGAGGCAATAATCCAATCCATTCGGATGTTATGTTGCCAAGTTTAATTCAGATCTTCTATAGTATTTCTAGA
The DNA here is from genome assembly GCA_038382025.1 of Adansonia gregorii. Taxonomy (NCBI): domain Eukaryota; kingdom Viridiplantae; phylum Streptophyta; class Magnoliopsida; order Malvales; family Malvaceae; genus Adansonia; species Adansonia gregorii. Next base: position 4,443,890 of record JBBYHO010000003.1, read on the forward strand.
GATCATTTCTTGATTGTAATCCCTTGCGTGAAAAATATTGCCACTATTGTTTTGTTTTGATTTATGATTTTTGTAATTAAGAACTCAAATGCTGGAGAGATAGTGAGTACATTGATCCAAGTTTGGTACGGTAAAAAGTAGAAATAGTAAAAGAAAAAATGAAAACAATAAAGGTTGGAACAAGAAGCTAGGTTTAGGGTAGAACCACTAATGAATAATATCGAAGTATTATATGGCTGCTAAGCTGTCTAAAAAATTGTTTATGCTAGGGTTACAATAGTTTCAATCTCAGTTTTCGGATACAAATAACTCCCTCCCAAATCGTAGCCATTCAAACTCATTAAAAGATCAGATGCTAGCTGTCGAACCTTTTTATATAATGATTAAAAGGAATACTTAAGTAAAACAACAGACCTAAATAAGATTTCAGAATAACTATGTATCAAATTTTTGGGTTGAAATATGGGAATGAGCAACTTAAGCCATGATTCATAAGTGAGGACATCTTGGGCAGGAAATCTATTAGCATGGAGAAGTAAAGATACAGTACTTTGAAATTTTATAAACCATGGCAATTTATTTGGTAATGAATACTTTTTGGGTGGACTGATTATTAAGCTTGCTCTTAGATTAGATGAGCTGAGAGTTGAAAATGAACACTTTCTGTTACCTGTATTGATCATGGATGAGAATATGGTAGTTATTTGATATTAAATAGTGGATTCTCATGATTTTGGGGCATGAGCTCTTTTTGTTGTGTGATTAAACTAAAAATGGTACAAACCCCTGTTGATAAGCTGTGGATAATTGATGAGAAAATAAAACTGGGAAATGCAGTAAAATTCCCCCCAGCAAATTTTGGAATTAGGATGCCAATGTTTCAGGGTTTATGTAGCTCTTACTCTGTGACTGTCCATGTTTAGGAAAGATGTTGGTTGCATCAGTCAAATTTCTTAGCGTTTTTTGTATATATAGGTGCTTAAGAAATTTGCAGAAGTTGTGAGTGATAGCTGAAAGATCTAAGAAAGGGTTTTGTTGGTTTGAACTAAAGCGTGGGATGGCCGAGTGGGGTTTCTGCCATCAAGTTAAATCCTTGAGCCCTGAAGGACATTGTACTGGCAAAATTGAGGAAGAATATGATGAAGATGACAAAAAACATGTGAAAACAATGTTGATTTCCTGTCCAGAAGTACGGAAGAGAAAGTATATTTCCTCCAACCAACTGAGAAAAGAAAAAGCTTCAAGGTGTGTAAAGCAAAGCCTAATAAGTGGTCCTAACAAGGGCAAGCAAAACAAGCATAAAAATTCTATAGAGAGATGGTCTGCTGAAAGGTGAACACTTTGGCTACCACTGGTTAATTTTTTCTTCTGATCTTGCGAAATTTTCTTTTATATGGTACAATTTTTGAAGGTATAAGCTGGCTGAAGAAAGCATGTTAGAGATCATGAAGGCTGAAGGGGCTGTGTTTGAAAATCCAATATCTCGGCCTGCTTTGAGAATGGCAGCCCGTAAACTTATTGGTGATACTGGGCTTTTGGACCATCTGCTGAAGCACATTGATGGAAAGGTGGCACCTGGAGGTACAGATCGTTTTCGGCGCTGTTACAACACTAGTGGAGTGATGGAGTATTGGCTGGAAAGCGCTGAGCTGGCCAACATACGAAAGGAGGCTGGGTACTCCCCATTTTGGCAGAAACCTGATGGGGGTCCCTTTCATGTTTCTGCTAGTGATATAGAACTCAAACTGCTTAAGGAAGAAATGGCAAAATTAAAGAGGTGAGCAAAATAGAGCAACTGTTATTTAAAGATGAAGCTATTGATGGTCTTGTTTTATCATCTCAAGTACCCTCTATGTTTTGTAAGTAGGGATATGCAGGAGCTAGTAAACAAACAGCAAGAGCAAGATCAAGCTAATTCAATTGAGGTGAATGCGGACACAGTTTGAAATGAAATTAATTATGTCACTAAGTAAGTTGGTGGTCTTGAATTCTTTGTTGTTCTACACTAGATACAGAAAGAAATGGTGAAATGGAAAACCAAGACAGAAGTACACCTGATGGAGTTTTCAAGTTTGTTGAATGATATGCAGGTAAGATAACGATATCCTGTTTTCACTCGTTGAACTTCTGAAAATCTGACTAATACTAAATAAAATGTAGATAGTATTATTTTGAAGTTATTTAAAACTTGTCTTTGTTGCAAGACGGTAATTTTGTGCATACCTATACTTGAAATTACCAATTAAGTGCATAGAGGTCTTAGTTTTTACTTTTTACAAAACAGAACACGTCCAAAGAACTAACGACATGGAAAGCTAGAGTTGAACAGCAGATGCTGGAAATTTCAAATTCATTGAGCAGTCTGCAGGCATCGCAGCAATGCACTATCTTTAGCCCTTCAGCTTCTGAAAGATGGGAAGATTGGTTGGAGAGCACCAACCTGGACAATTTTCAAGAGGGTAACTTGGCAGCCTGGTTACAGAATCCAGAGCTGATTAATTTTGGACAGGATGTAGTTCAAGATACAGATTTGGGCCCACAAGCTGGGTCAAGACACAGTCATAGCCCCTTTCAAGGCCCCATTTGTGCTCAAGAGTTGGATGTGCTTAATGAAGAAATGGCTAAAATAAAGAGGTAACGGATGCTATGTGACAAAATTTGAAGATAAGTTAATTGTGTTTAACGTTGGAGCTGCTCTCTTTTTGTTTTATAAACAGCAATGTGCAGGAGCTAGCACCTAGGAAGCAAGAGGAAGATCAAGCTAATGTGACACCTGATTCTTCTGTAACTGCCAATTTGAAGTTAGATTTTAATAATTCGTTGCTTCTGGTTCAGGTGATGTCAAACAAAGAATTTTTTTTTTTAATTTAAGACGTACGTAAAACGGTACATAGTTACAGAGTCATATCTACAGATTCATGTAAATTTTTATAGTTTTGCATGTGAATAACTGCCCGTTGATTTGTGCATGTCATGTAAGTGTATTCAGCTCTGCATTTATCTCAATAAAGGGGGCCAATTTGGAATCTCCTCTTTAACAGGAAATGTTGAAGGACTTGGTGAAGTGGAAAGCAAAAATTAAGCAACAGCTGATGGAGATTTCAAGTGCGATTAGTGTTATGCAGAGATCAAGGCAGTAAATTCTTTTATTCTTTCAACTTTGCTTGGATAGAAATGAATGGAATAATATGTTTCAATCCCCCAGCAGGCCTTCCTCTCCCCTTTTTTCTTATTCATTTTGTCCTATATGGATAACTTGAAGTTATATTTATATTAGTAGGATTTAGATCTTGTATAGGACTCGCACCACTGAAGCTGAGTTCCTCCGCTTGCGATATTTTTTAAATCTGATAACCTACAAAGCAGAAGTTGTGATGTGAGCTGCAAGTTGAGTGGGAACCTCTTTTCCAGGTATAAATTTTCTGTAGAAATATGCTTAATTTAGTAATTGACCTGTAGACCTGTTTATCATATCTGAGTTGTCTTTTATTAATGATATATTATATGGATATGGATTATTGTTGTTTCAGTGGTTTGTTTGTTTAAAGAAATCTGTTCAGATAGTTGGCATTTTTTTTAATTATTACTGTTTAAAGTAATATCACGCTGCTGACTACTAGGTCTAACATTCTGCAATCTTTTATGAGATTATAAGATTTGATCTCAATTTCTATGACAAACTGAACTCCGAACTTCTGTAGCATTTTTTTGAATTGGAAGCATATTTAAAATACAACACTTGGGTTAGATCTTTACAAAGAACCCAAATTTGCACTTTAGGAAACCTAATGAGAGAGTTATGGCTATTTCAAGTTAGGTCTGTTGCAGAGTTCGTCAAGAATGATTTAGAAGCATCCCCATAAAATGAAATATTTTAGAACTCACTTCAGAGCTTACTAGTCAACCCCAAGCATGGCTAATTAACCCTAGATATCGCTTGTTAAGTGAGTTTAAGGGTTGACTCCAAAGGAGTCAATATTATACCGGTGAATGTGTTATTTTTGTTCTGGTACAGGAACGTACCAGTATTGGTTTGTTTCTGTGTACCATTTCGGTTTGTAAATATTTTTGAAAAGTAATAATATATGTATATGAAAAATATTTTCAACTATTAAAGAATGCAATTAAATAAATTTCAAATATTAAATATTTATCAATTATATATAATTTTTTATAAAAAACTTCACCAAATGTAAAACATCATTAATACAAATAAGTTCATTCATTAGGCAAATCCAATACATATAAGATCATTCATTTAGCGAATCAAATAAGATCAAAGCCAAAACATCAAACACCAAAATACCAAATACAAGTCCTTATTAAGCAAGCAAGCATATGAAATTGAAGTAACAAGATATCAATACAAAAAAAAAAAAAAAAATCATTCATCAACACTCACATTTCCAAGTTCTTTAAAAGTACTAGCCATTGCCATTGCCTTTCATTTAGTGGAATATTGATTTCATCATCTTCATCCTAAAAAATTTTTGAAGAAGCAACCACAAGCACTTCAACAGCTTCTCAATCCATATCAAAGGTATCCCTATCAAAAAGGGTTGGTTTTTCGGCTACCTAATCTTGCATAATGTTAATGTTCTCAAGACTAATAGGATCCAAAACTTCTTTTCCTCTATTAAGATTCCTAGCAATTAGAAAACAAGTAAAATACAAATAATGTTAACATGGAAATATCGAACACTATAAGTTTAAGTAATAAGATTTTTTACTATAAGTAATTATAAGAAAAAAAAATAGCTTTCTCGAAGTTTTAAATTGTAACGAACAAAAACAAGGTCATTCAATCTTTTATGCTCTAGCCTATCTCGCCTTTTGGAATGGATGAACTCAAATGTGCTCCAATTTCTTTCGCAGCCAGTTGCACTAATATATTGGCTAAGCACTCGAATTGTAAATTTTTATAGCTCTAGTGTGCCACTCCTAAATTGTTCCCACCGTGATACTACATGAAAAGAATTAAATTACAAATTAAATCATATAATCACATTACAACCAAGTATAAAAAACTACTAATATTTTACCTAGATTTAATTTTTCCCTTTGACATATAGCAAGAGACATTCCAAAATCACCATTAGAGTTCCTATACTGTTTAATTTGTGCACTAATAATGTTTTGTATATCAACATCAGGAACTAATCTTGTAAGAGCATTAAGGAAACCTCTTGTAACTTCATTTTTCTTGTTAAAAGATGGTCTAAAAAAATGCTCGGATTAAGCAAACAACCCGCCATATGCAAAGGAGAACTAAGTTGCTTATCCTGTCTTGCATCAATCACTCTCAAATATGGCATATATTGAGAAACCATATTCTTGAACCTCGTTTTTATGGTCTCTTTTGCCTTGTCCATAGCTTTATACAAACAACCCATACTTGGCTTTTCTTCACCATCAACAAGAAGAACTTTCACAATGTGTTGACACTGACAACAAAAATCTTTATCTTCGAGGATAATAGAAGCTATTTCTTTCCCAATATTACTTTTTGCATAACGTGAATCCATCCATTTATCTCCAGTAAACATTTGCCTAAGCTCTTTTTTATATTTCATCAAACATTGAATGCTCAAGAAGTGTGTGGCAAATCTTGTGATAGTGAGGCGACATAAATCTCTACCATGGTTATATATTCTTTGCTTATTAAAGCAAGTAGCCAAGCATGATTATAGATGAATTTTGTAACTTCTCTAGCTTTCTGAATAGTTTGATCAATGACAGGAAAGTACCTAGGATACTCAAAGCTTTCCAACATCAAATCAATGTAATGAGCAGCACAAGGAGTCCAAAAGAAAGTGTCGTACTTATTTTGTAATTTCTTTGCAGCACATTTATAAGAAACATCATTGTCTGTAATATACCACACAACATTTTCACACCCTACTTCTTGAACAATCTTGTCAAACATTTGAAACGTCTTTGCATTCTTTGTGAGTCCCGATGCGTCAACAGATTTCTAAAACATTGTTCCTCTTGGACTAAAGACAAGAAAAATTAATTATTGGTTCTTGCCTTTGATTTGTCCACCCATCAGCCATGATAGAGCATCCATAAGTCTTCCATAAGTTCTTGATATCAAGAAGATAATCATTAACCTCATGAACACTATCTTTTAAAAAGAACCCCTTTAAGCTCATGATAGTTTGGTGCTTTGAATCTTGGACCAATTGCTGTTATAGCATCAACCATCGGTTGATAATATCTCGATCTAGCAGCATTAAATGGTATATTAGCATCAAACCACCATCTTGCCACTTCTATTTTTGCTTGTTGAGTAGTTTTTGTACTTTGTAATGCACTTTTGATGTTAGGTTGAGCACCATAAGTAGTTCTCAGAGCAAAGTAATTTGAAGCACTTTCTTTCTTTTCAGATCATTACTATTCAAACTATCAGTTTCCTTTGTCGTTTTAGATCCAATTGAAAGATGACTTAGCACATTATTATCTTCATCTTCATCACTAGGAACAAAATCGCTATAAGGATTTCCAATTTCACTTTGAAGATTGTTCCTTCTTCAAATCATTAAGCAATTGTTTCATCTGCCATTGCACATCATAAGGTACCTTGGAACAAATTCCAACTTGCCCCGAAACTCTTACTAAATGTTGCTTTAAACGAGTAATGCCTCCACCTTGCATATGCTTATTACAATAAATACACATGCTTTGATTCCTTTTGCTTGGCACTTTTGGACCAAAAGCCCAAGCAGGATCCTCCGATTTTGTAGGAGCAGAAGCAATATTTGATCCACTTGATGCATTTTTCACCATGAATATCTAAAAAAAAATTAAATCAATCAATCCATTATATAATGAAATTAAGTTACTAAAATGAAATTCTAACTAATCAAGGTAATTTCATTTCAATTTATCAATTGAATAAGCATGTAAAATACACAATCATTACACAAATGGATGTCCTATCCTATACTATACTATAACTACATGGGCGGGTGTGGATTTATTAGCTAAAAACTTAAAAGTAGATGAAATCTTCTTGTAGAAATAAAAAAAAAAAGAATGTATAGTTAAAGTAGTTCTTGCATGAGTTGACTGGGAAAAAGAATGAGTCGACCTATAGGAGTGTAAAAAGCTTGGACTTCATGTTGATATTGTATGCTGTTTCACTTTCAAGCACTTGATACAATGTTACCTTTGACAATTTTTTTTTTTTAAAAAAAAGCTAAGAAAAAGAGAAGACAATTGCATTAGCAGTTCTTAAAATCATTTAGCTTCTGCCTACCAAATTAACCGGTTCAGCCCCAGTCCTTACAACATTATAATGTAATAATTATCATTTAATATAAACTACACCATAATTGAACAACTTTGAGACATCAAGCAGTACGAAATATATAAAACAATTGAGCTCATTCACGTTAATGAAACCAAATCAATCAAGAAGGCAACAAAGAGGGTTAAACACCATGATTTCTTGCTATAGTTTGACCTCAAACCAAAGTAATTATTTTTTACACTCTATAGGTACCAATCCGGGATCATTCTTATAGATCATTCTTTCCATATGCTTTTTTTTTTTCTATAGATTTGACTCTTATAATATTTTTGAAACATTATCTTATTTTGTCATTCTTTTGCATTTTCATCTAGAAATGTTCAGTCAATATAATGACAAACAACAAATAATAATAAACATAACACAACAATTAATTAGTACAAAAAATGCCTTAATAAAATTTAAGTTCTAGTCTTTCTTATTCTTAGCAAAGAGGAAATCCGAAACCTTACTTTGATCACAAGTGATTTTGTTACAAAAATATATTAATCTTTAAAAAGGAAAACGAGATATGCTAATTTCATAATCAAATTGTAAAAGAAAAATAAAAATGAGAGAACAAACTTGGAAGGGATGAGCAAAATCTTTAAAAAAACTTGCAAGGGAAAAGCCAATTTTTGATTGAAAATATTAGGTTTTAGACTTTAGAGAAAGAGGGCAAAATGTGAAGCAGAGTTTGAAGAATGAAGATTACACTATGGGAAAAGAGTAGAGCGAAAAAACTTTTAAATTTTAACATTTTTTAATTTAATTATTATATTAATTTAGTGGCAACTTTGTATTGGTCGGTACATTGTTTTTAGCTAGTACGTTCGAAACATGCCAGTATGGACCGGTACGACTAGCACCAACCGAAATTTAAATCGAAAGGAAACTATCATTGGTATCGCTATATTTTGAAATCGGTATATACCGGCTGATATGGTATCGACCACCATGGTTGACTCAGCTTCTAGCTGCATGCTATAAGGTCGAAAATCATATTTGGAAGCCCAACTCTTTTGCTATTTATAATAATTGCTCATCACCGATCAAACAAGCGCCTCCACTCAGAAAACCCTAAGTTGAAAGACTATTAACCCTTCCTCTCCTTCAGCAACATCTCAAATACCTTCTTGAGTTTTTCAAGGGATGGTAAAACTTGATCTGCATTATGGATTTTGCGCCTATCCACTTTGAGTTTGATTGTTATTTGAAGTGTAATAAGCAATTCAAGACTGACTCCAAGTTTTTTAAAAAATTTAAATTCAATAAATATTTGTAAAATAACAATACAACATATGTCTATATGGACATATAAAAGTATTATTGAACATGAATTTAAATGAAAGAGAAGGGATAAAGAAAACAAAGACAATGATTTACAGGTGTTTGATCCTTCCTCGAAGCACTTAATTTCTTTTCCTTGGCCTCCCTTGTTTTTTACACCCTTGCAACTTAGAGTTGCAAATGATCTTGGAGGATAATGAAATCTTTTGAATTCTTAAAGAGTCATTATTTAACCTTTGAAACTTCGGACAAATTGCAATTGAAGCATTAAAGTTACTTTGGAAAGCATTTAGAATAATTCTGTTTCAATCATTTAATGTTCTCTCATTTTGACGTTTATTAATTTTCCAATAATATGAATCATTAGACGAGTCTTATGTGGTTGGATAGACCATACAAATCGCTTTCATTTGTTATATTATAAGCCCAAAAATAATAAGTATTCAACGAGATATGCCTGAAAAACGTAGCGTGTTGTGAAATACTATTTTGCATAATTAAGTGAAACCCATTTCAGTTGAATTATATCTTATAATCGTTTCAATAAGGTAAAAATCACTTAATTCCAACATTAGATGAGAAACTTATGATCATTTTGGATATGATACAATTATATGACATGCAAACGACGAGATAATTTCATGATTTGATTAATTAACTAGATTATGGTTGAAGAAAAATAATTATTTAAGAAAAGAAATTTATGAATTCTGGAAGAATAAAGAGTATGAAAAAACTAATTAAGTTTAAACATGAAAGAAAAACAAACTATTAGTAACAATATAAGCATCATATTTTGAATCTCTCACTAATTGAGTATTTGATATCTTAATTTTATTTTATTTAGTCTATAGTCTTATATAAAATTAATAGAATGATCAGTAGTATGATTGTAGGCTTGTAGCGCATTAGCTAATAGTATGGCCTTTATTTTAAAAAAGTTTGATCACATATGCAAATATATGTATGAAAATAAATAATTAAATAAAAGATTTCATTAAATTTTAAGAACAATGAAATGCATAAAATGATCATCACCATTTTTGATACTTTCAACTTTATCTTAAAAAGATCTCTTTTAGATGATTTTTTTTTTTCAAAATTAAAAACGTTTCTCCTTTGTTCACGGTCCAATTATTTATGCATAAATTACTTTTTTTTTATATTATTAAGGCATAAATTTAATTAGTTTGACATGTTCTAAAAATCAATAAAATAAGAATAGAGATAAAATGACTTTAAAGAAATGAATTATCCAAAAGAAAAAAAAAAAGACTTTAAGGAAATGATATTTGAGGCTTGAACACTGAACTTCAAAATCCAACAACAAAGAGAAGGCATTTTTTTTTCATGTGTTGAAGTTTTGGGTAGAGTTTTTCTACTTTCGTCTTCTTGCTTTTATGTCATAGATGAATAAGTAAATATGAGTTTTTTTTTTTTCTTTTTATAAAAGATAAAAGTATAATTAGAAGTTAAGACTTGTTTAAAAGGTTGGGTAGTTCACTAGACAATCCAAGACTAGAGTTGAGTATGATACTTTATAGTCTGGCCAACTTAGTTTGGATAATTGTTTACGTAATAAAATAGTATTTATATTTAAATTTAATTATAAAAATATATAAATATTAATATATAAATATTTATTTAATATTTTTTAATATTTAAATAGTAAATTCTTGCTGTTGGGTTAAGTCGGGTCTAATTAAGACCTGGATTTGAATTTTAAATTTTTCGGATTGCAGCTCAACCCGATATAGATATGGTATAATAAGCCATTTATATACTTGGTTAGAAACATTTATATGAAATAAAGCATAAAAAAAAAAAGCTATTTTTAGGTTTCGTGGAAAAAATAGAATTACATTTAGCCCAAAATTTTCACAGTTTTTGACTTTACAATATCAAAAAATTCATCTATATCATAATTTGCTTAAACATTTGAAACACTAATTTGTTTTGATAATTTATGTTAACTTTCAAACATCAATTAATTTTGAAAATATATATTGTAAGAATTTGTTAAATGAGAAGGATTATTTAATTCAAATTAAGATATTTTCAATGAATGTTCTATTGATGTTTTAATTAAAATTTAAAATTGCTTGAAAGAATTACCTTGAAAGTTGTTTTCAAGTAAAATAAGAAATTAAATAATATGTACGAAACTAAGTTTAACTATAATTATTTTTAAATGAATTTATTTTTTAATTAAACTAAGTTAAACTAAGTTTTTGAAATGTTGGAAGTTATTTAGTGGTTTTTATAAATTCAAATTTTTTTATCCTCATCTAATATCAATGTCTTCACAAGTACAATATACATAGACTTTTTTCGTGATAAAATTACTATTTTACCTTATATACAAAAACAAATTTTAACTTTTGATAAAAAATAAAAAGTAGAATAAAATTGATGAATAATGTTTTATTTTTATAAAAAATTATTTAATTATGATTCTATCATTCATATTTTTAGTGTTAAATTTAGATTGTTATAGCTTTATGATTATGTTGGTCTCAAGTTCAAATGAATTTAGGCTCAAATGAATTCGGGTTTGAGCTATTCTGAATTCAAATTTTCTTAAATTTGGGTCATTAAGATATTTGTTCAAGTCAACTTTGATCGGATATAGCTAATGTTTTGTGGATAGGCTATAGAAATTGAGTAGTTATTATTATCATTATTATTATTGGATTTTTTTTTTTGAATTTTTATTAATTGTTATCATAACTTTTTGTGTGTTTCATTGTGACTGTATAAATTTAACCATGCCAAGGAAAAATATGGTTGATGTCTATGAAAGTGACCAAGAGACAAATGAAGATGATGTTTTGACTTGTACAACTAAACTTTATATTTCAAATAAAGTTTAATATATTTATTTTTATAATTGACAAAAATATAATTGTATTGATACTAATATATATAAAAACATGAGATATTAAAATTTATTATTTAATTTAAATTTATCTTGTAATTTATTATTATATATTTAAATTTAATCTAGGTTCAAAATAAAGTTTAATATATTTATTTTTATAATTAACAAAAATATAATTATATTGATACTAATATATATAAAAACATGAGAGATTAAAATTTATTATTTAAGTTAAATTTATCTTGTAATTTATTATTATATATTTAAATTTAATCTAGGTTCAAATATCTAACCCGGATAGCAAGATATAAGTTGTTAATTATAATAATAAGGGTTAATATCCCCGATAGCTTTTCAAGTTTATCAAATCTTCTAATGATCGCTGTATTGTAAAAATATTTAATTAAGTACTTAATAGGTGATTTCCGATCTAAAATGGTTAAGGAGTAGGCCAACACCTTCGTCTATCACCTGAATTTCTTGATTTACAACCCTTGTAGCTGAATATCCAAAGCAAAAGAAAGAGGAAAAGAGTTAAGTTGCTTGCTGAAATGGAGCAACTGCAAAATGAAATTCAAGAGCGTTGTATTACTATTTTAATATTCGACTCTAATTCTGTTAAGTGTAGGATGACGTAGATTTTGTATCCAATGAAAAATTGACAAATGGTATCACATAATGATGCCGCGCATATTAATTTAAAAATCTTAATTTCAAAATAATTTTGTAGTTTTTAGTTCTTTTAAAAAATAATATATTAATTTCAAAATATAATTTGAAAAATATATATTAATATTAAAATACATAATCTTAAATATTTTTTCATTTTAAAAATGATTTTAATTCCATATTTTACTTTTTCTAATTTTTAAAATAATTTTTATTTTTTGTAAAATAATATGTTAATTTTTTAAAATACATTTTTAAAATATTTTAAAAATTAAATATGGAATTAAAATATTTTTTAAACTATGGAATATTTAAAATTCTATTTTTTAAAAAGTAATAACTATTTTTGATAAGAATATATTAATATCATAAAATTCTAAAATTATATTTTTTAAAAAATAACATTGATTATTTAAAAAATTAAAACCTAGAAAATTATTTTAAAATTGAAATTTTAATTATATAATTAAATTTTTTTAAAATTAAAAAAATTAAAATATAAAATTACACTATTTTATTTTTTTGTTTTTCAAAAATATTTATTAAAGTTATTCAAAATATTTATCAAAAAGAAAAGAAATAAAATAATTTTTTGTTAATACATGTGGCATTATAATATGGTGCAACAATTTAAGTTTTAATTGAATACAAAGATAAAAATAAAAAGAATTATATTACTATTGCATGCGTCGTCATTATGTGGTGCCACTTGTTAATTTTTCATTGGATCAAAAGTCATGTCACCTTATGTTAAATGGTTTTAAAGTCAAATACTAAAATAGCATATGGAATGAAAATTTAAAGCTTTACTTGGTGGAAAAAAAAATAGAGAGATGAATGGAAAATATATTTTTTTTTCCTTTCGGGTGCTTGATGAGAAAGAACAAAAAATGAATGGAAAATATATTTCCATCTCACTATTGCTTGGTGAGGTTGTAAAGTGAAAAGAAAGAAAATAAAAAAGAGATGATTTTACCATTTTAAACTTATAAAACACACACATATATATATATATCTTACTGGTATTTATTATGATTTTATTTTCAATGAGATTTTTAATAAAAATTATTTTAGTTATTTACAAAAAAAAATCCTAGTATTATGAATTTATAAAAATAAATTATTGGATAAAATTTTCACTCCTATTATATTCTAAAGGTATTAATGAGCTAGCTGCAGCTTGAAATTCTTTTAATTTCCTTGCTTAAGCCTAAGTTAGGATAAAAGCCTATATAATTATTTAATATAATATCAAAAAATTATTTTATATTAATATTTTTAATTAAATATAAATGAAAATAATTTTTTATTATTTAAATAAGCTAAAAAAATACCCAAAAAAAACACATGTGGATACTTGACTTAGCAATATACAAAAATACATATAAAAAGAGAAATGAATTAAATAAACATTCTTTATAAAAATAAGATAATTTTCTGAAGTAAATTATATAAAACTCAAGCATGTAGATATCCATCTATCAATATTTTCAAGTCCATATGTGGGAAAATGATACTAAACTACGCAATATTTATCCAAATATAAGAAACCTATGACAAGCATGCATAACCACCAGGACTGCACAAAGAAATTAAATCAAGCTCCTAAAGAAGTAAAATTCTAAACAAGTTTTCAAGTGTTATTTTTTTCATACATCATTTTCAAAAATAGTTCATTTTGTTGCTCCTTTGGAACTCCAAAAAAAAAAAAAATTCTTACCCTTTGTTGATTTTGATTTAGAAATAAAAAGGAGTTAAGTTGGAGATGATTCGAGATATCAATCTTTAGCAATTCATAAAATACCTCAACGTCGAATAAAAAACCATCCTTCCTTTCTTAATAATAACAAGTCCTTTTTTAGCAATTTGTGCAACCTCTTTTGCAACGACATTCCTTTTTCAGCAAAATTTTCATTCCTATCATATTCTAGAGGTATTAATGAGCTAGCTGCAGTAGCTTAAAATTCTTTTAATTTCCTTGCTCACGCCCAAGTTGGAACAAAATCCTATATAATTATTCAAAATAATATTAAAAAAATATTTTTATATTAATATTTTTAATTAAATATAAATGAAAATAATTTTTTATTAATTAAATAGGCTACATAAAATACAGTAAAAAAACAAATGAGGATACTTGACTTAGCAATCTACCAAAATACATAGAAAAATAGAAATGATTTAAATTAACATTGTTTATAAAAATAAGATAATTTTCTAAAGTAAATTACATAAAACTCAAGCATGTAGAAATCCATCTATCAATATTTTCAAGTCCATATGTGGGAAAATGATACAAAACTTTGCAATATTTATCTAAATATAAGAAACCTATGACAAGCATGCATAAACACGAGGACTGCACAAAGAAATTAAATCAAGCACCTAAAGAAGTAAAATTTCGAATAAGTTTTCAAGAGTTATTTTCTTCATACAACATTTTCAAAAATAGTTCTTTATGTTGTTCCTTTAGAACTAAAAAAAAAAATTCTTACGCTTTGTTGATTTTGATTTAAAAATAAAAAGAAATTAAGTTGGAGATGATTGGAGATATCAATCTTTAGCGATTCATCAAATAACTCAACGTAAAATAAAAATGCATCCTTCCTTTTTTAATAATAACAAGTCCTTTTTTAGCAATTTGTCCAACCTTTTTTGCAATAGCATTCCTTTTTCAGCAAAATTTTCATTCCTATCATATTTTAGAGGTATTAATGAGCTAGCTGCAGAGTGAAATTCTTTTAATTTCCTTGCTCACGCCTAAGTTGGGACAAAAGCCAATATAATTATTCAAAATACTTTTTAAAAATTATGTTTATATTAATATTTTTAATTAAATATAAATGAAAATAATTTTTTATTATTTGAATAGGCTAAAAAAATAAATAGAAAAACAAATGAGGATACTTGACTTAGCAATCTACCAAAATACATAGAAAAAGAGAAATGAATTAAATTAACATTGTTTATAAAAATAAGATAATTTTCTAAAGTAAATTATATAAAACTCAAGCATGTAGAAATCCATTTATCAATATTTTCAAGTCCATATGTGGGAAAATGATACAAAACCATCCAATATTTATCTAAATATAAGAAACCTATGACAAGCATGCATAACCACCAAGACTGCACAAAGAAATTAAATCAAGCTCCTAAAGAAGTAAAATTATAAATAAGTTTCCAAGTGTTATTTTCTCCATATATCATTTTCAGAAATAGTTCATTTTGTTGCTCCTTTAAAACTCAAAAAAAAAAAATCTTACGCTTTGTTGATTTTGATTTAGGAATAAAAAAGAGTTAAGTTGGAGATGATTCGAGATATCAATCATTAGCAATTCATAAAATACCTCAACATAGAATAAAAAAGCATCTTTCCTTTTTTTAATAACAACAAGTCCTTTTTTAGCAATTTGTGCAACCTTTTTTGCAATGGCATTCCTTTTCAGCAAAATTTTCATTCCTATCATATTCTAGAGGTATTAATGAGCTAGCTGCAGCTTGAAATTCTTTTAATTTTCTTGCTCACGCCCAAGTTGGGACAAAATCCTATATAATTATTCAAAATAATATTAAAAAATTATTTTTATATTAATTTTTTTAATTACATATAAATGAAAATAATTTTTTGTTATTTAAATAGGCTAAATAAACTATAGCAAAAAAGACAAATAAGGATACTTGACTTAGAAATCTACCGAAATACGTAGAAAAAGAGAAATAAATTAAATTAACATTGTTTATAAAAATAAGATAATTTTCTAAAGTAAATTATATAAAACTCAAGCATGTAGAAATCCATCTATCAATATTTTCAAGTCCATATGTGGGAAAATTATACAAAACCATTCAATATTTATCTAAATATAAGAAACCTATGATAAGCATGCACAATCACCAGGACTGCATAAAGAAATTAAATCAAGCTCCTAAAGAAGTAAAATTCTAAATAAGTTTTGAAGAGTTATTTTCTCCATACATCATTTTCAGAAATAGTTCTTTATGTTGCTCCTTTAGAATTGAAAAAAATTCTTATGCTTTCTTTACTTTGATTTAGAAATAAAAGGGAAATAAGTTGGAGATGATTCGAGATATCACTCTTTAACAATTCAACAAATGCCTCAACGTAGAATAAAAATGCTTCTTACCTTTTTTAATAATAATAAGTCCTTTTTTAGCAATTTGTGCAACCTTTTTTTGTAATGGTATTCCTTTTTCAGCAAAATTTTCACTCCTATCATATTTTAGAGGTATTAATGGGCTAGGTGCAACTTGAAATTCTTTTAATTTCCTTGCTCAAGCCTAAGTTGGGACAAAAGCCTATATAATTATTCAAAATAATTTTAAAAAATTATTTTTATATCAATATTTTTAATTAAATATAAATGAAAATAATTTTTTATTATTTAAATAGGCTAAACAAAATACAAAAAAATACAAATGAGGGTACTTGACTAAGCAACCTACCAAAATACTTAGAAAAATAGAAATGGATTAAATTAACATTGTTTATAAAAATAAGAAAATTTTCTAAAGTAAATTATATAAAACTCAAGCATGTAGAAATCCATCTATCAATATTTTCAAGTCCACTTGTGGGAAAATGATACAAAAGCATGCAATATTTATCTAAATATAAGAAACCTATGACAAGCATGCAAAATCACCAGGACTGCACAAAGAAATTAAATCAAGCTCCTAAAGAAGTAAAATTCTAAATAAGTTTTCAAGAGTTATTTTCTCCATACATCATTCTCAAAAATAGTTTTTTATGTTGCTCCTTTAGAACTCAAATAAAAAAAAATTCTTGCGCTTTGTTGATTTTGATTTATAAATAAAAAAGAATTAAGTTGGAGATGATCCAAGATATCAATCTTTAGCAATTCATCAAATACCTTAACGTAGAATAAAAGTGCATTGTTCCCTTTTGAATAATAACAAGTCCTTTTTCAGTAATTTGTGCAACCTTTTTTGCAATGGCATTCCTTTTTTTGCAAAATTTTCACTCCTATCATATTCTAGAGGTATTAATGAGCTAGCTGCAGCTTGAAATTCATTTAATTTCCTTGCTCAAGCCCAAGTTAGGACAAAAGCCTGTATAATTATTCAAAGTAATATTAATTTAATTAAATATAAATAAAAATAATTTTTTATTATTTAAATAGGCTAAATAAAGTACAGTTAAAAAACAAATAAGGATACTCGACTTAGCAATCTACCAAAATACATAAAAAAAGAGAAATGAATTAAATTAACATTGTTTATAAAAATAAGATAATTTTCTAAAGTAAATTATATAATACTCAAGCATATAGAAATCCATCTATCAATATTTTCAAGTCCATATGTGGGAAAATGATACAAAACCATCCAATATTTATTTAAATATAAGAAACCTATGACAAGGATGCATAACCACCAGGACTGCACAAAGAAATTAAATCAAGCTCCTAAAGAAGTAAAATTCTAAATCAGTTTTCAAGTGTTATTTTATCTATATATCATTTTCAGAAATAGTTTATTTTGTTGCTCCTTTAGAACTCAAAAAAAAATCTTACGCTTTGTTGATTTTGATTTAGAAATAAAAAGGAATTAAGTTGGAGATGATTCGAGATATCAATCTTTAGCAATTCATAAAATACCTCAACATAGAATAAAAAAGCATCCTTCCTTTTTTAATAACAACAAGTCCTTTTTTAGCAATTTGTGCAACCTTTTTTGCAATGGCATTCCTTTTTCAGCAAAATTTTCATTCCTATCATATTCTAGAGGTATTAATGAGCTAGCTGCATCTTGAAATTCCTTTAATTTCCTGGCTCGAGCCCAAGTTGGGACAAAAACCTATATAATTATTTGAAATAATATTAAAAAAATATTTTTATATTAATATTTTTAATTAAATATAAATGAAAATAATTTTTTATTATCTAAATAGGCTAAATAAAATACAGGAAAATACAAATGAGGGTACTTGACTAAGCAACCTACCAAAATACATAGAAAAATAGAAATGGATTAAATTAACATTGTTTATAAAAATAAGAAAATTTTCTAAAGTAAATTATATAAAACTCAAGCATGTAGAAATCCATCTATCAATATTTTCAAGTCCACTTGTGGGAAAATGATACAAAAGCATGCAATATTTATCTAAATATAAGAAACCTATGACAAGCATGCACAATCACCAGGACTGCACAAAGAAATTAAATCAAGCTCCTAAAGAATAAAAATTCTAAATAAGTTTTCAAGAGTTATTTTCTCCATACATCATTTTCATAAATAGTTCTTGATGTTGCTCCTTTAGAACTCAAAAAAAAATTCTTGCCCTTTGTTGATTTTGATTTATAAATAAAAAAGAATTAAGTTGGAGATGATTCGAGATATCAATCTTTAGCAATTCATCAAATACGTTAGCGTAGAATAAAAATGGATCGTTCCTTTTTGGATAATAACAAGTCCTTTTTCAGTAATTTGTGCAACCTTTTTTGCAATGGCATTCCTTTTTTGACAAAATTTTCATTCCTATCATATTCTAGAGGTATTAATGAGCTAGCTGCAGCTTGAAATTCATTTAATTTCCTTGCTCAAGCCCAAGTTAGGACAAAAGCCTATATAATTATTCAAAATAATATTAAAAAATTATTTTTATATTAATATTTTTAATTAAATATAAATAAAATTTTTTTATTATTTAAATTGGGTAAATAAAATACAGAAAAAACAAATAAGGATGCTTGACTTAGCAATCTACCAAAATACATAGAACAAGAGAAATGAATTAAATTAACATTGTTTATTAAAATAAGATAATTTTTTAATGTAAATTATATAAAACTCAAGCATGTAGAAATCCATCTATCAATATTTTCAAGTCCACATGTGGGAAAATGATACAAAACCATGCAATATTTGTCTAAATATAAGAAACCTATGACAAGTATGCATAATCACCAGGACTGCACAAAGAAATTAAATCAAGCTCCTAAAGAAGTAAAATTCTAAATAATTTTTCAAGAGTTATTTTCTCCATACATCATTTTGAGAAACAGTTCTTTATATTGCTCCTTTCGAACTCAAAAAAAAAATTCTTACACTTTGTTGAGTTTGATTTAGAAATAAAAAGGAATTAAGTTGGAGATGATTTGAGATATCAATCTTTAGCAATTCATAAAACAACTCAACACAGAATAAAGATGCATCTTTCCTTTTTTAATAATAACAAGTCATTTTTTAGTTTTATGCAACCTTTTTTGCAATGGCATTTCTTTGTTTCTTTATTTTTGCCATATTGCTAATTGCATTGTCCAAGACTTTAATTAGCTTATCAAACCAGTCTTCATACATGCTTTAATTTTTATAACTTTTTGATCACTTTGCAATAGAATTTCAAATAGTTTGGAATCTAGAGAAAATGCAGCAAGCAGGTGAACCTTTCTAAAATTAGTAGAACATGGTATTTGGAAAAGGGCTTTAGCTCAAAAATCCACGATTTGCTTTCAAGAAAGGTCTAATAGCCAAAAATTGCTCATTTCATTCCTTCTTTTGAATTAAAGAGGCAAAACAACTAATATGGTGTAGTCCAAATTGCATACTACATTGCATATATATATATATATATATATGGAAAATGACAATATTGTTTTCATATTAGAGATTTAATGTAGATGTAGGTGGAATCTTTAGTTTGCAAATAACCTCCACAGATTTAGTAGATGAAAATGGGGCTTTTCAAATTATTAGTTAAGCAATTAGCTTGGCAGTGCTATTATATATATTCCTAATCAATCATCAGTACATTTCTAAATCTTATCTGAAAATGCCATTTTTTCTTCACATGACATTGAGACACAAACACAAACAAATAAATAGATAAGAATGAAATTAGAAAACAATGGTGGATTATATATGTGCTACAACAAAATGGTGTCCAAGTCCAAAAGGGTGTTTTAGTTTTTAAATATGTCGCTCATCAATATTGGCGAGTTGCCATTTTTGTACTTGTTTCCTTTTATAATCATAAATTTTAAAATGTTTAATGCCATCAATAGTGCAAATTTAGAGCATGGCTATTTTAACATGGTATCGTTAGAACAATTTTATATATAAAGTGATAGGGTAAAAATTTATATGTACTATTATCTAATAGTGTTATATTGCAAATTGTTTTTCTAAACTAATACAATCTTTCTAAAATACAAGCTTTGTAAGAATATAATAACAATAGAGGAAATAAACAAGGAACAAAATAAATAACGGAAAGTCAAAGTACATTAACTTGCAATAAAATTTGATATAGATGTGGGAGATGATGGTTCATAGTTTATCTCTAAATCAATTAAAGTTGGATCAACATTACTTTCCTTTGTTAACCATTAACAAATTCTCTCTTTTACACTGCAAGTTCCCTTACTATTAGCTCTATCTTTTGACAAAAGGTCATAAACGTCCCATAGGCATGCATCTTGTTGTATCACCATTTTATAGCTTTAGGATTTGCCTAAAACAAGAATTGAAATGCAAAGTTTAAACATTTCAATTTAAGGGTTGATTATTTCAATCTCAAATTGAATTAAATCAAGGTATTCGTAGTTAAAGACTAGGCATTTACCTTGGATTTGGAATAAAAAAATGACATTATACATACATTTTCATAGTGTAGCAAGATAAGCAGGACTCATTGCATGATCAATAGTATACTAAACTTTATAAAAACCTTTCACACTTCAACCTTGGCTTCAATAAGTTCTATCATCAGATTCCATCAAAACCCAATCATATGATGGAACATATCAAAACATTTAGTAAAATTTTCCTTAAGAGTTTTCACATGATTTTTTAAAATGATTTTTATCAAATGGAAAACCAATTTTTCAATACATATTTTCACCATGTTGGCATAAGCATGAGGGGTGAATGTGCCATCATAATGTTGGAAAATAGATCAAATACGCAATGAAATTTAAAAAATTTTTGATCCAATTGTACAAAATCATGTTGTTGTATACAATAAAATCATCTTAATCAATTACCTGAGTTTAGATCTAAAGATGCCATCAAGAATTCCTAGATCTGTGTGAAAGCTTTAACCAACTAGCTTTCTTCATTATTCTCCAATTCTTGGATGGTAAAATACGTGGGCACAAAACTTCAACTTTGGCCAAATAGTTGGAGTAACAGAGATGGCTTGAATTTCCTTTTTTTTCTTGTTCTAAATAAGCAAAAAAAAAAAAAAAGAAAGAAACAATGAGGTTTTGGTATGGATAAGGGTGATTTTTAGAATATGTAGAGGTTAAGAGTGAGTATTTTAGGGCTATTTTTGGCTAGTGGGTGAAGAGCTAGGGGATTTTTTTTATGTGTGAATGTGTTTTTGGAAGCTGAAACAAGCTGGAATCTAACCTTTTTTAGCTGAGATAGAAATGGTCCATTTATACCAGCCTTTTGGAGCTAAATTAGAGGTGTTTTTGGCCATTTCTTAAGGAAGACAAAGTGATGTCAGCATGGTGGCTGTAGAGTGGCTGGAGGGAGCAACTTGCTGCTAATGTGATGGGCATAGGGTGGCTGGTTTAAATGCTAAAATGATTTTCTAGCAAATAGGGTGGCTGATAGTGATATTGGCCAACAAACAAGGGAGTAGGGTGATCATGTGATATTGACCCTTATTGATCCAATTTAGACTTCAAAAAAATTTTAAATTAATTCAAAAGTTAAAATTCATAATTTGATTTGGGTATTAATCTTTCTTAATGTAAAAAAATGAGTTAAAATCGAGTTTTAGATCAATGATGGATGAGTCAAAAATGCTTGGACCATGAAAATGGCCTGCATGTATCGATACATTGCATAATGTATCCATACATTTGGCCCAAAAACCTTGATGGTATTGATACAATGAACATTGTATTGTTGCAATGATCATTGTATTGATCCTATGAACCATTGTATCGATACTACGAACACTATATCGATACATGTTGATATGTATCGATACATTTCTTTACAGAATGCATGTTTTGTTTCTGGCGTGGCCTACTATCGATACATGAGGTCCTGTATCGATGCAGAGGCTTATGTATTGATACATCTACATGTTGTATCGATACAAATGGGGACATTCCAAATTTTTGGCACGTTAGAGCACTGTATCGATACATGGGAAACATGTATTGATACATTCAAGTAAAATTATGAATTTTCTCATATCTTTTGTCCCAGGATACCTTGAACTACGTCATTTGATGCCACATATTTGTATGTACCTTTGATATGATCCCTAGGCCTTCTTGACCTCCTTAAAATACTTTTTCGCCCGACAATGATCATCGCCCCCTCTCACATCCATGCTTTAGATTGCTACAAATTAGCTCAGACAAAATAAGGTGTCAATAACTGCCTCTCTTTGACCGTTGTTGAGAATAAAAAATAGGGCAAAAAAATAGACACTATTTTGTCTGGGGTGGACTAATGCTTTTAGAACACTAGGGTGTTAGGTTTTCTAAGGTTTGACCCCCTTAAACAGGTACAGATTAACGTGGATTTCTACTGTGGGTTGCTAGCTTATGTGAGCTTCGACTTAAACTTGGTGCCACTAGCTTATGTGGGCTTTGACTTAGGTACCACCAACTTATGTGGACTTTGACTCAAACTTAGGTGCCACCAGCTCATGCAGTTTTTGACTTGGGTGCTGCCAGCTCGTGTAGGCTTTGACTTAGATTTGGGTGTCGTCGGCTTGTGTAGGCTTTGAAGTAGGTGTCACTGACTTGTATGGGCTTTAACTCGGGTACCTCTAACTTATGCAGGCTTTGACTCGAACTTGGGTGCCATCAGCTCGTATAGGCTTTGGCTTGGGTGGCGCCAGCTCGTGCGGCCTTTGACTTAGACTTGGGTGCCATCAGCTTATATGGGCTTTAAAAGGGTGCCACTGACTTATAGGCTTTTAAAAGGGTGCCACTGACTTGTGGACTTTGAAGAGGTGCCACTGACTTATGGGCTTGAAAAGAGTGCCATGACTTGTGGACTTTGAAGGGGTGCCACTAACTTATGGGCTTTTAAGGGGTGCCACTAACTTATGGACTTTGAAGAGGTGCCACTAACTTATGGGCTTTTAAGGGGTGCCACTGACTTGTGGGCTTTTAAGGGGTGCCACTGACTTGTGGGCTTCAAAAGGGTGCCACTAACTTGTGTGACTTTGAAGAGGTGCCACTGACTTGTGGGCTTTTAAGGGGTGCTACTAACTTATGGGCTTGAAAATGGTAACACTGACTTATGGGCTTTTAAGGGGTGCCACTGACTTATGGGCTTGAAAAGGGTGCCACTGTCTTATGGACTTTGAAGAGGTGCCACTGACTTATGGGCTTTTAAGGGGTGCCATTAACTTGTGGGCTTTAAAAGGGTGCCACTAGCTTATGGCCTTTTAAGGGGTGCCAATGACTTATGGGCTTAAAAAGGGTGCCATTAACTTGTGAACTTTGAAGAGGTGCCACTGACTTATGGGCTTTTAAGAGGTGCCAGTAACTTGTGGGCTTGAAAAGGGTGCCACTAACTTATGGACTTTGAAGTGGTGCCACTAACATGTGGGCTTTTAAGGGGTGTCGACAAAGTTTTTGATAAAACTTCTAATATAAGCTTTTCTTAACAGAAGTTCATTATAAAATTTCCTATTAAAAAGGGTTTTGGCACTAGTTCTTGAAAAAAATCTTGACAAAGCTTTTAACGAATGTTTTTGACAAAAGTTTTGTTATGATAGTTGCTTGATAAAAAGGGTTTTGACAGAAGGTGATGAGAAAAAAAGGACCTTACTTGAATGACACTTGGTTTGCAAAGCTTAGAGTTTCTACCAAGAATTTCTTCCAGGTTCAGCAAACCTAGCTAGAAATGATATTATAAAAATGATTTATGATGGTAATATGAGTGCATGATATGAAATGCTATCATGATTGCATGGTGTGAAGTCTAATACTCAAGATAGCTATAGTTCTCTTTGTACATCATTCAGGCTCTCTAAGGGATAGTGATTTGTCTTTGTTCCAACCATGGACTAGAATTTTCCTTATCCTGCTAGGGATTATAGGTTATCCTGAATCCACTAGGGATATGACCAAAAATCTATTCTTGAGAATTTAGATTGTTGTGTTTCCTGATTCGAGAGGCTCAATCATTTTCCTTACAATTGGAAAGCATTGTCAACAATATCAAAATTGTCTGCTTGATTAGGTTGATGTCTCTAGTTTTAATAGGATTATGATAGAATGCATGGGTCAATTTTTGGCTAGCTTAAAATGGTTTTTCTTAAGATATGGCTTATCAAAACAAGAAACAATTTGCTCATAGTCATGCTGAATGGGTGTTTGGATGTGAAAGGTGCATGATCTTGATGATTGGGGCGTAAGCAGAATTCCCTATGCTTTTCTTTTCCTTTTGATGTAATATTAAGATGTCCTAATGCATATTTTAGTTAATTATCAAACATTATCAACTAAATGACAAGTGCAATATTAATTGTACAGGGGTTAAAAGAAATAAGGTAATATTTATTCCTAACAACAAAAAGACATAACTCAATATACTATTTAACAAGCAACTGATAGGGTAGCAAGAAGATGATCTTTTGGATGAAAGATTCCTTTGACAATCATGACATGGATTTCTTTAGGTGCTTTTTTAAACCTTTCTCGAACAATAGATGTGCCTAGCATAAGCTGATCTTTAAAAGATCTTTAGGATTGCTTTACATTGTCCTATAGGTACTCTTAGTTTATGCCCCATCAAAATTGATTTTCTCAAGTCGCCCTTAAAGGTTTCATTTAGATGCTTTTTTTTCATTTTTTTTTGTTTTTTTGTTATTTTTTTTGTTATTTTTTGTTTATTTTTTTTAAGGATCCTTTATAGATTTTCGTCCTTTATGTGCAATATTTCTTGATAGAATCTGAGTTGACTGGGTTGGGCAAGACATTACCGTCCATTTCTGATAAGATTAAGGCCCTTCTAGAGAGGGCTTGCTTCATGACATACGGTCCTTCCCAATTAGGGGTCCACTTACCCTATGCATCTTTGTGAATTGGGAGGATCTTCTTCAATTCCAATTCACCTTAGTGAAATTATCGTGGGTGCATCTTTTTGTCGTGGGCTTGGTTCATGCATCTTTGATGCATTTGACCATGGCAGATGGCTTTCATGCATTTTTCCTCGATAAGGTTGACCTGCTCATATCTGTTCTTGGCCCATGTAGCTTTTTCACGTTTGGTTTCTATTAAAACTTTCAGAAAAGGGTCTCGATTTTGATAAGCAATACAACTTTTATCCCATAGACAATAGAACAAGGGGTAGCCCCTGTAAAGGTCTGAACTAAGGTTTGATAGGCATGAAGTGCAAAGAATAGCTTCTCATTCCAGTCTTTGTAAGCCTCAGCCATTTTTTCAACTATTCTTTTAATGTTTTTATTGGCTGCCTCGACTACCCCATTCATCTTTGGGCGATAAAGGGTAGAATTATGATGCTAAATATTGAACTATAAGTAGACCGCTTGCATCATTTTATTGTTTAAGTTGCTTGCTTTGTCTATGATGATTTGGTTTAGGAGGCCATATCTATAGATGATGTCTCACTTGACAAACTTACGAATGGTCGATGTAGTGACATTAGCATACGAGGCAGCTTCTACCCATTTAGTGAAATAGTCGATTGCTACCAAGATAAAAGGATGCCCACTGAAAGCTTTAGGGGTGATTGGCTCGATCGTGTCCATGCCTCACATAAAGAAAAGCCATGGGGCCATCATGACGTGAAGTGGTGCCGGAAAGACATGGATCTTGTCAGCATAGATTTAACACTTATGGCATTTTTGATCATAATTGATGTAGTCTCTTTCGAGGGTTAACCAGTAATAACCC
Organism: Adansonia gregorii; assembly: GCA_038382025.1. NCBI lineage: Eukaryota > Viridiplantae > Streptophyta > Magnoliopsida > Malvales > Malvaceae > Adansonia > Adansonia gregorii. The sequence continues at coordinate 4,469,913 of JBBYHO010000003.1, forward strand.
GCTCTTATGATTTGCTTGGCCATCCAATGTCCATTAGCATGTGTGCCCTAAATCCCTTCATGACATTCTTCTAGGATCTTTTTGGCTTTAAGAGTGTCAATGCATCTAAGCAATACTTGATCGTGACTCCTTTTGTATAGGATTTTTCAATCGAAAACAAATCCTATAGCTAGCCTTATGATAGTCCTTTTATCAGTTTTGGTTGCATGTTTGGAATATTGCTAATCTTGATATAACGAAGGATGTCATAGTACCACAGCGGGCCATCCTTCTCTCTTTCGACACTATGACAATGAACTAGAGTTATGTAGATGCTTATCTGGATGGGAGCAATGTCTGACTCATGGTTGACTTTAAACATGGATGATATAGTAGCTGAAGCATCAGCTATTTGGTTCTCTTCTTGAGGTAAATGTCAAAAACTAATATCATTAAATCTTTCTTGAGCTCTACTATTAGCTTCCCATACTATATCATCTTAGCATCATGAGTTTGCCACTCTCCTTTCAATTAGTAGATAACTAAGGCTGAATCACCAAACACTTGTAATATCTTGACATTCCTCTCAATGGCTGCTCGAAGCCCTATAACACACACTTCATATTCTGCGATCTTATTCGCGTAGTCAAAATTTAACCTTGCTATGAATGGATAATGACTCTTGTCAGGTGACGTCAACATTGGCCCAATTTTATGTTCTAAAGCGTTTGACGTGTCATCAAAATACATCTTCCAAGATTGATCTTGGTTGAAGACGTCTTCATCTTTAGAAATGCATATCAGATCTTCATTTAAAAAGTCAAAATTTAAGGGTTCAAGCATTTGCTGCTCGACTTGCCAAAAAGTCAGCTATCGCACTGCCCTTGATAGCCGTTTGACTGACATAGGCAATGTCATATTCAGAAAGCATGACTTGCCATCTAGCTAGCCTTTCGACAGTGCAGGGGCTTCGCATAGATACTTGATAGGATTGAGCCTTGCAATTAACCATGTGGTGCGATACAACATGTACTGCCTGAGTTTTCTGGCTGTCCACACTAAAGCACAGCATAATTTCTCGACTGCGGAGTAATTACACTCATATTCCGTGAACTTTTTTCTTGAGTAGGAGATTGCTTGTTCCTTTTTTCCTGACTCATCATGCTGTCCTAATACACAACCCATAGACTTGTCAATGACTGCCAAGTAAAGGTTTAAAGGTCGACCGAGCATCAACAGTACCAACACTGGTGGGCTTGACAGATAATGTTTGACTTTATCAAAGGCTTCTTGAGATGCCTCATTCCACTTTCCTGGATTTTGTTTTCGAAAGAGCCGAAAGATGGGGTCATGTTTATCAGTGAGCTAGGATATGAATCTAGCAATATAGTTTAGTCTCCCTAAAAAACTTCTCACTTTCTTTTGGGTTTAAGGTGGTGGCATATCCTAAATAGCTTTGACTTTGTCTGGGTCAACTTCAATCCCTTTTTCGCTGACTATAAAGCTTAGAAGCTTACCCGAAGTGACTTTGAAGGTACACTTGGCAGAATTCAATTTGAGTTAAAATTTTTATAGCCATTCAAAAAGTTTTTGAAGGTCTGTGACGTGCTCATCCTTTTTTGTTGACTTGGCAATCATGTCATCAATGTAGACCTCAATTTCTTTATGCATCATATCATGGAATAGGGCTACCATCATTCGCTGATAGGTTGCCCCAGCATTTTTGAGTCTGAAAGGTATGACATTATAGCAAAATGCCCCTCATATGGTTACAAAGGTTGTTTTCTCCATGTCTTCGAGTGCCATCTTGATTTGGTTGTAGCCTGAGCATCCATCCATAAAGGAAAACAAAGAATTCTCGGTCGTGTTGTCTACCGAAGTGTCGATATGGGGTAAAAAGAAGTTATCCTTTGGAGTAACTCGATTCAAATCCCAATAATCAACGCACATTCGTACTTTGCCATCTTTCTTTGGGACTGGGACTATATTGGCAACCCATGCTGGATATTCAGCTACTCTAATAAACCCTGTATAAAACTGCTTCTTGACTTTTTTTTTTAATTTTGAAAAGCATTTTTGATTTCATCCTTCTTAATTTTTGTCGAATCAGTTTGCATCTGGGCTTGATAGGAAGCTTGTGAACCATTATATTAGTGTCTAGTCCTAGCATGTCTTGATATGACCAAGTGAATACATCCTGATATTCCTAGGTAGGTCTATTAGCTTGGTCATAATTGTCGACTTTATTGAGGTTTCGATTTTAACCTTCTTTTGGTCCTCTTGAGTACCTAGATTTATTACTTTCGTTGGGTATTTATGGGGCATGATCTGCTTTTCCTCTTACTCAACTAATCATAAGAGGTTTGGTGGTACGAAGCTTTCTTCAAAATCTTCTTCAGGATTAACTTCACTAGTGCAAATTGACTGCTCAAAATCGATCTTCAAAAACCCATCAGACACATCCATGTTACTGTCGTCAGGACACTTGAAACGGCAAAGAAATAAACGTTGCAAAAGGCACATACACAACTAAAGGATTTGGATAAAAATAAAGGCAAAAGAGTAATATAGATAAAAAGGTTGAAAAGTGATACACAATATGGAATAATATATGCAAAAGTCATTTCATTAATGATGTTTGATAAAAAATGCCCCTTACATAGGACACCTATCTGTCTTTTGGCGAGGGCAGGTAGGTTATCATTTCTTGACTTTACATGAAAGGGATAGAAAAAGTGTAGGGACTTTTGTCATGACCCTATCATCAAAATCAGGTCTTAGTGGAAGGATACAAATTTTATGGCTTGGTATCTTGCAGATAGAGGCTGTTAAGTGCCCTATTTAGGATGACCAAGACATTTTGGCCTTTTGCTCTTTCGATTGGCTTGGATCAATTCATCCTCTTGAATGAAATATCTTATGGAGAGATGAAAACATTGTTAACTTCGGCTCCCTCTCTCGACCTAATGATCATGTCATCTCTTGGTTACAGGTCCTCTTTTTTTACTACTTTCTTAAGTGCGCATTGGCTTTAAATCCTAAACCTTTTTTGTTAGCTTGAGTGGTGACCTGTAAGGCTCAGGCCATCCCTTGCAAATTCTTGTAACGCCCTTTTTTGGCATGGGAATCATTGCCAACAATCATTTTTAAACCTGAGTAGGTACTCTTTGATAGATGGGGTTCCACTATTGGTAATCCTTCTCCCACAAATGTTACATTAATAAGCTTAAAGGATTGGAAGCATGACTCTGGTGTATCTTTATTAGGCTCTACGTAAATATCCTTAGTGAAAGTAGTAGCGATCATTTCTTTTTCAGACCCGATGGTGACTATTTTGTCATTTATCACAAATTTGAGCTTCTGATGGAGAGAGGATAGGATGGCTTTGATGGAGTGTATCCATGATCTTCCCAATAAGGAGTTGTAAGAAGGATTAATATCCATACCTTGAAAGTCTATTTCATATGTACATGGGCCTATTTAAAGCTGGATTGTGATATTTTCAATTACTCTGCGACATGTTCCATCAAAAGCTTGAACTATGATGGGGCTACTTTTAATGTTAGATTGATCGACATGGGGCTTGCTTAATGTAGTCATAAGCATGACATTAAAGGCTGACCTATTATCTATAAATACTTTAGGCAAAATATGTCCCTTACAATGGGTAGTGATATGTAGAGCTTTGTAACTACCCTTACCTCCGAGTAGGATCCCATCATCAGTGAATGAGATATAATTATTAGCCATGATGTTGTTCACTAACCGATCCAACTTTTTTATGGAGACATTCGGGGGTACATATGCTTCATTTAGCACCTTCAGTAATGTATTTTGATGAACCTCTGAATTAAAAAGCAGAGATAGCATAGAAATCTTTGCAGGTTGTTTGCTTAATTGATCCACAATGCAGTATTCACTGTGCTTGATGAACTTGAGAAACTCCGTGGCTTCTCTTTCATTCACTGCTTTCTTGACTTTTTTGGGCTCAAAATTTTTTGCTTGGGCCTGAGTGGTATTAGTGTTTGGAGATGCATCAACTTTTTGTTTTTCTTGAGTTGAAGGAGCATAACACCTACCGCTATGGGTTAGGTGACTAACTCCTGACAGTTCCATTACAGTAGTTGAGGGATTTAGTTCTCTAATCATTACTCTCTGATTGTTGTATTTTCATGGGATAGTTTTGTTGCTCTTATACAAGAATGGTTTAGGCATTTCTACCATTAACTTTGGTGTAAGTGTCAAAGACCTGACCTCAGAACTTAGCTTGCCATAAAAAACGAGCGATCGATTTCTCCCATAAGATGGCTTCCTAGTTTCATCTCCTATCATGTTGATAGACTCAGCAGTAGGTGTGATCTTATGATAGAATTCTATCTAGCCTTCATTCATCATTTTTTGAACCATGGACCTAAAGTTCCTGCATGTTTGTAGGGTATGACCTACAATTGTGTGGAAGTCACAGAAATTGTCAGGATTGTCTTCCAATTTTTCTGTTGCGTTGAGCAACCTAACCTGAATCAATGCTTGCTAGACCAAGAAAATGGAATCCTTACATCCTCTATGCTTGCCTTTACTTTATGTTTGTTCTCAATGTCGATCATGTTTATAGCTGGCTTAGTTTGGTTTGGTAAAGGATTAGCAGCAACATTTGGTCCCTGGTTTGTCCCAAATTGCAAGATTTTTGAGTTAATTAGATTTTGCACATTTTGTTTGAAAGATATGCAATTCTCAATGTCATACCCTGCTGCCTCAGCATGGCATTCATAATGCGTATTAAGTTTGTACCATTGCGGATATGGCGGCTTTTTTTTTCTAGGACATAGATTGGGGATCCTAAATAATTTTGGAGAAAGGTTTAGTAGAGCTCCTTATAGGTCATAGGGATAGGATCAAAATGTTATCTTTTTTGATTTGCACCTCGATTACTAAGTGCATTATTTGTTATTCAATTGGTATTTTGGTGGACTTGTGGAGGGTGGACTTGTGGTGGGTTCGATGTGATTGTTAAGGATGGGTTGTAGGTTATGGCATTAATTAGCTAAGGGGGTATGGTGATAAGGTGAGAATACAACGCGCTTGGGTAATAAGGGTCAGGTGTTTGACGTCATTTTGGATAAAATGATTTAGCATAACTTATAGCATTGGCCTCTCCTTCCTTCTTTTTACTGGCAGTAGGCTTCTTGCTTAATCCAAATGTTTCTTCAGCTGACATTCTACCACTCTTAATAGTTGCATCAATCATTTCTCCAGAGAGGACTAGGTTTGCAAATTTCTTAGTGGCATTTTCTATGAGCTTTTCGTAATAAGAAGTATGTAAGGTGTGGATGAAAGTGACTATCATCTCTTTTTCTATAAGGGGGGTTGGACTAGGCCTACTTCCTCTCTCCAAATTTGGGCGTATTACCTAAAGCTTTCAATGGATCTCTTTTCAAAATTCATCAAAGAAAGTCAATCTGGTGCCCAATCTGACACGTGCTGGTATTGATTCAGAAAGGCCTTAGCCAAGTCGGCCCATGATTGGATTTTCACATTGTCTAGGGCGATATACCACCGAGCTGTTGCCCCAATGAGGCTATGTTGAAAGCAACGGTGAGGAGCTTTTCATCTTTCTCATACCAGACCATCTTTCGTAGGTACATTTAGACATAGACAGAAGGGTCGGTGGTTCTATTGAACTTCTTAAACTCTGGGACTTTGAACTTTTGGGGAATGGTTGGACACCAAAGACAGCGATTGTGCATCAAGAGCTCTGAAATTGTCACTCCCTTCGATAGCTTGGAGGTGTTTTTCTAGTAGTTAGAATTTGTTCACTTTTGCTGCAGTCATGGTAGACTTTTGACCTTTGGTTTTCTCTAGTTCCTCATGGTCAAGGGTTATCGAATTTGCTGATGAGACTCTCACATTCATCCCTTAAGTACCAGGAATGAATTAACCTACCGCAATAGGATTAAGGTAGATAATTGGCGGAGCTTGAGCGACAAGTGTAGAAGCAGGCCTTTGTTCTTATCTAGTTTCCCCTTGGGCAGGTTCTGGATTATTAGCAGGGGGACTTTCAACATTTGTAGGATCATTCCTTGTTTTAGTAGTGTTGGCTTGCCCTTTTTCTTTAATAGAAGTAGTAATTAGTTTTATAAGTTTTGCGATTTGATTTTGCATTTCGTATTGCTGACAAAGGATTTGGTCCTGTGATTCCTTGACCATTAGCTCAAGTCGCTCAATACGAGCTTCATGATCACTCTTCATGATTTGCTTACAACATCGTGTGTCGTAGAGGTGCATGATGTAAGGTTCTGTGTTCTTGATTGATCTTAGAATCCCTTGCACTTTTACGGTCCAATTCTCGTATTAGACTTTTTAAAATATATATATTTATTAATTAGCATTTATGATGCAATGATGAGTTAAGATAATGAATGATTAATGCAAGTGCAATGAAAAATGGTGAAATTAAATGTGTATATGCATTGGAGACAATTGATTCTTGGAACAACTTTGTCAATAACATCATTCATAGAGTCACAAAAGGGTTTTTTTTTTCTTTTACAACATGATTACATCTAAAAGTATCTAACATGATTACATTGTGTAATCACACGATCAAGAAAACCCAAAAGTCATTGCTCATGATGTCCAATAGGTATGATGTCTTGCCTTATGGACTAAGCTACTTCAATCATTTCATCTACCTCTCGTTGAGCCATCTAAACTTGCTTGGTGAGGTGCTGATGTTGTTCTTGGTAGTTCAGACATGCTTGGTCGATCGTCGTTCGCCAATCTAGTTTGCGTTGCTCGAAAGCCCTTGTTAATTCATTGATATGACCTTGATGATCCTGAAGAGACTGTTCTAACTCCTGGATTTTATGAATGAGGGCTTCATTTTTAACCCGGGTGGCTCTTGTATCTTGCATTTACACCTTAAGTCTTTGATTCTTTCATTGGTAGGTGGAAGCAAAAGCATGTGCCCTTGTGAACTTTTCTTTGCTGGTTTTGACTTCCTCCTTTTGCTGATTCAGTTCGCGATTGAAAGTGGCAACTTATGCTTCCCATTCAACTAATGTCTTACCAATACGTCAAGACTTCTTAGCTTTTCTGAGTGTCATATAATCCTTGGTTAGGCTCTTGAGGTCATCTTTGAAGCGATCCCTTTCTTTAACGACTCGATCCATTTTATCACTCCTAAGATAGATATCCATCTCTAGCTAGCCCTTTTCCTTTTTCAGTCGAGAGGTTTTTATAGCAAAAGATGTCTTTTTTCACTCAAACTCCCTCCTAGGTAGCTCGATCTCAGAAGGTAGTTCCTTTATTGGGATTTGCAGTATCCCAAAGTTGGGTGGTGGCAATAGGTCATTGATACGGCGGAGCCTCTATTCTTCGTATCCAAAGTGGTGGGGCTTCCTCTCCTGTATCTTTCCATACAATGGATTTTCTTCCAAGCTTGGAAAGCTTAGTTGGGCTTTTGCTTTATAATTGGACTTTTCATATTTAAAATCCTAATGTCCCAAATCTTCGAAGAATGGGATGAATTACTGGCACTGGAGCTGATGCAATAACAAAATAGGAGCATAACTGGTATTTCCCCATAATCCCAAGAGCGGCACACAAGTGTAGTCTCTACATCTGTACACAATCGACTGAGGGAACACCCATAAGGCTCTCCACATGATTTCTTCCTCCTAGACATTTTGTAATTCCTTGACCCAATGCTTTTCTGTCTTATCTTGATGACATTCTTCCTCTAATGCCATTGAAAAAGAATTGATCTTGAAGAAGAAATTTTGCTTGACTCTTCCTTTCCTAAAACAAAGAAGACCTAAGAGCCATATTTGGAGTAATAGGGCGCAACCGATAAACCTTCATGTTCCCATTCTTTTACAAAAGCTGAGGGCGCGGATGGTTTTGGTGATGATGGTGGAAGCAGGGTTGATGTTGCAACGTAGGTAAGAAAAGAAATCTATAATTGCCACCTCGACAAAGCCCAAAGTCTTTGGGAATATAATGAGCTCGTAGATTGCTAAAACATAGACATCTTGAGCTTTCTTTTGATTAAAAAGATTTACCATTGCCTCTTTCAAGCTGGCCTGAGAGATGCATTCGCTACTCCCTTTTAATTTGACGTGACTGTCAACCCATGCTTTCATGACTCAAAGAATTTACCTCAACCTTTTCTTGAACAGAGGAAATGTTAGCACCATGCAGTAAATTCAGTCCGATTTGGCCCTTTCTATGTTAAGCAGAGCTATGTACTCATCAATGGTAGGGACTAAATCTTGTTGGTTGAAGATGAAACATCGGTAGGCTGGATTCTAAAACTATGTTGTTGCTTGCAAAAAGATATCATCTGATTGAACTCAAAGTAAGAGAGCTATATCCTCGTACATTTTAGTGAAGGCTTCTTTCGTGTTGCTATCCCAATTGTCCCAAATGTGTTTTAGTTCTTGACAATCATTCTAACGAAAACTGATCTTGACCTATTCATGCATTTTGAGATGTAATTAAGCTTTAGGATGTCCCCGTCTTAATGTTGGTGACATTCTGACCATGTTCTGACATTTTCAAAGATTTGAAAGTGGAGATAAGCTGCTGCTTCATAAATGATGCCCTTGCTGAACACCGAACCAAAAAAATTGTCCCAAAATGATGATATCATGATGGTTATGATGAAATGATGCATGCACCAAAACACAAACAAAGGGAAAATAAGTTAGCAGAACATGTAGGAGACAAACGTAAGGAAATAAAGAATTTAAGAACGTTAGAACAAAAAATTCATAACATGTCTCAACCAAAGTGGTGAAACAAGAAACGGGCAGCATTTCAATAGACCAGGATGCAATCTGCCCTTTATGAGGTGATGCAATATCTTATTTTGATGGAAAAAGAAATGACTAGTAGCAATATTCATTCATCACCATTAGTGCAGATATGCATTAAGCCATGACTTGGACAATATAACGGCTTACAGTATAAGACAAACAAAATTGTTTTTGTAGGACATAGAGAAGGAAATATCTATGTTGTGCATTTTAATGATTTATCTTCTCAAAATGTTTATTTCGTTGCTAATAATGATGATTTGGATTGGTTGTGGCATAGAAAATTAGGACATGCAAGTATGAATGTAATCTTTAAACTATCTAGAAAAGACCTTGCTGTTGGACTGCCAAAAATAAAATTTGATAATGATAAAATAAATGATGCTTGTGCCCAAGGCAAACATAGAAAAGCTTCATTCAAACCAATCAATATTGTCTCAACCACTAAAGTATTACAACTCATTCATATTGATCTTTTTGGTCCTACTAGGACATTAAGCTTAGGAGGTAAACAATATGGCTTTGTTATTGTAGATGATTACTCTGGGTTTACTTGGGTTCTCTTTTAGCACTCTAAAAATGAAGCCTTAGAAAAATTCATTACTTTTTACAAAACCATTCAAAATGAAAAAGGTTATATCATTTCAAGTGTAAGGAGTGATCATGGAAAAGAATTTTAAAACCTTGGTTTTGACAAATTTTGTAACGAAAATGGTATTAGCCATAACTTTTCGGCACTTAAAACTCCTCAACAAAATAGAGTTGTTAAAAGAAAAAATAGAAACTTAGAAGAAATGGCTAGAACCATGCTTTGTGAAAACAATTTACCAAGATAATTTTGGGCAGAAGCTATTAATACTTCTTGCTACGTTATAAATAGAGCCATGGTTAGCCAATCCTAATGAAAACTCCATATTAACTTTTTAAAGGAAGAAAATCTAACATTAGCTACATTTATCCTTTTGGATGTAAATGCTTTGTACTAAATAATGGAAAAGATAATCTTGGTAAATATGATGCAAAAAGTGATGAAGGAATGTTTCTTGGTTATTCAACAAATTCCAAAGCTTATAGAGTATTTAATCAGAGAACTTTAGTTGTTGAAGAGTCAATACATGTTATATTTGATGAAGCTAACTCAACCTTGAGAAAGGCATGTTTTGACAATGATGATGTAGAAATTTACCAAGAACAAGCATCACATAAGGAGCAAGGACAAATAATGCAAAATCAAGAAGATCCAAAAGAGGAAGAACTATATTAGCCAATTCAACTAGAAAGGGAAAGAAATCATCCTAGAGAGTTGACTTATGTCAAAGATGGTGAGATAATTGGTGATCCAAAAAAAGGGGTAAGAACTAGATCATCCCTTACAAATACATGCAACTATGTAGCCTTTCTTTCATAAATTGAGCCCAAAAATTTAGATGAAGCTCTACAAGATGATAATTGGATCGTAGCTATGCAAGAAGAATTAAAGCAATTTGAAAGAAGCAAAGTTTGGAACTAATTGAGAAACCTAGTGATTATCCCATTGTAGGTATTAAACGGGTTTTTAGGAACAAACTTGATGCAAATGGAACAATAGGTAGGAATAAGGCTAGATTAGTAGTCAAAGGATATAGTCAAGAAGAGGGAATTGATTATTATGAAACTTATGCTCCCGTAGCTACACTTAAAGCCATTAGAATACTAGTAGCTTTTACATGTTTCAACAACTTTAAGTTATATTAAATGGATGTTAAAAGTGCTTTTTTAAATAGCTTCATCAATGAGGAAGTTTATGTTGAACAACCTCTCAGTTTTGAATCCTCATTTTCTCGATCATGTTTTTAAACTTTCTAAAGCATTATATGGACTAAAACAAGCACCTAGGGCATGGTATGAAAGCTCTCAAAATTTTTAATTAAAAAAGGTTTCAATAGAGGCAATGTTGACGAAGCTCTATTTATAAAAGTAAAAAATAAGGACATTTTAGTGATTCAAGTTTATGTTGATGATATTATTTTTGGTGCTACTAATGAATCGTTTTGTCAAGAATTTTCTAAGTTAATGCAAGGTGAGTTTGACATGAGCACGATGGGAGAATTGGTATTCTTCTTGGGGCTACAAATTAAACAAACTAAGGATGGTATCTTCATCGATCAAGCAAAGTACACCAAAAAATTTACTAAAGAGGTTTAAAATGGATGAAGCAAAGCCTTGTTCCACACCTATGAGCACCTCAACAAAGTTGGAAAAGGATGAAGGAGGTAAAATCATTGACTCTAAACTTTATAGGTCTATGATAGGTTTATCGCTATATCTTACTGCAAGTAGACCAGACATAATATTTAGTGTATGCCTATGTGCTAGATACCAATCATCACCATGAGCGTCTCATCTAATTGCTATAAAAAGAATCTTTAGATATCTTAGAGACACTCCAAATCTAGGCCTATGGTATCCTAAAGAATTATCCCTTGTCTTACATGCTTATTCCATTACAGATTCTAGTGGATGTAAAATTGATAGGAAAAACACTTTCAAAACATGTCAATTTCTTGGTAATATGCTCATATCATGGTTTTCCAAGAAATAAATAGTGTTGCTTTATCCACAACCAAAACGGAATACATATCCGTGGGTAGTTGTTGTACCTAAATTTTATGGATAAAATAACCAATGGAGGATTTTGGCATTACCATGGATCATATTCCAATTAAATGTGATAATACTAGTGCCATTTATCTCACCAAAAATCCAATCCAACATTCTAGAACCAAGCACATAGAAATCAGGCATCATTTCATTAGAGATCATGTGCAAAAAAGTGATATAGTGCTTGAGTTTGTTGGTACCTTGCATCAATTAGCTGATATTTTCACTAAACCACTTGACAAAGATAGATTTTGCACATTTAGAAGAAAATTAGATTAATGTATACACCCTGAAATTCATAATTTAATCCATTCCTGATATGGTGCTTTATTATTGTTTGCATAATGTTTAGTTTGATAAAACTAGTTTTTCACACTTTTTTGTTTGATAATGCTCAATTATAATGACTTTGTTGGATTATTTTGTTACATCTTGATTAAGCCTTGAATGATCTTAATTTTGGTCCAAGATATATTTTTAAATGTTCTAAATGGATAATTAGATCAAAATTCCATCTAATTTGATGATATCTTGTTGAAAATGACCTCATGTTAGGTCATTTGCATCGATTTCTCTACATTCTTCTCTCGTGTATTGAGAATTGCTTTCAATGTATCAATACAAACACAGATTTGTTCTTTGTATCGATAGTTGTCTTTTTTGTATTGATATAGTGTATCGATACTTCTCAGTCTGTATCGATACAATAGTAATTTGATTTAAGTCTCAAGACCCAGTTCCTTGTATCGATATAGAACCCAAAAATGTTTGTTGTATCGATATTGCTTCTTTTGTATCGACACTCATTGTTCATTTAGAACCCCTCGCATGATTTTTTTCTATTCAAAACAACATCGTTCATACTCTCTCTCTCTTCTCTATCTTCAAATTATCAAATCTCATCATTTTCAGTTTCCTTTCAAAATCAATTGATCCATTAACCAAATTCCTTTATCCCATTTACCCAAAACCATTTCAAAATCACTAATTACCATCCAAACCATCAAGATTTTGACACTTCCCATCACTCTATCCTTTATCGCTTCTCTCTCTAAACTCATTCCTTTCATCCAAATTTTTTTTTGAAAATCAACTTCATTTTTTTCCTAAACTGTTCCCCACCATTATCTGTGTGATGGATTCCAGATCCACTCCTTATATCACAAAAATTGCAAGCCAATTTTAGTGCCCATACCTGTTCGACAAAACTCCTCAAAATAGATTTTTACTTACTCAACCTGTTCGCTTACCATCTGTTTTACAAAAGTCCTCACACAAACCCATAGCTCCCAAAATCAAACAAATGGCATGCCGTCAAGGTCTTATCACCCGTACTTCCACCTCTTTCGCTTGTCAACCACCTTCAACCCAAAATCAATCCTTCTTTGATTTGTGCTTTTGTGATACATGGGCTCGAGAGCATTTCACTACCATTTATTCTAGGGTGCCCATCCAACAACGTCATGTCATCGACTTTCCATTTCTACGGTCCATTAACTATACCTATCTCCAAACCATTGACACCTTTGGATGGACCAAAATTCTTTCGTCAAATCTTTTGGTGAGTGAAAGTCTTATCCGTGCCTTCTTTAATAATGCATCTCTCATTGTTGATCACAATAATGTTATTGCTATTCGGTTCTATCTTTTAGGACAAGATCTCCTAGTCAACACGGTTTTTCTCGCCTTCGCCTTCGGTTTTTTGAATGAAGGTGTCATCAATGATAGCTCAGGTCCCGCTGTATTATGCATCCCCCGCAACAAAGCCATGCTCTTTCCTCTTGGTTGATTATTTACTCCATCTTATCATTTCAGATGTGCTTCGTCCATGCGAAACCAAACATACTTTGATTAGCGACACCGATTATTAGTGGCTGCATATGATTCAATTTGGCACTCATTCAAATTTAGCCTACTTCATATTTGTGGACCTTATCCTATGTGTATGTGGTTGTCACATTTTTTTACATGGCATGGCTTTAAGTTAATATTTTAAAACTCAAGGTAACCTTTCATGGAATTCTGGTATCATGGTAACCACATATTGCTACATCGATCGCAAATCTATGGGACTTGCTGGATATGAAATTCAAGGCGACTACTTTGTTCCAAAAGCTCATCGATAGCTACCACTTAAGTAACCAGATGCTCTCATTCCCGATGATCATGATGAAATAGAGCATGATGAGCCTTTTCCACCTCTGGCTCCTATGCCCATGGATATTCCCATAATGTTCACATCTATTATGGGTCATTTTGATGCATGGGAAAGACGCTTTGACACCATCAATGCTCGTCTCTCTGCTCATGAGCAATGTCACTGATCTCTAATGGAGCGATTCCATGCTTTCTCAGCTATCTTTCGTCGTGCGCCTCCACTTACTCCTCCACCCTCCGAGGATCCTCCAACTGATGAAGTCTAGTCAACTTAGGCTTATGTCTTTAGGATATTGCTTTAAGATCATAAGGATTTCTCTTTACTTATTGGTTTTCATGATTTTAGACTTTTATGCTACTTTATGTTTTGCATTGTCTTAAACATATTTTACATGCTTAATTTATCCTACTTATGCTTATTTATCCTTGAATTCTGTTTTGATATAACAAAAAGAGGGAGAAAGACTTTAAATTTACAAGACCTTAAATTTGCAATATTTTGCTTTACATGAATTGATTATGCATATGTTGGAACCCGAATTACATGTTAAACTTAAAAGGTTAATTTCTAATCTTAGGCAATTTATTAAGGAAGAGTCATTTCTTTCATCTCTTAAAATAAATTTTTACCTTATTAAGGGGGAGTTATTTCTTCGTTAAACTCAAACACAAGCAAATTTATCTTAAGTTTTGTTATATCAAAAAGAAAGAGATTGTTAACCTTGATTTCGGCTTTGATATAATAAACAAACTTAAGTTAAATTAATACTCAACTTTATATTTATGTTTAAATTGAAAAACATCTTTAAAAATACTAAGTTTGTAATTATTGAGATGTGTTTGAGTTAACAAAATGATTTCACAAACAAGTTTTAAAGGTTAGTATTGATACAAAGAACATATGTATCGATACTATGCATAAAACCCTCAAAATGTATCGATACAAAGAATATATATATCAATACAGATTACTTAGTATCGATACTCACCCCATGAGTATCGATACAAGGCTTAGCAGTAGCCAAGGTTTATATGAAACCCTCAAATATATCGATACAAGTGTGTATGTATCGATATAGGTTGCTTAGTATCGATACTCACTCCATGAGTATCAATACGAGGTTTGGCAGTAGCCTACATATGGATGAAATCCTCATATGTATCAATGCAAACGTATCTGTATTGATACAGCTTACTTAGTATCGATACACAGACCCTAGTATCAATATAATAAGTTGTAATGATCACTTTTTTGAACTGTGTATCGATACTATTGGTATTGTATCAATATATAGCGTGGGATTAAACGAAAATCAGCATTTGTGAAGGCTACAATGGCTTTCCAACCACCACATTAAATGCCCAACATCTATGAATCAATTTGCAGCTATAAATGGAGGTTCCAAATAGCTGAAGAGGTAGAGATATAGATTTCATAGAATCATTGAACAATAAAAGCCCAAAATCATCAAATTCATTATTTTCTACTTCTATCAATTCAAACTCTTCAAGTCTATTTGTATCTCATTCTTTTTGTAGATAAATTCCAGCAAACATCTACCTACTAGAGGTTCAAATAGTTTACAAAATACTTATTTCATTTCACAAAAAGGGTTGTGTGAAAGTGAGTGAAAATACTTGAGAGTTTAGGGTATAATTCTCAAGGTATTTGAAAGGTTCTATCTAAGCTTTAAAAGATAGTTGTGAAAGGTTATACCTTAGCCTTAAAGGTAACAATTTCCTTAGTGAATTTTGGGAATCACCTTGGTAAGAAAGTACCAAGAAGGAAGGATATAGGTGCCTAATTAAAGGACCGAACCTCTATACATCCATTGTTGACTCTTCTCACTTCCTTATCTTATTTTAATTTTCAAATGTATAGAGTTTTTATAGAACCAATTCACCTCCTCTTGGTTTAATCTGTCCATTGAAGCTAACAAAATAGACTTGAAGAGTATGAATTGATACAAGTAAAAAATAACGAATTTGATGATTTTGAGCTTTTATGTTCAATGATTCAATGAAATCTGTATCTCTACCTCTTTAGCTATTTGGAACCTCCATTTACAGTTGTAAATTGATTCATAGAAATTAGGCATTTAAGGTGGTGGTTGGAGAGCCGTTGTAGCCTTCATAAATGTTGATTTCTGTTTAATCCCGCACTATAGTATCGATAGAATACCAATAGTATCGATACACAGTTCAAAAAAGTGATCGTTACAACTTGTATCGATACTGAGGTCTGAGTATTGATACTAAGCAAGTTGTATCGATATAGATACCTTTGTATCGATACATATGAGGGTTTCAGCCATACGTAGGCTACTACCAAGCCTTGCATCGATACTCATAGAGTGAGTATTGATACTAAGCAGCCTGTATCAATACATACACGCTTGTATCGATATATAAGAGGGTTTCATACAAACCTTGGCTACTGCTAAGCCCTGTATCGATACTCATGGAGTGGTATCGATATTAAACAACTTGTATCGATACATATGTTCTTTGTATCGATACATTTGAAGGTTTTATCCATAGTATCGATACATGTGTTCTTTGTACCGATACTAACCTTTAAAACTTGTTTGTGAAATCATTTTTTTGACTTAAACACATCTAAAAAATTACAAACTTAGTATTCTCAAAGATGCTTTTCAATTTAAACACAAATACAAAGTTGAGTATTATTTTAACTTAAGTTTGTTTGTTATATCGAAACCAAAATCAAGGTTAACAATCTTCCCCTTTTTGATATAACAAAACTTAAGATAAATTTGGTTGTGTTTGAGTCTAACAAAGAACTAACTCCCCCTCAATAAGGTAAAAATTTATTTTAAGAAATGCAAGAAATGACTCCCCTTCAATAAATTGCCCAAGATTATAAATTAAACTTTTAAGTTTAACATGTAATTCGGGTTCCAACATATGCATAATCAGTTCATGGAAAACAACATATTGCAAATTTAAGGTCTTTTTCCTCTTTTTGTTATATCAAAATAGAATTCAAGGATAAATAAGCATAAATAGGATAAATTAAGCAAGCAAAATATGTTCAAGACAATGCAAAACATAAAGTAGCATAGAAGTCTAAAATCATGAAAACCAATAAGTAAAGAGAAATCCTAATGATCATAAAACAATATCTTAAAGACAGAAGCCTAAGTTGACTAGACTTCATCGGTTAGAGGATCCTTAGTGGGTAGAGGAGTAGGTAGAGGTGCACGAGGAAAGGCAACAGAGAAAGCATGGAATTACTCTGTTAGAGCTTGGTGACTTTGCTCAAGAGCAGAGAGATAAGCATCGATGATGCCGAAATGTCCCTCCTATGCATCAAAACGACCCATAATAAATGTGAACATCGTGGGAATATACATAGGCGCAGGAGCTAAAAGTAGAGAAGGCTCATCATGCTCCGTTTCATCATGATCGTCAGAAGCGGAGGCATCCGTCGCTCAAGTGGTGGTTGTCGATGAGCTTTTGGAACAAAGTCACTGCCTTGAATTTCATATCTGGCAAGTCTTATAGATTTGTGACTGATGTAGCGATTTGTGGTTACCATGATACCAAGGTCACATGAAACATTGGCACATTTAGCTTCAAAGTAGTAACTCAAGGCCATGCCATGAAGAAGACTGTAACAATCCCATACGCATAGGACAAGGTCCACAAATATGAATTAGGCTAAATTCATATCAGTGCTGAATTGAATCATATGCACCCACCAATAATCGACATCACTAATCAAAGTATGTTTGGTTCTGTATGGACGGAGCATATGTGAAATGATAAGATGGAGTAAGCGATCAACCGATGAAAAAAGGGTGGCTTTGTTGTGGGCGGTGCATAATGCGACAAAACCTGAGTCATCATTGATGACGCCTTCATTCGAAAAATCAAAAGCGAAAGCAAGAGAAGCCGTGTTGACTAAGAAATCTTGTCCCAAAAGATAGGATCGAATAGCAAGGACATTATCATGATCATCAATAATGAGAGATGCATTACTAAAGAAAGCATGAATAATATTTTTACTCACCAAAACATTTAAAGAAAGGATTTTGGTCCATCCAAAGGTGTCAAAAGTCTGAAAGTAGGGATATTTAATAGATCATAGAAATGGAAAAGTGATGACATGGCATCGTTGGATGGGCATTCAGGGATAAATGGTGGTGAAACACTCTTGAGCCCATGTATCGCAAAAGCACTAGTTAAAGAAGGATTGATTTTAGGCCGGAGGTAGTTAACGAGCAGAAGAGGTGAAGGCACTAGTGACGAGACCTTGACGGCGTGCTGTTTGTTTGGTTTTGGGAGCCATAGTGTGTATAAGGACTTTTGTCGAATAGGTGGTGAGGGAATAGGTTGAGTGGGTAAAAGGCTATTTGAGGAGTTTTGTCGAACAGGTGATAGGCACTAAAATTGGGTTGCAATTTGCATGATGTAAGGAGTGGATCTGGAATCAATCATATAAACAAGTGGGGAACGGTTTAAGAATAAAATCGAGTTAATTTTTCGAAAGAAATTTGGACGAAAGGGATGAATTTAGAGAGAGAAGCAGTGAGGGTTAGAGTGATCGAAAGTGTTAAAATCTTAATGGTTTGGATGGTAATGAGTGATTTTGAAATGGTTTTGGGTAAGTGGGATAAGGGAATTTGCTTAATGGATCAATCAATTTTGAAAAGAAACTGAAGATGATGAGATTTGATAATTAGAGAATAGAGTGAGAGAGAGATAGTATGAACAGTGTTGTTATGAATGGAAGAAAATCGTGCGGGGGGGTTCTAAATGAATAATGAGTATCAATGCAGAAGAAGCAGTATCGATACAAAGAACAATTATAGGTTTTGTATCGATACAAGAAACTGGGTTTCGAGACTTAGATCATATTGCTATTGTATCGATACGCACTGAGAAGTATCAATACAGTGTATCAATACAGAAGGACAAGTATCAATATAAGGAACAAATCTGGGTTTGTATCGATACACTGAAAACAAGTCTCGATACACGAGAGAAGAATGTATAGGAATCAATACAGATGGCCTAATATGGGGTCATTTTCAATAAGAAATCATCAAGTTAGATGTAATTTTAATCCAATTATCCGTTTAAAACATTCAAAAATATCTTAGACCAAAATTAAGACCATTTGAGGCTTAATCAAGATGTAACAAAATTATCTATTAAAGTCATGACAATTGAGCAATATCAAACAAGTAAGTGTTTAAAATTGGTTTTATTAAACTAAGCATTATGCAAATAATAGTAAGGCACAACATCAGCATTTGATCAAATTATGAATTTTAAAGTGTATTCATTAATCCAATTTCTCTTTTAATTGTGCAAAATCTATCCTTGTCAAGTGGTTTAGTGAAAATATCAGCTAATTGATGCAAGGTATCAATAAACTCAAGCACTATATCACCTTTTTGCACGTGATCTCTAATGACATGATGTTTAATTTCTATGTGCTTGGTTCTAGAGTGTTGGATTGGATTTTTGGTGAGAGAAATGGCACTAGTATTGTCATATGTAATTGGAATATGATCCATAGTAATGCCAAAATCCTTTATTTGTTGTTTTATCCATAAAATTTAGGTAGAACAACTACACATGGATATGTATTCCATTTCGATTGTGGATAAAGCAATACTATTTTGTTTTTTGGAAAACTATGATATGAGCATATTTCCAAGAAATTGACATGTTCTAGAAGTGCTTTTCC
Source organism: Adansonia gregorii (assembly GCA_038382025.1). NCBI lineage: Eukaryota > Viridiplantae > Streptophyta > Magnoliopsida > Malvales > Malvaceae > Adansonia > Adansonia gregorii. The sequence goes on from JBBYHO010000003.1 coordinate 4,489,227, forward strand.
TATCAATTTTACATCCACCAAAATCCGTATGAAGTAAGCATGTACGACAAAGGATGATTCTTTGGGATACCATAGGCCTAGATTTGGAGTGTCTCTAAGATATCTAAAGATTCTTTTTACGATGATTAGATGAGACTCTAATGGTGATGATTGGTATCTAGCACATAGGCACACACTAAACATTATGTACGATCTGCTTGCGGTAAGATATAGCAATGAACCTATCATAGACCTATAAAGTTTAGAGTCAATGATTTTACCTCTTTCATCCTTTTTGAGCTTTGTTGAGGCACTTATAGGTGTGGAACAAGGCTTTGCTTCATCCATTTTAAACCTCTTGAGTAATTTTTTGGTGTACTTTGCTTGATTGATGAAGATGCCATCTTTAGCTTGTTTAATTTGTAGCCCTAAGAAGAATGTCAATTCTCCCATCATGCTCATCTTGAACTCACCTTGCATTAACTTAGAAAATTCTTGATAAAGGGATTCATTAATAGCACTAAAAATAATATCATTAATATAAACTTGAATCACTAAAATGTCCTTGTTTTTCACTTTTATAAATAGATTTTTGTCAACATTGCCTCTATTGAAACCATTTTCAATTAAAAATTTTGAGAGTATTTCATACCTTGCCCTAGGTGCTTCCTTTAGCCCATATAATGCTTTAGAAAGTGTATAAACATGATCGAGAAAATGAGGATTTTCAAAACCAAGAGGTTGTTCAACATAAACTTCCTCATTAATGAAGCCATTTAAAAAAGCACTTTTGAAATCCATTTTATATAACTTAAAATTATTGAAACATGCAAAAGCTAATAGTATTCTAATGGCTTTTAGTCTAGCTACGGGGGCATAAGTTCCATGATAATCAATTCCTTCTTCTTGACTATATCTTTTGGCTACTAATCTAGCTTTATTCCTAACTATTGTTCCATTTTCATCTAGTTTGTTCCTAAAAACCCATTTAGTACCTACAATGGGATAATCACTAGGTTTCTCAACTAAATTACAAACTTTTCTTCTTTCAAATTGGTTTAATTCTTCTTGCATAGCTATGATCCAATTATCATTTTTTAGAGCCTCATATAAGTTCTTGGGCTCAATTTATGAAAAAAGGCTATATAATTGCATGTATTTCTAAGGGATGATCTAGTTCTTACCCCTTGCTTTGGATCACCAATTATCTCACCATCTTTGACATAAGTCAACTCTTTAGGATGATTTTTTTCCTTTTCTACTTGAGTTAGCTCATGTGGTTCTTCCTCTTTTATATTTTCTTGATTTTGCATTGTTTATCCTTGCTCCTTATGTGATTTTTGTTCTAGGTAAATTTCTACATCATCATTGTCAAAAGATACCTTTCTCAAGGTTGAGTTAGCTTCATCAAATATAACATTTATTGACTCTTCAACAACTGAAGTTTTCTTATTAAACACTCTATAAACTTTGGAATTTGTTGAATAACCAAGAAAAATTCCTTTATCACTTTTTGCATCAAGTTTACTAAGATTGTCCTTTCCATTATTTAATACAAAGCATTAACATCCAAAAAGGTGAAAGAAGCTAATGTTAGGTTTTCTTCCTTTAAAAAATTCATATGGAGCTTTCTTTAGGATTGGCCTAACCATGACTCCACTTATAATATAGCAAGAAGTATTAATAGCTTTCGCCCAAAAATATCTTGGTTTCTAAGGTTCTAGCCATTTCCTCTAAAGTTTTATTTTTTTTTCAACAACTCCATTTTGTTGAGGAGTTCTAAGTGCTGAGAAGTTATGTCAATACCATTTTCATTACAAAATTTGTCAAAACCAAGGTTTTTTAACTCTTTCCATGATCACTCCTTTCACTTAAAATAGAATAACCTTTTTCTAAGGCTTCATCTTTAGAGCGTAAAAAAAGAACCTAAGTAAACCTAGAGTAGTCATCTATTATAATAATTTGGAATCATCTACAATAACAAATCCATATTGTTTACCTCCTAAGCTTAATGTCCTAGTAGGACCAAAAAGATCAATATGAATAAGTAGTAATACTCTAGTGGCCGAGACAACATTGATTGGTTTGAATGAAGCTTTTCTATGTTTGCTTTGGATAAAAGCATCACATATTTTATCATTATCAAATTTTATTTTTTGGCAATCCAATAACAAGGTCTTTTCTAGATACTTTAAAGATTACATTCATACTAGCATGTCCTAATTTTCTATGCCACAACCGATGCAAGTCATCATTATTAGCAACAAAACAAACATTTTGGAAAGATAAATCATCTAGATGCATAACATAGACATTTCCTTCTCTATGTCCTACAAAAGTAATTTTGTTTGTCTTAAAATCAACAACTTGACAATTTATTGATTCAAAAATAACTTTCATGCCTTTATCACACAATTGACTAATACTAAAGAGATTATGTTTTAGACCTTTAACAAATAGAACATTTTCAATGTTGGATGAAGAATTGTTACCTATGGTTCCAATACCTTTGATTTGTCCTTTTAACTTATTACCAAAGGTAAAACTTCCTCCATCTTTAGGCTTTAGCTCCAAGAATTGATTTTGTTCACCGGTCATGTGTCTTGAGCATCCACTATCAAGGTACAAAGAATTTTCTTTTGTTGAATTTGCCTTAAAGCAATGCTCTTCCTCTTATAACCATAAAATCATATTTTTTTTAGGTACCCAAACTTTCTTGGGTCCTTGAGTATTAGTGCTCAAAATTTTTGTGTCTTTTGGAATCCATTTTAATTTTATAGCTTCATCTTGAGATGTGCTAACACCTTTAGGGATCCATATTCTCCTAATAAGTTTACCTCCAAAAGTGATAGTTTTTAAGGAGCATATATAGAATGTGTGACAAAGTTTATGGCAATTTGTACATATGCTAGATGTATCAAATGATTTATTTTATATTATAAAGAAGTTCTTGAAGTGAGTTTCTTTTTTGATTCTATTGTAGCCCAAAACATCTTTATCAAAAAATGCCTTTTATGTTTCTAGCATGTTATTTAATTTTTGTTGTGTCATATGAACCTTGTAAACGAGTTATGGAAATTTGTGTTCTTCTTGGTTAGATCATCAATATTGACTTGTAACTCATTTATTCTTTTCTTAAGATCATTATTTGTCATGCTTAGTGTTTCATTTTCTTCTTTGAGTTTAGAATTCATTTTCTTGTATTTCAAATTCATATCTTTGAATTTTAATGCTAATTCATCAAATGCATCTTGTAATTCATCAAATAAGTAAGTATTAGCGTTATCGAAAGTGCCACTATCACTCTATGTGGCCACCATTGCTTTTTTCTTTTGCTTCTTAGGGTTTGATTTCTTCCACATTGGACATTCAAATTTGATATGTCCTGATTTCTTGCACTCATAGCAAATAATTTGTTCTTTCTCTTTCTTGCTTCAGTCTCCTGCATCATTTCTTTTCTAGGAGGTTTTCTAGCTTTGTTCATTCTCATGCATTTGTTGAATCTTTTCGTGAACATAGCCATTTCTTTATCTTCCTCGATCTCTTCATCATTATCACTTGGGGTGGTTGATTTAAAGGCAACACTTGCCTTCTGTGATGCTTCTTGTCCATGCTTGATCTTCATTTCATAGGTTAGAAAGGAACCTATAAGTTCATCCAAAGAAAGTGTGTTGGGATCTTTGGATTCTTCAATTGCTGTCACTTTTGCTTCCAAGACTTGGAAAGACTATTGAGTAGCTTCTTTACCATCTCTATAAACATTTCAATTTAAGGGTTAATTATTTCAATCTCAAATTGAATCAAGGTATTCATAGTTAAAAACTAGGCATTTACCTTGGATTTGTAAAAAAAAAAAAGACATTATGCATATATTTCCATAGTGTAGCAAGATAAGCAAGACTCATTGCATGATCAATAGTATACTAACCTTTATAAAAACCTCTTACACTTCAACCTCGACTTTAAAAAGTTTTATCATCAAATTCCATCCAAACCTAATCATATGATGGAACACATCAAAACATTTAGTAAAATTTTCCTTAAGAGTTTTCACATGATTTTTATCAAATGGAAAACCAATTTTTCAATACATATTTTCACCATGTTGGCATGAGCATGAGGGGTGAATGTACCATCATCGTGTTGGAAAAATAGATCAAATACGCAATAAAATTTAAAATTTTTTTATATAAAATCGTGTTGTTGTATACAATGAACTCATCTTAATTAATTACCTGAGTTATAGATCTGAAGGTGCCATCCAAGAATTCGTAGATCTGTGTGAAAACTTTACCCAATTAGCGTTCTTCATTATTGTCCAATTCTTGGATGGTAAAATGTGTGGGCACTTTTTATCTTGATTAACTCTGAATTTGTATGACTTGATTCTCCTCCAAGACCATCTTTATGCTAATAGGTTAAAAATCATGAGATATTGTGATTAGAGACGTTCATGGTGGCACAAATGATTTTCTTGAAACCCTAAGCATAAATCTCTTATTTACATCATGTAAAAAAGGTAGCCCCAATTTTAATTTTAATTAAAATAATTATTTTATTCATTCTATAAAACTCCATATGTAGCACCAACCCTAGTATAGGTGCCCACTGTGATTCGGCCAAACCCTCGCGTCCATAGAAAATATTGTGGCTCGAATTTATTTTATAGAATTTAGGACATTTAATCTTGTTAGCTTCAATGGAGAGATTGAACTAAGAAGGGGGTGAATTGGTTCTATAAAAATAATGTAAATTTGAAAATTAAGATAAGATAAGGAAGAGAGAAAAATCAACAATGGATGTATAGAGGTTCGATCCTTTAATTCAGTACCTATATCCTCACTTCTTGGTACTTTCTTACCGAGGTGATTCCCATAATTCACTAAGGAAATTGTTACCTTTAAGGCTAAGGTATAACCTTACACAACTATCTTTTAAGGTTTAGATAGAACCTTTCAAATAATTCAAGAATTATACCCAAACTCTCAAATATTTTCACTCACTTTCACATAAACTCTTTTGTGAAATGAAAGAAGTGCTTTATAAACTAATTGAACCTCTAGTAGGTAGATGTTTGCTGGAATTTAAGTACAAGAAGAATGAGATACAAATGGACTTGAAGAATATGAATTGATACAAGTAGAAAATAACGAATTTGATAATTTTGAGCTTTTATTGTTCAATGAAATCTGTATCTCTACCTCTTTAGCTATTTGGAACCTCCATTTATAGCTACAAATTAATTCATAGATGTTGGGCATTTAATGTGGTGTTTGGAGAGTCATTGTAGCCTTTATAAATGCTGACTTCTGTTCAATCCCACGCAATAGTATCAATACAATACCAATAGTATTGATACACAGTTCAAAAAAGTGACAGTTACAACTTATTGCATTGATACTGGGGTCCGAGTATCGATACTAAGCAAGCTGTCGATATAGATACCTTTGTATCAATACATATGAGGGTTTCAGCCATACGTAGGCTACTGCCAAACCTTGTATCAATGCTCATGAAGTGAGTATCGATAATAAACAACCTGTATCGATACATACACACTTGTATTGATACATTTGAGGGTTTCATACAAACCTTGGCTGCTGTCAAGCCCTGTATCGATACTCATGGAGTGAGAATCGATATTAAGCAACTAGTATTGATACATATGTTTTCGTATCGATACATTTAAGGGTTTTATGCATAGTATCGATACATATGTTCTTTGTATCGATACTAACCTTCAAAACTCATTTGCGAAATCATTTTGTTGACTCAAACACATCTCAATAATTACAAACTTAATATTTTTACAGATGCTTTTCAATTTAAACATAAATACAAAGTTAAGTATTAATTTCACTTAAGTTTGCCTGTTATATCAAAACTGAAATCAAGGTTAACAAATCTGAATACTAATTAATTATGATTAATTGTTAATTTTATTTAGACCAATAATTTTCCATAGCTCAATTTCTAATTCAAAATAAAAACATGGTAATTTTATTTGAATAGAATAATTAATGTACTAATTATCAAAGTAAAATTAACTATAATAAAATAATTAATTTAATCACAAATAAAATAAATAAATAAAATAATTGTTTAATTTATTTAGAATATTATTCATATTTAATTTATAAATAAATATTTAAACAAGACTTACTAGATATTAAATGAATTATATAAATAATTAAGTTCCCATATATATTTAATTTTAATTAATTCCTATATTTATCAGAAGATAAATATAATTAATTTAAATGACAAATTCTTGTCTAAATAAATATTTAATTCAAATTAAGCATACATTCTAAATAAAAAAATCATTTTCATTTATTTACTGAAGGAAACACCTACACTTTTGAAGTAAGTGAATCCAAAGTACCACTTCATCATATTGAGAATATTTCATTTCTGGATATTCCAATCAATAACCAATGGTTAAGGAATTAGGTTGAGCTAATAGAGGGACTAATTAGATATATAACTATGCTCCAATAGTCTATGTGTTAATTATTCTACACCAAATAGTTAATCACATAATTCTTAATTTTAGAGTCATACCACTAAAAACCTGAGACAGCACTCCTAATTTTATACCATATTATATAAGCTTTATAAATAGCCTTTAGTCCAATGACCTTTTCATTTGTGTAATAACCTCATATGATATTTGTGATATACTTAGAATGTCCGTTTTACCTACTTGATCACCTTATCTTAATATTTTATTAAACTCTCCGTGTGAAAATGATTGTCTGCCACATATGAATAATTATATCATTTGATAAATAAATAATTGAGGCCTTGTCCATTTTCACTATACTGTATAATGCCTTTTAAGAGGATAACCTTAACTCTTTATGGGAGCTATGATTGCATATCAATAAGTAAAGCTCTTATCGAGTATAAGTCATATGCCCAATGAACCAGTCTAGTAGCTTACTACGTCGAGATACTTTAGAATTTGGAACATCAAAGCATACAAATTATACACATTTAGTCAATTACTTACTCAAGATTAAGCTAATTACACAGTAAACATCAAAAGTGAATTAATCTATATAGATAGACTTATTTATGGATTAATTGCACTTTGGTCTAGTCTAATAAATCACCACCTTTAGGCAATCAATCATGTCTCTACTTATGAGACAAACTGCTCCAAGTGACCAAGATAAGCCATCTCCCCAATTAAGTTTAGATGATAGAGTAGTCTTAATATGAGTTAATTGCTCACATTAACCCCATTGACATGGACTATCAATTTAGACTACTTATTTTTTAATGTTGTCTTCCTACATAAAAAGCTCATTGTATGCAACATTTTAACAGTATAAACACAATAATTAATAAGCCATTTACTTTAATATGTAAATTTAAATGAGGATGGAATAGCAATGATATAATGAAACCTCGAATATATATAATCAGTTCGAAATAATGAAATACATTAAAATGTCTTTCATCTTTAGGGCATTCCTAACAATCTCCCACTTGCCCTAAGGGAGTAAATGACTTATATCTCGCATCCCCATGCCATCAATATGCCTTTCAAAACTCCTAGCTACAAATTTTTAGTAAAGAGATCAACAAGTTTGTCTTCGGATGTGATTTGGTAGAATTTAGCAACTCTTTCCATCACCAGCTCTCTTGTAATATGGTATTTCCTATCTATATGTTTTATCTTGTTATGGTGTCTAGATTCCTTGGTATTTGCTATTGCTGCTCTATTATCACAATAAAGTATAACCAGTTTATCTAAACCAAAAATTACCCTAAGGTTTCTAAGGAAGTTGTGAAGCTACATCACTTCTTTAGACATTTCAGAGGTAGCCACATATTTGGCTTCCATTGTGGAGCTAGTTGTACAAGTTTGTTTTATACTCCTTTACACTATGGCACTTTTTCCTAGGACAAATATAGACCTAAAAGTTGGTTTCATCAAATCTGTGCAAGTTTGGAAGTCTAAATCTATATATCCAACAAATATACCAAAACATAGTTCTCATTCTCTTAAGATACTTGAGTATATGCTTCATGGCTTGCCAATGTCTGTTACTAGGGTTCAACTGATATCAACTTACTATACCAACTGCATAACAAATATCTAGTTGTATGAAAAACATAGCATACATGAGACTACGCATAGTGGATGCATAAGTGATTTTTTTATGCATTTTCCTTATTTAGATGTCTTAGGGCAATCATCCAATGAAAGAGTGAATCCTACCATAAAGAGTTGTAAACCTTTCTTTCATCTTGTATTGTATACCATTCAATAGTTTTGTCATGTTCTTTCAATCTCCAAAGAGACAAATGCCTAGAAAATACTTAGCTTCTCCTAAATCCTTCATGTCAAACTGTTGCAACAACCACAATTTGACCACTGACAAATTGCCTACGTCATTCCCAATAAATAGTGTGTTATCATTGCATAAGACTAAAATGACCATTTTGCCCTCTTTAATGCGTTTATAAACACGGGTTTCATCAACGAATTGCTCAAATCCAATGCCTTAATTGCTTCATTAAATCTTTGGTTCCATGAGCGCGAGGCTTGGTTGAATCCATATACGGATCTAAGCATTTTGTAAACTTTCTCTTCTTAGCCTTTTATATAAACCCATCTGGTTGCATCGTGTAGATGCTTTCGTCAAGATGGCCATTTGAGAATGTAGTTTTGATGTCCATTTGCCAGATCTCGTAATCCAAAGCTATAACAATGGATAGAAAAATGTGAATGGTCTTTAGCATCATAACAGGTGAAAAAGTTTCATCATAGTTGACATAGCATTTTGCGTGTATTTATTTGCTACTAGTCTAACCTTAAAGGTTTTGACTTTTCCTTTGATATTCTTTTTTCTCTTATAAACCCACTTACACCCTATGGGTTTTACCCTTTCAAGAAGGTCTAATAACTCTCAAATTGAGTTGGATTTCATAAAATCCATCTTAGTGTTAGTAGCCTTTTGCCAGAGCTTTGAATCAATATCATTCATAGCTTCATCATAGGTGATCAAATCATCTTCATACTTCATGGCCTCTGATTGATAAATCTCACCATAATATATGAAGAAATTAGGTTTCTTAGAAATTATTCTACTATGATGAAGTTCTTTGTATGGTTGATCATTTACATGTCTTTCCTTGGAACTTGGAATTAAATCTAAAACCAAAATCTATGGAGTAATTTTATCGCCCGATAGTTGCTTAAGCATCACTTTGAGGCTTCAAGTCATTTATCTAACTCTCCTATAAAAAGTTGCGTAGGCTGTTACAATGACTTTTTGTTCCTTTAGGTTATAAATAATCTTTCTTTGTTCCCTTAGGTTACCTTACAAACATGCATAATTCTAAATAAAATTTCAATTTCCTTGCTTATCTAATACATATGTTGGGCACCCTATATTCTCATATACCCAAAGGAGGGTTTTTTGCCTTTCCATAACTCGTATAGAGTCTTAGGAACTAACTTACTTAGAACTTGGTTTAGAATGTAACATGTTTGTAGTGTATATACCTAAAAGGATATTGAAAGCTTCGAATAACTCATCATGGACCGCACTATATCCAATAAGGTCTTATTTTTTTCCTCTTTGCTACACTATTCTATTATAGAGTATCTAATGCAATCAATTGGGATAAAATCGCATTCTCCATGAGGTGTCCTAAAAATTCACCAAAAAGGTATTGACCACCTTGATCGAATCAAAGTGTCTTAATTGATTTACTTGATTTTATTTCCACTTTCGCATGATACTCTTTGAATTTATCAAAGGTTTCACTCTTGCAGTGCATCAGGTTCACATATCCAAACTCTTAAGTAGTCATCTATGAAAGATAGATAGTAATCATACCTTTCTTATGCTTTAATGTTTATGAGGCCAAGTAGGTCAGTGTACAAAATTTTTAAAAGTTTTTTGACTTTTGTACATTTTACTCTAAAAGACTTTTTGGTCATTATACCTTCAAGACAAGGTTTACAATGAAGAAGAAGTACCACATTTAGAGATTCTAATGGACCATCATTCACTAATCTTTGAATCTTTTCTTGACTAATATGACTAAGCCTTAAATGCTAAAGGTAGCCTTATTAAAGTAAGAAGTTTCTTTAACTTTTTAGAGTTATTCATTAATTCAGTATCAAGTAGTGAGTAAATCTTTCATTTGATCAAACAGATAGAATACTTATTTTTATGAATCATCACAATTTTAGTAAAAAAACCAAATAAGAATCTTTAACTAAACAAGCAACTAAAATTAGGTGATAGTGAACATAAATGTTGGAATTTTAATTGTTAAATTCTTATCTTTTCATAGTTTTTGAGCTATAACGGATGAAAATTACTTTTTTTATGTTTAAGGTGTAAAAAAGGTTTGCAAGAAAGAAAAAAGGCTTAAATAAGTTGATTGGAGCAGCCCAAGAAGAGAAAAGAAAGAGCTAATGTGGACACTATGTGGGCACGCTCTACAGGCACATAGCTTAAATTAGAATTTTGATTTATTTAGGATTCTATTGAGTAGAATCTGTAACTGATCAAAATTTAGGCAAATTTGGAAAAGTTGTAAGGGATATAAAAAGAAAAAAAGGGAAAGAACTAAAGGGAATGTAGGGTTTTTAACTTTTTCTTTTAAAGAAAGAATAAGAAGACAATATGTGGCTAAATTTTTTTCTACTAGTCGAAGGTTTTATGTCAAAGTTTAATTCTATATGACTGTGAGATTTAATTTGTGTTTATATTATTCATTATTATTGAATATTTGTCTTTTCTTCTATGCTTCATAAGCATGATTGTCATTGTTGATTGAATATTTGTACCGCATTTGATTGATAGGATAATCTATAGCTATTTAGAAAATCAAATCTGTAATTGTTTGATTGTTTAAATAAAAGTGGCAACTAACTTGGTTAGGAAGAATTCACAATCTAATCTGAACAAACCTACACGTGAGTTTATTGGTTAGAATTGGAGATCCCCTTCCATTATTAATGCTATTGATACATTGAAACACTAAGTTCATATCTAGGGTTTATGCAATCAATAAGAGAAATAATTAATAGTCTTACCTTGATTATCAAATAACTAAGGAGGGGTAGGGAGTTAGGTCATACCAACACCCTTAACCAATTTATTCTGAAATATTGAATATATCTTTGCATCCATGATCAGTTATGAGAATAAAACTTACGATTATACCTTTTCCTGGTGTTTGTGTGATATTGACATTTATTTCAGTTTAATTTGTCCTGCATTCTTAATCAATCTTTAGTTTATTTATTTCATTTAATTTTAGTTGACTTTATAAAATGCTCACTTTATTTTGTTGATTTTGAGAGGAAATTAGATCTTACCATTCTCTGTAGAGATGGCCCTACTTATCACTAGATACAAAAATCTTATTAGAATAGGAAAATTATTTTTGTTGGATTCAACACCCACTATAAGGTTCGAGGAACATAAAATAGTCTTTTAATAAAATAAAAATCCAAATTCATCAAAATAAAGATGTACGTGTACATCTCCCACTGCTTCAACTAATGCTATGCTCCCATTTTCGATTTTCATTGAGAGGTTCATGTTAAGCACACTTTTTGTTTCCATGAACCCTTGCAAGGAAACACAAACATGATTAGTGGATCCAAAATCGATGACCTAAGTGTCTTTTGAATCTTCCACTAAATAAGCTTCAATGTCAAGAAGATCCTTACATTCCTTGCCCTTAAAGACTAGGAATTCCTTGCAAATTTTCTTAAAGTGACCAACCTTTCCATAAAAAAAGCATTTTGACCTTTTAATGTACTTTGTTTTTTTTCCCTTGCTTTCTAATGTAGGAAGAATACAAGACTTAAAAGTTCTTTGCTTCTCTACGTTCTGCTTCTTCTTTTTCTTGTGCATGAAACTAGAATTAGAAGCAATAGCCGGATTTGCCTCTACCTTAGGTTCATGGCCATCATTGATCATGAGCTCATAAGCCTATAACTGCCTCATGAGCTCGGTGAGACCTAACTCTTTGCTTCTTAGATTATACATACCCTAAAAGCATATGAAGTCCCCAAAAAAAGTTTTAAACAACATCTCTAACTCAGTACCATTTTTAGCATCGTTAGCAAAATACCCCATAAGTGTGAGCATATGATCTTTTGTTGTAGGTCTTACTTTTTGCTTATAGTTCATTAAATTTGTAATAGCGAATTTTCTAGCGAATTTGACTTGGCCTCCAAACATATGCTCTAAATTATCTAGGATCTATCTAGCGATGACATAGTCTTCATATTGCTTTTGCAAAGCACTTGAAATGCTAGCCCACATATAGCAATGTGCTATGTCATTGGACTCTTTCCAACAAGTGTAAAGTAAAAAAGTTTGTCCATTAAGTGTATCATATGGAGGTTCAGATGGGCAAAGATCATCAAGTACAAACTTGTGCTCCTTGTAGTTGAGAACAATTAGCAAATTTCTTTTATAGTCTTTAAAATTATTCCTATTCAATTTGTTATTAGTGAGAATTTGAATAAGAGGCATAGATGACATTTCGCACTAAAACAAATAAATATATTTAAAACAATACAATCATGCGCAGCAAATATAAACTATATATTTAGCAATTAAACATAAAAAATATGTTTTTATAGGAAAAACCTTTGCAATGATAGTTTTCAACACCTATTGTCTTAAGGCATCAAGGGTTGATCATAGTTCAAATAGCCAAAAGTTTAGTCCTATCAAATTAATATATATTACCTTAAATCCTTCTAGGGTTAGACATATATTAATAACCATTTGTTTGGCCACTAGTTTAACTAACAGAGATCCGAGGTAGGGGTTATTATTAAATTGGTCTTAAATCTATAACAATCATTTATGGAACCTAGTCCATGTGCTAATCAAGTCATCGAGGGATGATCTCAAATAGCATACTCATGTACATTTTTACATAGGAAATCCAATTTAGTACACTGATGGCAGTCGACCACCTAGGCACCTACCAAGAGGTATGGCTAGGATGGAACTGGCATCAGGTGTTACCATGATTTCATATATGGATCAATAATGGAAGCCATGGCTTTTTTGATTGAAACCCTTTCCCACTCAATTCTTTGAAAATCATGTAAGGTTTTAATATGCATGATTAATATAAGTCTAAGTGGCATTCACCTATTCTATAGGGCATGTTATCAATCATATGAACATATCCATCAAAAAAAATTATGGATGGAAAAATAATTAACTAGCCAAACAATGATCCCATCCTAGAAAATAGAAAAGAAAAATAAGATTACAAAAATTTCATCCAAATCATACTTTGGGTTTTAAATTTTTGCTTTATCTTCATGCATCACTTCCATCCATGTAATTTGTTCATTTATATCTATAAAATAATTAAAACTAACCATCTTTATGATCTAATAAAAAATTTTGAATCACCCACAGCCCTTAAAACATATATCTTTCGTCAGTTATGGGCCCAAGCCTATTGCAAGTGAGAATTTTTTTATAAATAATGCCTGAAAAATCCATTAGGGTCTAAACCCTAACTTTTTCCCATAGCCCACATAGGCCTTGTACCCTAGCGTTGGGCCTTAAATGGACCTGGACTACCACTAAGGTCTATACCCTAGTGGCTTTATAAGTCACCCTCTAAGTCCATGACTGAGCACCTTAATGTACATGTTTGGGCTAGTAAAGCACTGCTAGGCACTTACCCATGCACCATGAGGTGTGCTAGTGTTGGTGGCATAACTAGAACTGCGTAGCACCTTGGCTAGGCATGCACCCACACACTAGGGTTGCACACTTGCTTGGTCTTTTAGTGTGGGTGTGCACCTCTGCTTACTAGGGTGGGTGGATAAGCACGTGTGTCGTGTACTTGAATATGCACTTGCGTGCCCATTAGCCCTCATGCCTCTACCCCTTTGGTGCAACCAAGCTATACCCGCTGATGGGGTTTACACCTTAAGTTGCCCCTTACATTGGGGGTGTAGCCATAGTGGTGATAGCTAGGGCGACCAGGGTTCAAACTTTAGCAGCATCAAGTTAGGGTTTTAAGGTTTTTGAGTTTTCAAGGTTTTCAAAATGCGAGTACTTATCCTAAGAAATCTACACACTAGCAGGTTATTGGTTCTAGATAGAAGCTGTTGATTTTAAATAGCTTTCTAACTATCAAAAAACAAACAAAATTAATTAAAAAATAATTTATAGTCTTTAGATCTTTAACTTCCATTTACAATTTACATAAAAAATTTTAAGAAAATAAAAAACAAACCTATTTAGTGATGATAGACCACATCTAATTACAAACTTGATAAAAACCTAGATACATCAATTTTAAAGTCTAAGTGATCATTATCGGCAAAAAAAATAATAACATATATATCATGATAAACAACATAATAGATATCATAGAATACAAACTTTCAAATAATTAAATCCATACATAATTAAGTAGATTTTGATTAAAAGTTTTATGTATATAACATAATCATGATTTGGCTCTTATAGCAATTGTTGGAAAAACAGATCAGATGAATAGTAGAATTTAAAATTTTTTAATCCGATCATACTAAATCGTGTTGTTATATATAATAAGACCATCTTAATCAGTTACCTGAGTTGTAGATCTGAAGATGTCATCTAGGAATTCCTAAATCCGGGTGAAAGCTTCAATCAACTAGCCTTCTCCATTATTCTCTAATTCCTGGATAGTAAAATGTGTGGGCACCCTTTGTCTTAATTAACTTTGGATTCTATGGCTTGATTATCCTTTAAGACTACTTTTGTGCCAATTGGTTAAAAATCATAAAATGTTGTGAATAGAAACCTTAAGGGTGGCATAAATGGTCTACTTGAAACCCCCGGTATAAGCCTTTTATTTATATCAGGTAACAAAAAGTAGCCATAATTTTAATTTTAATTAAAATGATTATTTTATTAATTCCATAAAAACCCATATGTGGTGCCAACCCTAGTATGAATGCCTGCTATAATTCGCCTAAGCCCTAGTGTCGAAGGATAATATTTTGGCCTACATTTATTTTATAAAATTTATAATAAAATAATTAATTTAATCACAAATTAAAATAAAATAATAAAATAATTGTTATTAATTTATTTAGAACATTATTCATTTTTAATTTATAAACAAATATTTGAGCAAGAGTTAATAGATATTAAAATAATTAATTTCTCATTTTTATTTAATTTAAATTAAATCCTAATTTATAAAAAGATAAATATAATTAATTTAGATTCCAAATTCTCGTCTAAATAAATATTTAATTCAAGTTAAATGCATATTCTAAATAAATAACACCAAAAAATCGTTTTCATTTATTTACTAAAAAAATACCCATATTTCTAAACTATGTCAATCCGGCGTACCATTTCACCATATTGAAAATCTTCTATCTCTGGATATTCCAACCAATAACCAACTGTTAAGGAATTATGTTGAGGTAGTGGAGGAACTAACTGGACATAAATAATTAGGCTTTAATAATATATGTATTAATTATTCTACACCGAATAATTAATAACATAATTATTAATTTTAGAATCTTATGACTAAAGACCTAAGACTATACTCCTAATTATATATAGTATCACTTTATCTTAAAGTTCCATTATATGTTTATGTGAAAATGATTGTCCACCACATGTGAACAATTATATTATTTAATAAACAAATGACTGAGCCCTCATCCATTTTCACTGTACCATATAATGCCTTTTAAAAGGATAACCTTAACTCTTTATGGGAGTTATGATTCTACAGCTATAAGTAAAGCTCTCATCAAGTATAAGTTATATGCCCAACGAGCTGCTATAGTAGCATACTACTTTGAGACATTTTAGCTTTTGGAACGTTAAAGAATTCAAGTTATACACAAGGAGTCAATTACTTACTCAGGATTAAGGTACTTACACAATGAATGTCAAAAGTGAATTAATCCATATAAACAAACTTATTAATGGATTAATTGCACTTTGGTCCAATCCAATATATCACCACCTCTAGGCAATATAGCTATGTCTCTACTTAGGAGTCAAACTATTCTAGATGACTAAGACAACCTATCTCCCCAATTGGATTTAGGTGATATAATAGTCTTAACATAAGTTATTGCTCATGTTAACCCTATAGACTATGGAATATCAATTTAAACTACTTACCTTAAGATGTTGTCTTCCCACATATAAAGTCCATTCTATGTAACATTCTAAGGGTAAAAACATAAGTAATCAATAAGCCATATTTTCTTATATTTACTTTAACATATAAATCTAAATAAGGATGGAATAGCAGTGATACAATGAAACCTCAAATATATATATATATAAATAATTAGTTCAAAATAATGAAATACATCAAAATGTCTTTCATCCTTAGGGCAATCCTAGCAAAATGTTGTTTCCTTTCAGGCATTCACTTGCTACTCCAACATTGCATCAAAATATATATCATCCATCTCTTCTGTCTATTTGAGATTAACCTTTCTAATCTTACTAGAGCTCTCACTATTTTTAATTTCTTGACCATTTTCAAAATTGTATATTAACAAATAGAATATCAAATAACTTTCAGATATATACTACACATCTCTTGCATGTCTAATAAGTATATTGGTTTTTGTATGTCTATTTTAATAAAATACAATGCTCAATAAATCATGAAGCCACGAATAAAAATTACAGACATAGTTTTATAACCTTATATGTGAAAAAATAAAATGTAAGTATTCATAACAATATAATATCTTTTTCCATCACTAATATCAATACTTGCATGCATAGCTTTATCGTATAATATCATCGTCATACACTTATATCATGTTTGAAATTATCATATTCAAAACCAAGATATAACTAACATAAAGCAGTTAGACGAATGATAATTATGATGAGTACTAACTAGATTTAGTCATCCAAGATGCATGGTAATTATTACATTGGTTTTTTTTCCATTGATGAAAAAAAAAACTTTGCCAGACTCAAAAATAGAGATTACGAAGGCAACTCCACCTTTAAATAAGACAAAAATGCCCCACCAATGTCGGATTCGATGGAATTTGCAACTCATTAACCTTATCTAAAGATCATAATAATATATAAATATTGTGAAACCCAAGTTGAAAATGGTAGAGTATGGCGGGGATTGACAAAGTACCTTGAATTCTAAACTAAATTAACAAAATAATGTTATTTTGGCACTATTTATCAAAATAATGATCTTTTGCCTCCATGGCATTTGCATTAGTCCTCGTAAAATAGTCAAAACAGTTAGCGTTTTTAACACAAGATCATAAAAATTAACATTTTCAAAATAAGAGCATCAAAAAAATTTACACTTTCATAAAGAAAGCATAAATTGCATTAAGCTTTCCTATTGAAAGCATAAATGCTTTTGACATTTTCTTATTCCTTGCTGGCAGTCAAAGTTGTCAGCCTAGCTTGTTTTTTCTTTCTTTTTTAGGATCGGTTATTTTATATACAACACGATTATCCAAAAAAATTAAAATGTGACTTAAAATATGATATGACATGAAAATTAATACAAACTTGAATAGACAAATGTCTCAAAATCTATATAATACAAATTATTACATATGATATGAAAAAATAAAATGAATATGACACAAAAGAAAAAACAAATACATGAAAAAATAACACCACCAAAAATATGACAATAAAAAATAACACAAACCTAAATACATAAATGTCTCAAAACTATATAATACACATTATTATATATGAAATGAAAAAATAACATGAATAGGTCATAAGTAAACATGAATACATGAAAAAATAACATGACCTAAAATCCCACACAACACAAAATACTAATACAAATACATGAAAATAATAACCTGAGCACACAATATTTATATGGCATGTAAACACCCCATTTTGTTTGGGCCATGATTCAAGGCATTGAGGCCATATTTTAAGCATCTTTGGAGTTAAATAGAGGAGCACGAGTCAATTTCGCATCATTTTCCACCAAAATGAGGTAATTCAGAGGGGTAAAGGTACGTGTAAGTCATATTGGTGCATAGGTATTGATACCAAGCTCTCACATTGCTAACAATTCAAATTCTCACATGTAGTATCGATATAAGAGGGTTTGATATTGATACCTATGGTGTGGTATGGATATTTAGAATGTTTGTATCGATAATGTCACAACATACCTCAGGGTGGATCCTCACGGATCTATGGGTGCATATGACTTAAAATATTTTTCTGACTCAGGAATGTCTTCTTGACTGAGACTTTTCATTTGCGACATGATAAGAATTAGAAAATATAGATTCTTGACTTATGACACAGTAAGGGGGACCATAAGATGAATTGCTCATCTTATTGGTCTCAGATGACCATCACAAAATGGCCAACGCTTGGAGTCGCCACTGATCATTTCGGGCTAGGCATGATCGGATGCCTATTGAA
>JBBYHO010000003.1:4516425-4537347 GCA_038382025.1 Adansonia gregorii
ATTGTTGAAACATGTAAAAGCTAGTAGTATTCTAATGGCCTCTAGTCTAGCTACAGGGGCATAAGTTTCATCATAATTAACTCTTTCTTCTTGACTATATCCTTTAGCTGCTAATCTAGCCTTATTCCTAACTATTGCTCTATTCTCATCAAGTTTGTTCCTAAAAACCTATTTAGTACCTACGATGGGATAATTACTAGGTTTCTCAACTAAATTCCAAACTTTGCTTCTTCCAAATTGGTTGAACTCGTCTTGCATAGCCATGATCCAATTATCATCTTTTAAAGCCTCATCTAAATTCTTGGGTTCAATTTGTGAAAGAAAGGCTACATAATTGCATGTATTTCTAAGAGATAATCTAGTTCTTACCCTTTGCTTAGGATCACCAATTATCTCACCTTCTTTGACATAAGTTAACCCTTTAGGATGATTTTTTTCCCTTTTTACTTGAGTTAGCTCATGTAATTCTTTCTCTTTTAGATCTTCTTAATTTTGCATTGCTTGTCCTTGCTCCTTATGTGATGTTTGTTCTTGGTAAATCTCTAAATCATCATTATCAAAAGACACCTTTCTCAAGGTTGAGTTAGCTTCATCAAATATAACATGTATTGACTCTTCAACAACCAACGTTCTCTTATTAAACATTCTATAAGGTTTGGAATTTGTTCAATAACCAAGAAAAATTCCTTTATCACTTTTTGCATTAAATTTACCAAGATTATCCTTTCCATTATTTAATACAAAACATTTACATCCAAAAGGATGAAAGCAGCTAACGTTAGGTTTTCTTCCTTTAAAAAGTTCATGTAGAGTTTTCTTTAAAACTGACCTAACCATGGCTCTATTTATAATATAGCAAGAAGTATTAATGGCTTCTGCCCAAAAATATCTTGGTAAATTGTTTTCACAAAGCATGGTTCTAGCCATTTCTTCCAAGGTTCTATTTTTTCTTTCAACAACTCCATTTTGTTGAGGAGTCCTAGGTGCCAATAAGTTATGGCTAATACCATTTTCATTATAAAATTTATCAAAACCCAGATTTTCAAAATCTTTTTCGTGATCACTTCTTACACTTGAAATAGAACAACCTTTTTTCATTTTGGATAATTTTGCAAAAAGTAATAATTTTTTTTAAGGCTTCATCTTTAGAGCTTAAGAAGAGAACCCAAGTAAACCTAGAGTAATCATCTACAATAACAAATCCATATTGTTTACATCCTAAGCTTAATGTCCTAGTAAGACCAAAAAGATCAATATGAATAAGTTGTAACACCTTAGTAGTTGAGGCAATATTAATTGGTTTGAATAAAGCTCTTCTATGTTTGCCTTGGACACATCATCAAATATTCTATCATTATCAAATTTCATTTTTAGTAATCCAATAATAAGGTCTTTTTTAGATACTTTGAAAATTATGCTCATACTAGTATGTCTTAATTTTCCATGCCATAACCAATGCAAGTCATCATTATTAGCAACGAAACAAACATTTTGAGAAGATAAGTCATCTAGATGCATAATATAAACATTTTCTTCTCTATGTCCTACAAAAATAATTTTATTTGTCTTAACATCAACGACTTTGACAATTTATTGATTCAAAAATAACTTTCATGCCTTTATCACACAATTGACAAATACTAAGGAGATTATGTTTAAGACTGTTGACAAATAGAACATTTTCAATGTTGGATGAAGAGTTGTTACCTATGGTTCCAATACCTTTAATTTGTCCTTTTGAGTTATCACCAAAAGTAACACTTCCTCCATCCTTAGGCCTTAGCTCCACGAATTGATTTTTGTCACCGGTCATGTGTCTTGAGCATCCACTATCAAGGTACCAAGAATTTTCCTTTGTTGAATTTTCCTTGAAGCAATGCTCTTCCTCCTAGAACCATAAAATCATATTTTCCTTTTCGGTAACCAAATTTTCTTGGGTCCTTGAGCATTAGTGTTCAAAATTTTTGTGCCTTTTAGAATCCATTTTAATTTGATAGCTTCATCTTGAGATGTGCCAACACCTTTAGGGACCCATACTCTCCTAATAAGCTTGCCTCTATAAGTGATAATTTTTAAGGAACATGTGTGGAATGTGTGACCAAGTTTATGGAAATGGGTACATATGCTAGATGCATCAAATGATTTGTTTTGTGTTATAAAAAAATTCTTAAAATGAGTTTCTTTTTCGATTCTATTATAGCCCGAACCTTCTTTATCAAGGAATGCTCTTTATGTTTCTAGCATGTTATTCAATTTTTGTTGTGCCATATAAACCCTATAATAAGTTATGGAAGTTTGTGTTCTTCTTGGTTAGATCATCAAAATTGACTTGTAACTCATCTACTTTCTTCTTAAGATCATCATTTGTCATGCTTAGTGTTTCATTTTTTTCCCTAAGTTTAGAAACATTTTCTTGTATTTTAAATTCATAACTTCGAATTCTAATGCTAATTCATCAAATGCATATTGTAATTCATCAAATAAGTAAGTATTAGCATTAAAAGATACCTTGGGCTCATCATAAGCCATGAAACATAAGTTGGCCACCTTCTCATAATCATATTTGATATGTCACTATCACTCCATATGGCCACCATAGCCTTTTTCTTTTTTTTGTTTTTGGTTTGATTTCTTTCACATTGGACATTCAAATTTGATATGTCTTGGTTTCTTTCACCCATAGCAAATAATGTGTTCTTTCTCTTTCTTGCTTGAGTCTTTTTTTCATCATTTCTTTTCTAGTTTGTTCATTCTCATGAATTTGTTGAATCTTTTCACGAACATGGCCATTTCTTCATCTTCCTCAACCTCTTCATCATCATCACTAAGAGTGGTTGTTTTAAAGGCAACACTTGCTTTCTTTGATGATTCTTGTCCATCCTTGATCTTTATTTCATAGGTTATAAGAGAACCTATGAGTTTATCCAAAGAGAGTCTGTTGGGATTTTGGATTCTTTAATTGCTGTTATTTTTGCTACCTAAGACTTGGGAAGACTATTGAGTAGCTTCTTTGCCATCTCTTTATTTGGATAGGTCTTTCCGAGTGAGCCCATTGATGACGTCCATAAAGATATCCGACATTTCTTTGATGGTTTCATCCATCTTTATCTTGAACAATTCATAGTCAAGTGTGAGCATGCTTATTTTGGATTCCTTGACTTGATTTGTTCCTTTATGTGTGGTTGCTAACTTATCCCACACTTGCTTGGCATTGTCACATAGTAAGACTTTGTTATACTCACTCATGCCAAGAGCACAAAATAGTGTGAGCACGGCCTTGGCATTTAATTGCGCATGTCTTGTTCATCCCATTCTTTTTCTTCGTTTGGCACAACCTAATCCCCGACTTTCTTCTTTGGGATAAGTGGTCCATTGACGATGATCTCCCATACTTTATAATCGTTTGCTTGGATAAAGAGCCTCATCCTTGTCTTCCAACATGAGTAGTTGTCACAATTGAAGAGTGGAGGTCTCATGATGGAATGTCCTTCAAGTCCTATAGCATTAGCATTTGTCTCAAATGCTATGAGACAAACTTTATCTTGGCTTTTCAACTCTTATGGGCATCTTGAGGCTTTGATTACAATGTTTGCATTCTCCATTTTTGAGCTAACAAGGATCTTTTCTCAAAGTTGTAAGACCTATAATAGAGACCAAAGCTCTTGATACCAATGGTTAGCTTTAAAGGGAAGATTGAACCAAGAGGAAAGGTAGACTAGTTCTACAAAAATAGTGATAAATTTAAAGTAACTTGAAAATTAAAAATAAGATAAGGATAAGAAAAAAAATAATCAATGTATCAAGGTTTGATCTTTTAACTCGGCACCTACGTTCGTTCTGCTTGGTACTTTCTTACCAAGTTGATTTTCATAATTCACTAAACAAATTATTACCTTTAAGGCTAAGGTATAACCTTACACCACTATCTTTTAAGACTTAGATAGAACCTTTTAATTCCTTTGAGAATTCTACCCCAAACTCTCAAATATTTTCACTCACTTTCACACAACCCCTTTTGTGATATGAATGAAGTATTTTGCAAACAGATTGAACCTCTAGTAGGTAAATGTTTGCTAAAATTTAAGTACAAGATGAATAAGATACAAATAAGCTTGAAGAGTATAAATTTGATATAAGTGGAAATAAAGAATTTGATGATTTTGAGCTTTTGTTGTTCAATGATTCAATAAAATTTGTATCTTTGCTTCTTCAGCTGTTGGGAACCTCCATTTATAGCTGGAAATTGATTTATAGACGTTGGGCATTTAATGTGGTGGTTGGAGAGCCATTGTAGCCTTTATAAATGCTTGTTTCCATTCAGTCCTGCCCTATAGTATCGATACAAAAATAAAAAAGTTGATCGTTACAGCTTATTGTATCGATACAGGGATCTAAGTATCGATACTAAGCAAGTTGTATTGATACAGACACTATTGTATCGGTATATTTGAGGGTTTCAGCCAAACCTTGGCTACTGTCAAGCCTTGTATCGATATAAATGGGGTGAGTATCGATACTAAGTAGGCTGTATTGATACATACAAACTTGTATCGATACATTTGAGGGTTTTTAAGCATAGTATCGATACATTTATTCTTTGTATCGATACCAACCATTAAAAATGTTTGTAAAATGATTTTTGTTGACTCAAACAAATCTAAAAAATTATTCTAAGTGTAAATATACATTTTGGAGCATCTATTTAAATTACAAACTTAGAATTTTTCAAAATGCTTTTCAATTTAAACATAAGTACCAAGTTGAGTATTAATTTAGCTTAAGTTGTTTGTTATATCAAAACCGAAATCAAAGTTAGCCCGAAACGACTAAAAATGCAAGAAATGTCTCTAAAGTGATCAAAATACTCTAGATGGGTAATTTAATATTAGAAATAACCTTTTTGACCCTAAAATGCAAAGCTTTATCTAATGAACTCCAAACTTTTCTAATTAGCAATTAGTCCCTACATAATTTACACTTAAAATTAACACATCATAAAAAATCATAGAAATCACACTAAAAGTCACAAGAAGCATTTGGCCAAGATTCTTTGGCCCAAATCCACCATGCCATAAGCATCCATTTATTTTGGATCCGTTCCTAATAGAATCAAAGCATTACACCCACCATACAAGATAACTTGATATCATAATTCTATGGACTAATATATAAAAATTGCGAATGAGATCATATTCCACAGACACTTGAGTAACTTACAGCAAATGGAGTTCTCATATAGGCTATATTCAATGAACTTGTTTCCACAAAACAAGCATCCATATGCTTTGCCCAAGTATAACTTCTATGAAATCAAAAATTTGCATGCATCAGATACATGGAGGCTTAGCATATGCTAGTTTTTATGCATTGTCAATGCCTTGTCTTGATAATACGATGATTAGGAGCATTTATAAAAGCACGACTTTGATGCACAAAGATCCTATCATCATAATTCATTACTAATTTTCCAAGGCTATTAAGTTTTACAGGCTTTACTAGTTGGTATTTGCATGATTTTCAATCGCACCACTAATATGAAAGAAAACCTTGAATCATTAACTAAAGTTATTGGTTGCATTATTAAATATTATATGCCTCATCTAATTTGATTGGCTCTAAGGTAGATACTAACATACCAAATCCTGAAATCCCTGTTTCCCTAATCTAGATTATGTCAATTTGCATTCTAAATGGTCATAAAGTGTTTTTAATCACAATGAAAGATACAAAATCAGTTTTCTATCCTAAAGGAATCAATTAGAATCAAGAATTATGATTTTTGGATCCATTTCTTGGCATCTACAAATAATAACTACGTTTTTATGAAGCTATTTCTTTCTTTTTCTTCACGCAATAGGTGTAAGAATTGTTTGCAAATTACTTCATAGCTGAACCTGTTGGCTATATACCTTTTATTAAGGCTTAAAAAGCCTTTTAGCTAGCACTGGAGAACCACCAAACCTCATGAAGGCTCCTATAGGCGTCTATGTGGATCATCATTAGAAGTAGAACACTTAGGCTGCTTTTGGCCTTGATAAAAGACAGTAGTAATCAACTCATTACGCATTCATAAAAGGATCGGCATGCTTAAAGTTAGAAGTGTCTAAGCAGATATGATTGCTATCATATATATGCTTTAAATTGCAGTGGATCACATGTACATCTCTGACTGAGATCTTGATGAAATCTAGATGTTTCTTTGCTTAATTTCATTGTATTTGTTTGCTTCTAATTAATTTTTATGTCTATATAGACATGCATGAGCTCGAGATTTCTTTTTAGCATGAGCCTAGGATTTTTTTTACACACCTTCTAAAATATCATTAACATATAAGGATTCTCTTATTCATTTGAATACCAATAAGTTCAAATGCTCTGATCTCAATAGAGGAGCTTTGTTTTTTTATACAAATCCAATTGAAAAAATTGATGAAATTATTGATGTTAAGAGTGGAAGAAATGAGGTGCTTGTTCAGTTCTATTTAATTTTGATTTAGAAGTTCTTTCATTTGATTATAAGTATCAAGCAAAATTTAATTATAGTCCTAAGGTAGAATTTATAAATGTATAGCCTAATTTCTCTCATGGAAGTTCTCCAATGACAAGCAAAGAAAGAGTCATGGATCATGAAAAGTTAGTTAATATAGGTATTGATAATATTATTACACCAAATGAGGTGGATGAGGCGAAGTTTGCCCAGTTAGTGGTTATTTATAGTGTTAATGAGATAAATGCTATTAATTGTGAAAATAATGATCTGATAAGGTTGTGGATTCGATACTTGTAATAAAGGAAGGAAATTTAGCATATTATGGTATATATAGAGAGTTAATGTGTGTGTAATTCTTATGGGCTTTTGTCTTTTTGTAATAGAGTATCAGGCCCTTTTCTACTTCAATGCATAATTATGAAGGGTGCTAGGTCAGATACTGATATGGAAGGAGTAAAAGAATATAGTTTATGGGGTCCATGCTAGTGGTCAAGACCTAGATAATATTAGTCTAGACAGATTTCTTGAGACTCTATCACAACTTTAAAAAATTTAGACACCGAGAAGGAAAAAAATGGAGAGATCTTAATGATTTGATATAAGTGTAGCTATCTTAAAATTCAATATAAAGAGAATAGAAAAGGCAAGAAATCTTTTAAGAAAAAAGGCATCAGTAAAAAAGAAATGTTGCAAGATTGCTAATGGATTAATCTTAGATGGTGACTTAAATATTTAAGAAAAGTCATTGAGAAAAACTCTAAAGCCATATAAATTAAGGAAACTGTTAGGTTATGAGGTCAACTATGCTGACGGCATAGTTATTAAGAGAATCATGGATTTGGAAGATAGGCAGAAAGCTCAAATGAATAAGGTTGGTGTTCATAGTGTTTGCCATAACATACCCAGATGCGAATCCTGATACATCAGAGCAAGAACACAACATATGCCCATCAAAAGGCCTCAGCCATCAGAATGAATCTCTCATCCAAGCTTCTCGTGAAGGTATTATAAGATGGTTGGGAAATAAGAGTCACCACCGATCTTTCTAGGTTAATGTGATCGGACATCTATTAAAACCATTCACTTAAGAGTTACGAAACTCAAAAGGATTGATTTGATAATTTTGCATTATCCATTTATTTATGAAGCACACATATCAATGAAAAAGAAAAACATGTGTCTTGTAACTCACATTGAGTGCCCATGAAAGCAACCTAGTGTTGGTTTAGGACTAACTTGAATTCATATTATGATTTGAAGCAAAAAGTTATGTAAAAAGGAAAATTTTTGAAAAATCTAGTGACTCCAAAAATAATCCAAAATAGGTGTCAATTCAAAATTAGACATTTTTCAAAAGATTTTATGAAATAGGATATAAGGAATAAATTAAATAAAATGAAACTTTAAAAACAAAGCTAGAATCAATTTTTATGAAGTTTTTATTAAATTGAAAGCCTAAAAAGCGAGCCTTTAGGAACCTAAGACTTCTACAGACTCCCAAAATGACAATAAACAAAATCAATCCTGAGGTAATTGAATGCCTCGAAATCAATAAACGTAAACTTGGAAAAACCAAAAAAAAAAAGTGATAACATTGGTGTTTAGGGCTTTTTGAATTTATTTTGAACTATTTTGAGCATGAAAAGTTGCAAACTAAAATTCCTATAAAATTTGATTCCATATTATTCACAGTAAAAATAGTAAACAAATCCCAAAAAATCATTTCTGGGTTCAAAACCTTTTTTAGTCAAATGTTACTGCTTCGTGCTAAACATCTTAACAATATTCCTTTCAGATTTCATTCCTTATTCATCCAAAATTACCTACAGATGTACCATACATTTTTAGAAAGATAATTTAACCTACTTTAATAAAAAAATGAGAAAAATCAAGAAAAATGGTTCACCCCACTGAAAATTTCTTGCCTTAACACATAACTGCTGAAAACAGAGCATTCGAACAACTCATGCTATGAAATTTTTTTGGAACTCATCCAAGCACGAAAATGAACTTTCAAAAGCTCATTACGAATCTTAATCAATGAGGATAACACTAAAAATACTAAATAAATCGTTAAAATCATCTTCACTGGCAAAAACATTTACTTTTTCAACTTTACGTTGCTAAAAACTGCATGATTCAAAGAACATCACTTTTATCGAATACTTGTACCTTTTGTCTCAGAGTAGCTTTTGGGCATCTAAATGTCTAGGAGCTAGGTATTAGACATTCCTAATATATCACATTAATAACTCAAACAAAAAGTACAACAAGACTTCTTATAGAATCTAAGAAAGTCTAATTCGAAAGTACCAACATGAGACTTGCGAATGTCTTTCTTTGCTAGCTTTCTTTCTTCCTTAGTTAATGTAAACAAGTGTACGACACACCAATACCTCTCATTTTAGTGCTGGAACAACCATCAAGTTGTACATGGACACTAGTATTGATCACATACAGCTAGACCAAAATGCTTCTAACAAGGTTCATTGAGTTCAAGCTTTAAAAATCAAACTAAAACACTTTGAAAATATTTTTTTAAGTTCCAAATTAGCTTTACATTCAAACTTTTCATTGAATATCTCCAAGTATTCCTTGAGGGGAATTTATTGCAAACAAACTTTAACTTATCTATTGATTAGATAAGTTGAAGATTGTGCTTAGAGGATTTTTTTATGAAAACAAGTTTCTAACACACAAACACGCATTTTAACAAACATGTGCCTAACTAATTAACACAAAACATAAGCAAGATAAGAAAACAAGACCAAGCATGAACAATTTCATCATGGCCAAGCCCATCAAGCCAAGATCATGCTCATCTAACACTCATTTCAACATAATCTCTCATCGTTCTTAATCAAGATGCATATAATCAAATCAATTCTATTTGAAACTATGATTATCAATTAAAATCATGATTTCATCTTTTAAAGCTTAAATCTAACATGTAAACATGTGATTTCATCAAATTGATTTCAAATTTCAGCTTACATATAATAGATCTAACCTTAATACTTCAAAATTTCATCAAACCATCACATTTGAAGCAAACTAAAACAAGATCTACATGAATCATTCTTGGCCAAAACCTTGCTCTACTTTGTTTTTCCATGGCTGAATGCTCATCATAATTGGAAACAGGGATTTTCATCTTGAAATCACTAAATTTCAAACCAAAATGCAAGGATCCTAGCTCAATCTGACAAAAATCACATAGATCTAGGAAGATCAAGCTAGCTAAAAATGGATTCAAGCACTTTAGACCATTAGAACAAAGACCTTAACCATTTAACATACTTTAAGCTCATTTTCAATCAAACCATCATCAAATCATGCTTAAACAAACATATAATCAAGCAGACCTAAGCTTAAACATGATTGAAACATCGAAACTCAAAGAAATACCAGAATTGAATAATGAAGAACATAAAAACATCATAGTCGAATCATGAGCAAGCAAGATTCAAGGTGAAAATCATGTAATCTAAGCAATAAATTAAGAGATTAAGGAGAAGAAGTTACCTTCCAAACTTTACTCCTTAGAATCCTCCTAAGAGAATGAGAGTATTTGAGAAAATATTTAAATTTTAACAAGTGTTAAAGTGTTTCAAGTGTAAGTTTTAAAAAGATGAATAACCACCAGCTATTTATAGACTTTAAGAGGGTCACTAAGCTTGAGTCACCCATAGCTAACATTAGTCTTTGCTACTAACCACCTAATTTCCTCTAACCAACTTAGGGGGAATGACTATTATGCCTTTCCTTTAGGTTGATAAGCAAATGAATCTCGAAACTATTAAATTTTCAAATGAACTTTAAATACAAAACTTCGTTGAATAAAGATTTTTCAATTGAATCCTTTTCATGAGTAGTAAGATATTTATCCAATCACTCATGGTGATGAATCTTGTCTTGATCATTTCTTTTAACATCATATGATTCATGCTAAACCCAATATTCATCCTATTGAGTAGATCTAGCATTTTATATATTTGAGTCATATTTTTTGTATCATAATTGTATTTAATTTTATATATTTAGATAAATTTTAATATTTTAATAATTTTATATAAATTTTAACACGTTCGTATATTAATATTGTATTTCACGTATGTTTCCTTTATTGTGTTCTATCATATAATTGTATCGTGTTCAAAATTTTAAATCTATACATAACATTCTTGATTAGGATTATGTAGGAAAATGTCAAAATAGATCACTTGTCATACAAATTAAACAATAATCTCTGGTCAAAATATCATTTATACAACTATCATACAAGAATATCACTATATGCACTTAAATGATTACCAAAAGATGTTCTCGCATCCAACTATATTCAGTATACTGAAAAAGAACACTTATATAATTCAGCTCAACTACATCATTTTTCAATTCATGAAATCAATTTCTCACTTCATAAGATAATAAACTTGGAACGATCCCAACATGTGTCAACGTCTGTTTCTTAAGAAAATAAAACATGGCCAACAACTATATAATCGGTTGATAAAATGTTGAACTTTTAGTTTCAATATCAAATCTTGATAACTTTAATTATCAAAAATATAAAACAAAACATTGACTAAAAATATTTTAAGACTAATAATTTATACAATAAAAATCTCATAACTATAATTTTATATTCAAAAAAAGTACTTATAAATTTAACCAAGATTTATATATAAAGAATAGCTTTAATATATAAATGTAATTCAAACATAATATATTGTCTATCAATCAGATTGGCCATAACACCACACACTAATATTTGTGCTAGAGAAGAAATGTCCAAAATATATTAGGAAAACTGGGGCACACCGATCCCCATCTAAAATTTGTGAAACTTCAAAATAATTATGGCTGCGGTGAATATATATTTATTAAAGCTCGATTTGATCAAATTTTAAATTTTAAATTTTACTTAAATTTATTCATATTTATAAATGAATAATCTATACCCAATTAAATCCATCATTATTTTAAAAAAAAAATTTAATTTAATATATAATTTTTTATTTAATTTTAAAATATAACTAAATCATTTTTTTAATATTTACACCCATATATACATATATATATATATTCTTTATATGATATATTTTATATAATTAAAAATGAACCGAATCAAACAAAACTCAAAACTTTGAATGTTAAAACCAAAACCTCACCATTTTTTACACAATCTAATTTTTTTACAAACTCATTTTTCAAATCTAACATTTTATCCAAACTCTTTTAAATATTAAACAACCTTTTAAGCTGCCGTGTTAATGGGATTCAAATTGGGAGCAAAACACGCAGGCTTGTTTGTAAGCTTAAACTGTGCATCACTAAAGAGTCCAATATTATAGCCATGCCATCAAAGCAGCATGTACCAAAAAATTTTGGAAAGCAAGCCTCTTTACAAGCACTCTTTAGAAACAGAAGGTATACAGAGGAAGAAAAAGGCGCCAAAACAACTCGATGAAAATAACAGTAATGGCCAGCCAAGACGAGCAACGCCACCCTCCCAGACGAGGCACAAAAGAACGAACACCAAATAGGAAGCCTCTCTCTGACCGTAGCAACATTTTACATGATTAAATATCTTGAGGTTTAGCCGTTCTTTTCAACCGACACCTGACAACAGCACTAGCAATGGAAATCCATCTTTCATTTGTAAGAAAGGAACTGCGAATATCAACAAATAGAAATTGTAGAAAAGCACAAATCTATATAGTTAGTCACTAAAATCCATGCTCCCGCTACGAGAACTGCTAGCATTACGACTGTGTAACGACAGGCCTCTCATATGACCAGCCACAGCAGAACCATCAACCTTTTTCTCCTGAAAGTATCTTTCTCTCTCAATGTGTTTTGCTGGAGGGGGAGGAATTGCAACAGCTGAAGGATTTGCATTGTTTTCGCTTGATGGCTCCAAGGACAGTGGTCGAATAAGTGGACGGTTTAGCCTTTCTTTCTCTCCCAGAATGTTTGAACCATACAAACCCAAATGTGGCTGCTCTTTAGAGCACTCTTCATCTTCTGGTCTTGCACATGCTTTCCCTTTTCGTATCCTATAAAGTTTTGTAGTTGAAATGAAAATAATATTGTCATGTATACAATCAACAAAGAAATAAAAGGAAGTTTTATAGACCACCAAAACTTTATCCCTCCACACGGCAGTATCCCTTCTAGAATAGTTAAGCTTTTGGGGGAATTGATCATCCAAAGTAACATGGTATTACTCTCAAGTTCGAATTTGAACCTAGTGTCCAATTGCCTATCGTATTTCATTGCTTCTCTAATCCTTCTTTTGCATGCAGTTTGTTTTACACTTGGATCCACATGCAAACAATTAATTATTCATCTTGCTTGCATGTAAGCTGATATGTTGAACTTAAATACCACGCCACTCGACTAATAAAAATGGAAGCACATCTGTATTGACACAATAAGACCCCAATCATGATGTTATATGTGTCTGACATAGCAAAGAAATCTTAGAGCATATTGGCAGCAAAAAGTAGCTCAATTTCAGCATCAAGTACTGAAGAGCTCACATGCTGAAACTCCAAAAAGAAAGCGAACAAGGCAACAGAGCAAAATTAGAAGAAAAGGAAGATGGGAGGGTGACCTTAGGTCATGGTTGCTTGAAAGAATAAGAGAAAGGAGCAGTGGTGAAAAAATACAGTTGCAGAGGACTGAAACTAGAGAAAGAGAAGGTGCCAGACAAAGAGAGTAATACAAAAAGAAATCTTGAAAATTTCGGGTTCAAAATTGCCCTACTAGGCTTTTAAGAATTGTCCAGGCTTTTAAACTCAGACTATAATATAATTTTTTTTTGGGGGGGGGGGGGGGAGGGGTAGCTACCCAGCTGTGATTCAAAGAAAAGAGGCTCATTACAATATCATTTTGTTTTCTTCATTAAACTCACATGAATATTTATGACTTAAGAATCAAACAAATCATACACAAAACTAAATAAGTACATCCAATTTTATTACATTTATATGAAGGCCCTGTTCCTCTATCCAACTTTTGAAACTTTTTTGAGTGGTGGTATCCCAGTGTCTTAGATTTAAGGCAATTGATGAGTCAAACATTCTAACACATAACCTCACCCAAGTCCAACATGGCTAAATATAATAGTTTAATTCTTTCTTATTAGCTCAAGCTTTTGAGTGAATTCATCAGCCAACCTAACACCATCGTCTCAAAAAGAAAACTTGTAGAAAGACAAGGAATATTTAAAGTGATAGACAAACCTTCTAAAAAGTTGTTCTGGCTCCTCTTCTTCCTCTTCTTCATGGTCAAAATGATTTAGAGTTGACGTCGGCCGACTTGAAACAGTAGTCCTCCCAGAGGAAGCAGTGGTCCTCCCAGAAAGAAGAGCATCATGTCTGTTAAGAACTTTCTGGAGTTGCTCATTCAACTCAATTGCTCGAGAAACCACCTTCTCATCCCTGAATAAATAAAAGATAGCATCCAACAAAGTTGCAATACCAAAATACTGGATTTCTATATCATTCAGCATTGCAAATATGTAAAGAATTTGCCATATGCATCCTGGCATTTTGAAGACGAGAAGCAAATAATCTCCAAACTGGACTACTAGGTTATAATCATATTATTTTTACTTGTGTAAGAATTAAGAAAGCAGTTTTACTTTCACCCAAAAAAAAACACTAAACTTTCTTAGAAGCCAGCATAACTAGCATATGATTATATAATGAACCACAAAAAATCAATGGAATTTTATTTGC
This sequence comes from Adansonia gregorii, assembly GCA_038382025.1. NCBI lineage: Eukaryota > Viridiplantae > Streptophyta > Magnoliopsida > Malvales > Malvaceae > Adansonia > Adansonia gregorii. The sequence continues at coordinate 4,530,667 of JBBYHO010000003.1, forward strand.
CATGAAACTGCATGCCACTTAGTATATTATATCTGAGCTCTCCCTCTCCGTCCATCCAAATAACCACTGCATGCCACCTAGTCTACCATGGCATTTGCGAACATAAAATAATATTAGCCAGCACATGCAACTATTGGTCCCCTGCAATTCAAATAGAGGAATCTGAGAGAAACTAAGAGTCTCTCTCTCCCTCTCCGTCCATCCAAACAACCACTGCATGCCACCTAGTCTACTGTGGCATTTGCGAACATAAAATAATATTAGCCAGCACATGCAACTATTGGTCCCCTGCAATTCAAATAGAGGAATCTGAGAGAAACTAAGAGTCTCTCTCTCTCTCTCTCACCCACCCCAGCATGTCTTGTACTCATGAAGGACATGTACAACACACAAGTCAGCAATTTCCTAGAATTCAAAAATATACTGTGATGATAATTGAAAAGCATCCTTACTGAGAACTCATCACAAGATGCATTACACGTTGCTTCTGGAATGAACACTGTTCCACCAGGTCAAGCGTAAATTCATCCTTTGCACCCTAAAAGAAGTTACAGCAGTCAAATGACATCCCAGCTCAAAATTTTATACATGCATCTGAGGTTAATAAAATACATCAATCATAAAGCAAGTAAGCATGGAAATATCAACCATACCTCAGGATTTTGAGCATCAACTGCATCAAGGACTTCTTTCAAAACCTCTAACGCATTGCTGGCCTTCTGAATAATGCTGTGGTAAAAGAAATATAGGCTTGAGGAAATTTTTTTTTTCCCAAGGAAAGATAAATATCTTATATTAGTAATATCAATCCGTTTAGCAATTAGTGAGCATAAAAATTAAATTTTGACAGAAACCTAATACAGATATAGCCTGAGAATTAAAAAAAAAAAAACAATACATCCCACTGCCCCAATATGAATAAAACATTTTAGACAATAAGGAAAGAAGCTTAAATGTGTTCCTATGCCCTGTCCATATTCCAGGGAGTTCTGTTCTTTCAGTAAGGTAGAATTTAATTCACGTTTTAACCTTCTGCACAATGGATACAAAACTTTTTTTTTTTTTTTTGGCAAACACAGTCACACAGGGCAAAAAAATGAAAGAAAGAAAAGATCACCTGGACTCGGAAACAATCTGAGGCTCTGCTTTCTGTGAAACTGCCTCATGTCTAGCAGAGGCAAGTTCGCCATTCAGTGTATTATTTTTTATTGGTAGTGAAGCAGGTGGATTTGAAGGTGTCGCATGAGGCCTTTGAGGAAATTCTACTCCAGCACTCTGAAAGGATTAAAATAGAAATAGAAATAAGCAGTTATTGTCATATTCACTTGACTTGTATCTACTAATTATGCATGTCCTGAGAAATGAAACAACAGAAAATTACTTATGCAGGAATTTTTTGTTACAGTCAGGAAAACATATCAAAATATATAGTGTGGGATTATAATTGTTACTTGATGGAACACCTTATGAAGCCTATAACCATAGGAGGCACACTTTTCTATAATGGAAAGCTATGAAAAATTACTGAAAACTTATAAACAGTTTATATTCACCACGCTGTTAATTATTTATCAAAAACATGCTTTGAGAAAGCTAAGAAGAAACTACTCACATCTTCAAATATCATCCATGGTCTACCCATAATATGAACTTGAAACTTTCACAAGATAGCTCACGAATAGGACTGAAGTCTTTACAAACATGAATTGAACATTAAAGGAGACATACACTTCTATATCAATTTTGCTTTGGCCTTCATTTCACAACAAGCGTCTCAGGAAGGTATGAATGAAAAAAAAAAGACCATGCATCAAGTATCTGCCTTACAATCACATACTCAATTCTCCAGAAAACACTCCACTTCAAAAGCATTCATATGCCGACAACAAATAATCAATGTCTTCTGATAATAGATGTAAAAATAACGATGATTCCTAAATGATAATTTGCATACTTGTTTCAAATCTATAACAATGCCAGCTCTTATCATTTTCATCGTCTTTAATACTCCTAGACCGTCATACAACCAGTCAAACTAGAAAATGGACTCTTCTAGATATCTCATAAAAAGTATTGACGTAAGATGGCCTCAACAAATTTATTCAAAAGGCTTTCATATCTTTAATGTAAAACAGAATTTTGGATTCAAAGAGATATGTGCAGTTACTTAGAGACCGAACTTCTTAGGATTTTGAAGACCAAAAGGTTGCAGATATTTAAAGGAAGCAAACAAATAACATAATTTAGAATTTGCTAGGGGAGGAAAAAAAGAAGGTAAAAGATAGTGAAAGAGCTGTACACATTTTTTATAGCATTTCGAAATAGCTATATCGAGGTTTAAAGGAAGTTTGTTTTGAGAAGGTGGCTTAGGAGAAGAATCCACATATAAAAATAAAACCGAAGAAAGAACGGCGAAAAAGCAAAACTAGATTACTGAGTAATAGAGCAAAAGTAAATTACAGAGAAAAAACTTAGTGAAACTTGGCCAAAAGACTTTACAAACAGAGCATAGCGGAGGCAACTCCCTCACTGTTCCATCACAATCAAGAAGAATTTACAAAATCACAACAACAGCAATCCTAACATACCCATACTGTTAAAGTACTAAAACTGCCTCATGAAGAACATATACTTAGGCTATAGATTTTGTATTCAAAAATATAAACAACAAACACATAACTGTAGCAATCATATGATTAAATTGAATCTGTTAACTGCTTTGACTAACATTATTACTATGCTTAATGAAGAAAAAGGCTTTTAAATTGTTTGCAACTCATAAACTTAGCCCTAGGATCCCAGAGGATACTTTCTGTCTAGTCCATCAAAATGTACAAAGTATGGGGGTTACAAATGTTTCACGTCTTGTACCTACCACCAAATCGTAGTATGCTGAATAGTATTGAGGGAACTTTCCAGAAGCACCACCAAGGGATGTTTGTGTAGCATCTAAAAGCAGAAATATTCTCTCTCGTACTGGTAAGTCCGACTGCAACAAAAGTGTAATAAGAAAACTAAAGAGTTATAAAAAATCAGCGAAAAGCAAACAGACGAAACAAATTTATACCTTTTTCTTGACTATCTTCACAAGAATAGGGAGAATGCCTGTATCAATGACCAACTTATGAACATGTTCGCCAATATTGTTCATCAACATCTCCAATAGCTGCAAAATTAGCTATCAGAGAATGCATTTACAATATATAGAACAACATAAGGTAAGATTGTTTTTCAGAAATAATAACCTATGCTCACCAGTACAGCATATAACTGAGTATTTGGGTTTTTGCTCCCCAATTTTTTCTTAATTGCTTTAACAACATCTTTAGCTTGCCTGTATAAAGAAAGCATAACACAAAACCAAGGAAAATAAAAGCTCTAATGAAAAATAAGCAACACAAAACAGTGAATTGAAGAGTCAATTTTAACAAAACTAGGTGGTCATTTCCAATAGAAATTAAAATAAAAGGAAAATAAAACTACCTTTGATCTCGAGCAACTAACTCACATATTTCGATGTTTTTTGCCCAGTCCATCTCAGCCAATTTCTCACTTGTGGCAGAATTGACCAGCTCAGCTGCCATTTCTGCTTATTTCTGAATGCAATTAAAATAAATAGAAATTTAAGAACACAGGCAGCAACTCAAAATACAACATGAATATGTCAGGGGGGAAAGAAATACATAAGCAGACCAGTGCACATAAAAGTTAAAAAATTAAGACTAAAAACCCTTCATACCTAAGTTATATAGCCAAGTTTAAAAATAAAATCGAATGAGAATAAACAGTTCAAACTAAATCCTGACATTCATGCATTCAGTATACGTCAGATTTCACCTATACTGTATAACTCACAATTAAAGGCTTTTTCGCATCTCTCGTGTGCGTATTGGAATGTACAATTTTGTTGGGAAACACTAAACACTAGTCACTGGACCTATGACCTCGGATTAGTAACAAACACCTCAAATCATTAAGACAAAAAAAAAAGGTCACTCATTTAACATTTATAACAATCAAATATATTACTTTTATCACTATCAAATTCTATTAGTATACTTAAAGCATTATCTATGTGCTGTGAAGTGGTACAAATACTTAAGGTTACACTCATATATGTATATATGTAGATATATGTTGAAGATATTGCAAAGCACACTAGCATGGGCCCAAATTTAAGGTATCTATTAGTCCTGTTTTCTTTTCACTCTTCATTTTTTTTTCCTTACCCTATCAGGTTGGTTGAAAAATGTTGTCAGGATTTTTCAATAGTGAGATAATAAATGACGCCTACTCCCCCCCTTCTTCAAAAAAGGATCAAAAAAGAATGTCAAATGACAAGTAATTCAATAAAATTATGTAGCATGCTAGAACCAAAATTTAATAGAAATGACAACAGATTTTATTTTTTTATGTACTTGTTAATTCTTTTGGCAGTTACATCTACATTCCCATCGTATGTAAACCTATTTGAACTAACACAGATAATACAACTTCAAGTCATACCCTTGCAAGCAATGCTGACTATGTTATGCATACAGATATCAGATTCTGGAGTATTTCAATTTAAGTCATTTCTTGGGACAAAAAGTGAAGAAAATGTCACTTCAATCAGAACTTTACAATTTGAACAATGTGTTAACTCCTCAGGGAATAAACCTCTCACTGTTAATTACCCTATATTTCCAAGATGAAAGAAGAACCACAAACCCTAAAACACACATTACAAATCAGATTCAGCAGTCGGAGGTATAAATAATGAGATATGATATTTAGAATAATCCACAACCACTTCTTAAATATTTAGAACCATTTATGATACATGAATACATGCAATGAGTGCCAATAGAAAATCAATAACCTGATAGATCACACTGTAGAAGAACATAAACTTGAAGAAAAGTTAATTATCCAAAAAAATATAATTAAAAAAATAAAAATTCAAGCTAAAAAGCCAAAACTCAAAGAATGTTATTTAAAAAGAAAAATATAAATCAGGCAATTAATTACACGATAGAACTGCATGCACCAATGCTATAGAAAGAAATACTTCAGAATAATTAAATCAACGATAGAGGGTCATTCAATCAGTTAAACAACTCCCCAACTCATTGGTGAAACCAGACGTACATTTGAGTGAAGAAGAGCGAAATTAGATTGAACAGTTCTTTTTCTTGCTAGCAGCAACTTTGAATAACATAAAGCTTCATTTGTTACTCTGCAAACAACAAATCACACGGTTCAGATAAATATTAAAGTACCAGTATCAGTGGCAAAACATGTGAAGAATAAATGACATGAATGCCCAGAGGAATGGCAGCAGATGCCAATAAGGAATTGCAAGGCAATGGAGAGCATCATATATAACAGAAATAATACAATAACCCAAAGAAAAGAGTGAATTGAGGGAGAAAAAAAAGCAGCTTATTTTAAAAATTATACATTCTCCCGTACTCTCAAACAAAGTACCTTGACTTGAACCAACCATTTGCGGTGAGAATACTAATACCAATACTAATACTAAAGGACAAATAACAAAATCACAGGAAACAAAGTAAAATTACTAATAAAAAGGCAAAACCTTGGATCTACTCTTATGTTCTACTCTGTTCTGTTATACTTTACTACAGGAGTTGAGCCATTTCTGCCCTCAAGCAGCTTCAGATCTCAATTACTTTCAATCTTATATATCTTTCTAAACAGAAGTATAAATTCTAGAAATTAAAAAAAAAAAAAAAGAACAGATCTCATTTGAGGAAGCCAAACCACGACGTACCTGTAGAGGCGGAGATGCTGTAAACGAAGCTGAGGAACAAGTGATAAACCCTAAAAAGCAGAGACCAAGAGAAGAAGCAAAGGATCAATTTACCATCAAATTTGAGATTTCCTTTTCTTTTCTTGCCTTTCTAGCATACTAACTAATAAAGCTCATTAAATTAAATTAATTGATTAAGGAATCTGGCAGAGAGAATTTGGGTGATTAAACAATATTTACTATAGAAGGAAAAAAAATGAAGTTCCTTTTTTTAAAGCTTAGGCTGATTGATTGAAGGGCTGGAGTAGCACCGCCATGCCCATGAGGAGCTGTCCAAAGCTTCCTTGAAAAGCGTCTTTCGATGGGTAAGTCTAATGTCACTGGGAGGTGAGCTGTCATCATTATTATCTTTTTAGTTTTTCCTCTGACACGTGTCACCTTACTTTTAACTTTCTAGCCTACCATAAATAAATATACGAGAAATTCTGCTAAACTATTCTATGACGTAGGCAATGTGCATAACAGATTTTTATGATTTCAATTTTAGTACTTTAAGATATTATAATGGCTTTTTTATAAAAATAATATAAATTTTTTTTATTTACGTAAATAGATTAAATTCAGATTATTTATTAAAATAGATTAATTTTTTAATTTAATTGAGAAATTATCATTTGAAACGACGATTTCTTAATTTAGTTGAGAAATCGTCAAATTAGATGGCGATTTCTCAAAATAAAATTTCGTAAAAATCCGGTAAAAATTCGATGATCGGAAAAAACAATTGAGAAATCGCCATATCACATGGCGATTTCCCACCATATTTACTTTTTTTTTTCAATCGTTTTATTTTTTTTTTGCTTTTCGAAAATCGTCGATTCATATGGCGATTTCGTATTTGCACCCTCAGTTGAAATTTTATTTGT
>JBBYHO010000003.1:4550428-4569275 GCA_038382025.1 Adansonia gregorii
CCAGAATTATATTGACGAAGTTTACTCACCAAGAAGTGTAACTACTAGCTTAATTAGCATTTTATGTTTTTTTTTTTTCCTTACAAAGAAAGCAGCCTTCGTGTATTTTACTTGATGTTTTTGTGTTCAGTTTTATGTAAAAATTAGTAATATTAATATTAGTATAATTGTAGCTCATTTTATTAGTTTGTACTTAATAGTGCATCTTTTAATTATTTTAAATTAATTTTAAACTTGTATAAATATGCGAATATAAGAAAATACATAAATAAATAAACGTTAGATTACAATTTAAAATTTAAGAATAATAAAATATATAAAAAATAATAAATAACAACTTTTCATGTACCCAACATTATAATTTAATGGTATCCTAGGTTATGTCGGGCTTTGTGCGTATTACGCATATAAAAAATCATTATAAAATAGTAATATATGCAGGAGGAGCAAAATCATAGAAACAATGAAGCATTCAATAAACATGCATCCGATGAGAATATAGTTGATTCATAGATCTCATAATTTGGAGTAATCCAAAGTTCAAAATATGTTGGAAGATCTACAACTTGGCTGCACAACCAATAACAATTCAAAAATGTTTCGACAAGAACAGAGATAATAGAAAACACTTACAGTAAGGTTGCAAGGAGGCGACAATGGTGGTTTCTTCCCTCTATGGCTGGCGATTACTCTCACAGGTGCTAGAGTTCTCTTTTTATTGAATCAAGAATGATTTTAAATCTTGAAAGAAACAAATGACACACTAAGGAAAGCCAATTGTGCTAACTTTTGGGTTAGGGGCTCTTAGAGTTTTAGCCATTTAGAGTTTTTGATACACTCGTACACAAATCACCTTATCAATGTGTGTGTGTATATTATATATATATATATTATGTGAAAAAGAAGCAAAGGATCTTCTCAACAAAAAAACTAATAAGAAAAAACACTTCACATAGTTGATCTGCTACTTTCTATGTAAACAAAAGATGTAGAACTTGAAAGAGAAATGCCAAGATTGATATTTAATTAAAAACTACTAAATAAGGATTTAAAACGGATTAGATACCCAATCCCAAATAATAATAAAAAAACATACTACAAAAACTTGGCAATGCTAGTATGAATAATGAACTAAAAAAATGCACCATCTGAATTCCAATGAATAATGAATTATATTTTTAATCTTTATTCCCAAGTTACAATTGTTTATATATGCACACATATCCAAGATTAGGTTAGGCTTGAAAAATCAAGCTTGCTTCTACAAGCCCAATGGCCAATGCCCATGTAGTGCCGAAGGGATGTCAATCTTGATCAAGTCTGGTCTCACACATGTATTAATTTTTAAAAATCAATAAATAACAATAAAAGAGCAGTGAAAGACTTAAACACAAAAACACAAATTTTCACCAAAATTTAAACTTTCATCTGTTTAGGGATTACTTGACTCTCATATATTGTAATTTGGAGTTAAAATCAATTTGGACAATCCCTAAAAGGTGGCAGCAATGGCTTCTTGAAAAAATCTCTAAGATCATGAGCAACACGTGTCCTACCTCTAATGGTTATCCACACAGATGGTGGTTGCAACGTTTTTAAGGCCCAGTGGTTCTCCAATGCTAGCCAGAAGATTTTTCAAGTGTCAACCAAAAGGTAAAGTCAAATCCCTTTTTCAATAACACAATCCGAGAGCAATTCTAGGAGGTGACAGTGTCAAGCAAAGGAAAAGGATATCATGTAAAGATGTGGAGGTTGCCACAGCTTTAGTTAATTTCTTAACCTTAGGTAGTGGCTATTCTCTCAATACTGGAAAACTATTTTTTCGCTTTCACTTGGATTAAGAATAATTCTAGATCTCTTAAAAAATCAAAGTTGGCGCTAAAAGAGCTTAGGAAGAGTAAGGTCTTACGCCAAAGTCTACAGGGATCTTAGGCTTTTCTTGCCTAGGGTTTTTTGATTATCACACTTAGCCAAAAAGCCTTAATAATGTATTTAAATACATTTAAGGCTAGTTTAGGCTAAACTAATGGGTAAAACTTATCCATTAATTTACCCCTAATGGATGGCACTATTTTTAGTGATAACCTGAAGCCTAATTAAAATAATTTTAACTAGTTTATCCAAGATTGGACCTAATTTAATAACTAATTAATATCTTGGCCCTATACTAAACTAATGTGGCCCTAATCTATGAGCCTAGCCTTATATAAAGTCCAAAGTTGTAGCTCAAACTAGGCTCACTTGACTTAATAATAAGGGATTTTGTCTCAAACCTTATTTACATGCAAGAACATATAATACTCAATTAAAATTGCCCACGTAAAACAATTTTACTTTATGTAAATTGTTAACATATGCCCTGGATCCAATCGAATTAGATGTGGCATATAATAGTTAACAGTGAAAACCAAGCACTTTAGTTATTCAAGGTTTTCCTTCATGGTAGTTGCATGATTAACTTATGCAAACATTTATTGGATGATGCCCTTAAAACATAATGGCTGCAAAGTTAGTAATGAGTTATGATGATGAGACCCTTATGCATTAAAGCTGTATTTCTAAAACATTCCTAGTTATCGTATTGTTAAGAAAAGGCAATGACAATACACAAAGACTAGCATATGCTAAGCCTCCATGCATTTAACGCATGCAACTTTTTGATCTCATAGAAGTTGAAGTATAGAGATACTTAAGGATAGCAGATGGATGTTTATTTTGTGGAAACAAGTTCCCTAAACATGGCCTGTATGAAAACTTCATTTGGTATAGGTCACTCAAGTGTCTCTGGAATGTGTTCTCATGTGCCAGCTGTGTACATTAGTCCTCAGACTTTTGATACCAAGTCATCTTGTATGGGGAATGTCATGCTTTAATTCTATAGTGAATAGGTCCAAATAGATGGATGCTTATGGTAGGCTGATTTTGGATATGGTATGAATCATATGAAGCTAAATAAGTGAGCTAAAGAAGATTCACCACTCCAGGTGATATAAAGAGATATCTTATTTGTTCTTGGTTTTGTTTAACTTGATAAATTCATTGGTCAATGAATGGTGAATTCAAGAGAAATTATTTCTCTAAATTTAGGAGTTAACCATAAGTTGCAAGAACTAATATGAATTGATACATGTGTAGACAATGCACCATGCTCGTGGTTTTCTAAGATATCTGGTGAAATGACCAAAGTGCACTAAGAGGTTGGTTACTAGAAGGTTTATTAAGAGGTCGTATTAACATTTCCTATGTACTGGATAGCCATGATGCCTTGATAGAAGCCAATCTTGGTCTATATATATAAATACACTTAGTTGGGCAATTATGTTTATTGTCGTTATGATGGAATCCTAATGGGTCACACACAAAAAATGATTTATTGGATTAAAATCGAGATTTAATGAAGTACGACTTAATTAAATAAAAGGTAAAATGAGAAAGACTTAAATGAATTAGTTCAATTACTTATTATCAAAGATATAAATTAGATTTGTGAAATCTAATTAAAGATATTTTAATATGGTAATAAAGGTAATAATGTCTTATAAAGATACTGTCTATTTGTATACATGATTTTAGGGACGTTCTTAAATAAAGCCAAATACTTGTATTTGAAAACGTTAAATAATTATTTGATAATTATTTATTTAATTGTTTAATATTATTTAAATGAAGTAAAAATTGTTTGACTTGGGTTAAAAAATTTAATTTGAATTAAATTATTAAACATGTAAATTAAATGGTAGGGTTAAAAGCGTTAATTATCAAGTCAAGAAAGTTTAGTTGTGAACTACTCCAAATTGGGCTTGTTAACGGGCTAGGCACATGGAATAGCTATCTTTAGTGTGCTATTGTGCTAAAATGTTAATAAGTTAACGCTAAGGCCCGATTTTGGATAAACTAATTAAAATAGTTTTAATTGGGCTCCTAGACACCACCAAAAGTGGTGCCAACCTTGACGATGGGTGACACTGGCCCATTAATCAAGCCTAACCTAGTCCAAGATGTATTTAAATACATTAAGGCTCCTTGACTAATTAGAGAGAGATGCCAACACTAAACTTCCCTGAAGGGGTATGGCACAATGTTCTTCTTCTATATGCGCTCTTTGTTCTTTTATGCTTTTTCTGAGTGTTCTTGAATCGTTCTTGAGGTAAAAAAATAGTTTTCTTGTATTGAGAGATTAATTTTTCATAAAAGTTGTGAAATTGGTGAAATACTAAAATCTTTGCTTTCTTAAGCCTATCGTGCCGATTTGCATTCGAGGTGGTCAGAAAGTGTTTTTGATCACAATGAAAGATAAAAAATTAGTTTTCTATCTTAGAGTCATAATAAAAAATTATGATTTTTGCTGGTATCTACGCGAAACAACTGTTTTTTTTCAGAACTAGTTTCCTTTTTCCCTTGGTGCAATAAGTGTGAGAATTATTCCTGGATCGCTTCAGATTTAAACCTATCCACTATATATCTTCTGGTTAAGCTTGAATATCTTTTGTTTAAGCTTGAAAAGCCTTTTGGCTAGCACCGAAGAACTACTGGACTTCATGAAGGCTCAAATCGGCATTTAAGTGGATACTATTAGAGGCAGAACACTTAGACTGCTTTTGGCCTCAAAAAGAGATTATAGTAATCAACCCATGGTGCGTTCATGCAGGGATTGACACACTTAGAGTTACGAGTCCTAAGAGGGTATGATTTCTATTAGATCTATGTTTCAAATTGTAGTCGATCACATTTATATGTTTTCCTAAGATCTTGAGGAAATTCATGTATTTTTTTGTTTAATTTTGCTGTTTATGATTAACTTTGATTAAATTTTTGTGGCTAGTCGACATACATAAGCCAAAGATTTTCTTTCAATAGGATACACAGTCAAATAGCTACATACCTATCACTATGTCATATAACACAAGGTTTCGCTTCATGTTAGTGGCATTATTGACTATCATGAATCCATTAATTGGATGAAGCCTAGAGAACTTAAAAGACCTTGCAAAAGAATTACCAAGTGTTGCAATCGTTGGATCCTTATGCATTAAAGCCAAGTTATTAAATATGTTTCCAGTCATCACATTATCAACACAAGGCATTAACAACGCTTAAAGAATGAGACATGTTATGCCTTTTTACTTAAAAAGTAAGCAATTGGTCTCATAGGTTAAAGTTCTTAAATATTTAAGTTTTTTTTTCATAATGTTGTAATATATCAAGATATAAACCTCAATATATCAGAGCACAAAATACTTTAAATTTTTGTAAGCCCCAGTCGATCAGATGAATTGCTCAGTTCAACTTCTCATACCAAAATACAAAAGTGATTGGGTTAAGGAGTTGTCGTCAATTTTTTTTGGCTAGGTGTGATTAGTCACCTATTGAAACCATTCACTAAAGAGTTACGAAACTTTAAAGGAACAATTTTATAGCTTGCATATACTAGTGATCTATAAAGTTAAGCTCGGGAGTTAGTTATGCCACAAGTAAGGACATGATCTCTCTCGTGATGCCCAATACTTGGTGCAAACTAATCATACATATCAAAAAATTGTTTTTCTTTGGTTTCAACATAATCCCCGTTTTTTTTATTCATCAAAATCAAACAATTATCACTAATAAAAATATATCTTCAAACTCCAACTGGGACCAACTCTGATTTACAATTGATTTGAAGCTAAAATCATGTATAAAGGAAAAATTCCACTAAAATACTTGACTCCAAAAATACTCACTTATGGACTCCATTTTCAGTATTTTTTTTTTATCAATTTTGACTCCATTTAAAAAAATCACAAAAATAGTACACTGACACTAAATTGAAGAAATCATAACTTTGAAACAATATTCAAAATCAACTTTATTTAATTCAACTTGAAAGCTTTAGTGTGAGCCACTAAAGACCTTATATAGGACACACCTAGACCTATTGACACACTAAGCATGATTTTTGAAATCAATTTTGAGGCATCTGAATGCCTCAGAATAGTAGATGCTAAACTTAGAGAAAACCAAGATAGGGACAGATTTGACCTTTCAAGCTCTCTAAATTTATTTTGGATACAGAAAATCATCAAACTAAATTCTAATGAATGCTGACTTGCTATAACTCAACAAATATATTCAAAAATGCCAGAAAATCATTTTGGCTGTCATTTAAAATTTTTAATTGGACACTATTACATTTTATAGCATGTCTGACCAGCCTGCCTTCTTGATTTTCTTTTTAACTCATCCGAAATACCAACCCAATGAGCCATACATGCTTGAAAAGCTTAATCATTCTACTTTATCTAAAAAATGAGAACAATACATTATCCTCATCGAAAACATTTCATAATACTGATTAGGTACTAAAATAGAACTATGTGAATAGCTTAGGTTTCAAAATTTGTCTATATCTAATGTTTCAATAGCCTATTATACTGCTCAAGTAATGAGGATTATAGGAAAAATGCTAACAAATTCTTAAAGTCCCTAACCTAATCCAAATATATTTTTATACGAGACAATAGTATTATACTACAATAATAACTCTGATACTTGTGATCATGAAGCCTTTTGTCAAATTGTTAAAACATGTTTCTGGACAGTCAAATTTCTAGAAATGAGACCCAATAAACTCTACAAAAGGAATCAACAAAGACTTCTTAGTGCCAAGACCTAGAACTATGTCTTCTGACAGTGGCGATATTCTTCAAAGTCATTGGAATGTCTCCATTTTTATCGCTTTTATTCATTATTATTTATTCTTAGCAAGTAAATGGTACAGCAATGGCACTTATTTATGTGTTGAACCAAAAACTAAATGACTCTAAACAACACAATTTAACACACTTAAACATCACCTAAAGACTCACATTATGGCTCAAAGTTTAGATTCATCTAAGCATATTTAAACACTTGAAAATATTTTTATTTGCTCCAAATCAGCTTTAATTCAAGCTATTTTATTTTATATACCCAAGCTACTCATTAAAAAGCTTGTTAAACAAAACCAAACCTTGATTCACCTATTCATTAAGTGAATTTGACCAGAGGAGATCTTTTAGAAAAAAAACTAGTTTGACATATTCTAAACACCCTAACATGTATTTTATCAAACACATAGAATACAACCTATGGTTCTAACAACTAATCATACCCAAGACCTACTCTAAACACAAATTCACCTGGACTGAATCTACATACTCATCTAAACATCAATTCTCATCAAATTCTCATCAATTAACACTCAAGCACAAGAAAAACAAGTTTAGATTTAATTCAATCAACATGATTATCAATTAAAACATGCTTTCAATCATTTGAGTTCATCAATTGAAGAAGTAAGCTTCTAGACTCATCCAATTAAGCATAATTTCATTTACCTAAATTCATCTAAACTTAATTCATCATCATTTAAGCATTAATTATGCAAAACCTATTTAAGTACACCATAATTTCACCATGGTCAAACCTAGAGAAAGCTATTCTAGCTTGTTCAAACACTCTAACAAGTTCAAGAACCCATGGTTTCATCATTTGGCACTAGATTTAAGTTCTACTCACTTAGGATTAGTTTAAATTAGCTCATACTAGCTCAAATTAACAAGATCATGCAAGATTAGATCAATTAAGCTCAAGATCATTATCATAATCTAAGCTAGCTGAATCAAGTCTTTTCAATTTCCTTATGTTTGAACACCATATTAATTTAGAAAATCATGATTTCATCATTTAGGCTTTCTAAATGCAACTCAATATCATTAGATCCTAGCTCAACTAAGCTTAAATGAACAAAATCCTAAAAAGTGAGGTTGGTTAAAACCTAAGTTTAGTGAGATTGCCTAGTTCAGACACTTAATTAAGCTTATTAATCATGATTTAAGCTAGATTTCAACAATTAATCATGTAAACATGCTTCAAATAACAAGAAATCAAGTGAATCATAACTCAAATCAAGGTCAAAACACAAGATCATCAATAAGTTGGCTGAACAATAAAGAAGGCAAGATCATCATGGCCGAATGTGATATAAGCATGAATAATCATGAATCAAGCAATAAAGTCATGAAATTGTGGAGAAAAGTAAGAAATTATACCTATTTCGAGGTTGATTTTCCTCCTAAGGATGATGAGAGCTTGAAAGAAAAGAGAATATTCTAGATTTTCTAAAACTTGCTAAATGTTTAAAAGTTATGAAATTAAGGATGAGAACCCCTATTTATAGGCCTTAAAGTTGGTGATTTAAGCTTTAATCACCCTAGGGTGATATTAATTTAATCATTAATCTCTAACTAATTTGAGGGAAATGACATTACTACCCTTAATGAATGGATGATTAAAATTTGACACATTAATCACATGTGAAATTTGGTCAAGGCATTATTTTTATACTAATCTATGTACAATGTTTTATTCCATTTAATTAAAAAGTCCAACTAAATCTTCCATCTTGTAGCGAAAATGTGTCCTAATGATTTTCTCCAAAAAATTTGAATTTTCTATCCTAGATTTCTTGGATTAAGCCCTTGGGAATTCCTGGTATTCTAAATTCCTAAGTTCTTTAATCACCTAGTCCCAATTACACCTTCTTAACCTAATGTCCATGTTCATTTTCATTTTGGTATAATCAATTTTGAAATCCGAGTTGTAAAACTCTTCTAATTTCAAAATCTCACTTTACGCTAAAAAGTTAAATTTTTATCATTGACTTTGCCTACCATTGACTTTGCTTAGAGTTGACTTTTGTCATCATGTTAACTTTTGATTATGACCTTTAAAACAAGTCTCTTTTTCATCCAAATGGCCTTAATAACCTCTCTAATTCTCTTAAGAGACATATCAGTCAACTTTAAACATTGTCAGATTTTTGAGACTCAAGTCCTAATTTTCCAAATCTAGCACCTATCCTCTAAATCGAATAATTAAGCTTAGATGCCTAATTATATTAAACTAATTTCATAGAAACAAACCAAAATTTCAATTGGACCTTTTACATCATCTATAACTCAACTGAGAGGATCCGAACCTAGAAAATTTCATCTAACCCCAAAAATCAAGAAAAAGTCAATTAAAGGTCTAGATAAAATTGTGTGTCTACACACAATTGCGTCTTGCTTGTAAGATGTCATATTGCATCTTTGGTTGATTTCTTATTACCTAATCAAAATCCTTGTACTTGTATACTGGTGAAATAGTCAACCAAATAATATTGGGTTATACGAGAACCACCAATTAGCACATGCCTTTCATTTTGTTAAAACTATAATGAAAAACATGGTATTAATATTGGGTGAGGTTTTTCCTTTTTGAATTGATAGTTTATACTTTTCTATGCATTATGTCAATTTGATATCATCCTCCCCATACAAAAACAATAACGGGCATTGCATAGCTATAAAACTTGAATACAATTGATTAATATATCGCAAGCCACCTCTATAATCACATATCATCAACTAGTTAATTTTTCTCCATTTCCAATGATTCAAGTAGCAACTTCTGATGTAGTTGGAAAATTTTTATCGTTGACCATCTTTTGTGTATACTAATCGACATGATACTTATAGCTATTTAACCCAACCCTTGAACTTATTTCTCGCCATCCTAAATATCCTTTCAAGTTGGTTGTGCTCATCAAGCATTATTGTTATTAACTTATGAATAATTTCAAGATCCAAACCACTAATTGATCAAAATCAAAATCAAATTGATCAAAATTTTAAGCCTTTGAGTCTGTTAAAGAAAAAAGAGAAAATAGTATTAGGATTTTCCTTTTTCAAATTTCGCACAACATCTATGTCCCATGAGAACTTGTAAATTCAGTTGCATCTAAAATATTCACACATGCATTTATTTATATGCTTATGCATTCATTAATTTTCATGATGTGCTAAATTCATTCCATTTATTACATTTAAAGGACCAAGACGTTGATGATAATTTAGAGGCAAGAATCAGCATGTTAGAGTCTATCAAGGAAGTGTTCTGTCATAAAGTCAAAGAAGTGAAAACTTAGCTTGACATGCTGATAAAAAGGTTCAAGAGATCGTATGAGATAAAAAAAAACTTTGCGTAAGAGCATTTTTATCCTTGATAAATCCAAAAAAGTAAAGTTTGAAAGATCGATTGGAAACATGAATAAATACCTTTGAGGGAATACTTGGAGGAATGGGGCATGAGATCTAAGAGATAAAAGAATAGCTGTCCAAATTGACAAAAATCAAAGATCTTTTATGTGATCCCTAAAAGTCACCTTCAACCTAACCTTTAGCACTTGAAGACCTAAAGGCTTAATCAAGCATATTTCTAGATGAAGACTACAATCCCTAGTGTATTCACCTAAGTGAAACAAAGAGGCCTAATTATAGACTTATGCAAATTAGCCTACCGTCCAACCCTGCTGGTTTTCCCAGTACTACTTGTCATTTTCTGGTGTCAACCCTAAAAAAAGACCATGAAGGAGCAAATTTAATTTGATCCCACTGACCTATAAAGAATTATTCCTTTTTTATTCCAAAATCAACTTATTGCTCCTGAGCACATTCCTTTCTATAAACTCCCTTATCCTAAATGGTATGACATGAATGAACATTGCTTGTACCATGCAAGGTTCTAAGGACATTTTATAGA
Organism: Adansonia gregorii; assembly: GCA_038382025.1. Taxonomy (NCBI): domain Eukaryota; kingdom Viridiplantae; phylum Streptophyta; class Magnoliopsida; order Malvales; family Malvaceae; genus Adansonia; species Adansonia gregorii. Next base: position 4,561,031 of record JBBYHO010000003.1, read on the forward strand.
AAAATGCCATGCATTCAAGAGTAAAATTCAAAACCTATTCAACATAATTAGGTTCAAACCAAGGTTGAATGTTGCTGCTAAACTCTTGTCGCATTATTAGAGAATGCTAAGACGCAATGAAGTGATCACAAAAATAAATCTTTTGGCAACTTATGGGGTTTGTAAATATGAAGTTCAAAAAGAATGATCAATATTTGCAAGGATTCCCTATAAGCACTAACACAGCTATAAAAATAAAGTTTTTACAAGAGTAGTTCTTTTATGGGTTTTTATTTTGAATCCTGTAAATGTGGTTTTCTACCTAAAAAATGAGTGAACAAATCATAGAGTTTTGGTTGATGAAACAATGGTGTTGAATCATGACTTGAATTCTTTAGATTTTTGCCTCTACAACAATCTTTGTGTCTAATACTTAGCCAACAACTTGGCACGTAATTTGGTACATCAAATGTTGCCTCATTCACTTATTCATTCACTAATTTAGGCATTTTATTCATTCATTCATGCTTGCATGCATCAATTTTCCATTCATTGACAATCATACAAGGGTGATAATAAAAATTAATGTTGATAAGATATATGCATATTCACGCAAACTGATTGAAGTTATTTTTTCAAATTAAAGTGGAATAACATGGGACCACTAGATGAAAAAGAAGATACTACTTGGAACAAGTCAAAAACAATGAAGCGAAACAAAAGCCTTGAATACTCCAAGCCATTTAAAGAAGTAAAAAAAAAGAAAAGAGTTACAAAAGAAAGGTCTGTGAAAAACAAAGCATTAGCCAAAAGAATTTGCAAATAGTCTTGTATCATATCAATATTGCTACCAATTCATTTGAGGTAGAAAAGTAACCATTTCAAGGTAGCATAATTGAAACGAGAAAGTGATCCTATCAATAAATGCCAATAAACCACAGTCGATGGAAACTGGGACCATAGAAAGTTGAAAAAGTGAAGAAATACATTCAAATTGTGTCTTCACCCATAACTTTTCATTACCTAACAACCGTGATAGAATCAGATGATCTTCGCTGCCTTAGCAAAGCCTAAAAGACCTCCCTATCCAAAGTGGTATAATTTGAGCACTAGATATGAATATCATCAAGAGGTGGAAGGCCGTTCCATGGAAAACTATAATGCATTCAAGAGCAAAATATAAGATTTTAGGGATGACGACCCAGTGAAATTCTAAAAATTGGTGGATGCCTATTAAGAGCGATTGGCTTGAGAGTCGTTAACCTTATAGTAGTAAGCCAAAATAGGGTAATTTCTATCTTGACTTTAAAACTCTATACCCTTTTTTTAAAAATTATGGATTTTGAAATGAATGAATACTGTGCATCCTATCATAAGCCTCAGATTTTGTTAATAATGATTTCCAATATCTAGGATAATAAGAACATTTTGAAAAAAATTTTTTGGTAAGTGATCTCCATTACATTGAGCTTTCTCAGAAAGATCCTTCACCTTTATTGATGTAAATATCTTGGAAATTTAGCTATAAACGTTTCACACTCAAACATTCGTTTTTGGATTATTTAAAGGTTGAACAAATAAGTTATACTTTTAAAAGATTCATATACTGATTGTTCCATATGTGATAAGATAATGATAGCAATTTTGAAATCTTTTTTATTTGGATAACCTTTTACCATAACTTCCATGACATCTTTCTAAATGGAAGAATAAGAGTAAAAAAGAGCTAAAAACACTTTTTCCTCTAAGGTAAAACCTTTTTAATCTGACACCTAATGTATAAGATGTGAAATTTGAGATGTTTTCACATGCCAATTCAATTTTTGTTAGTGGCTATGGAGCTGATGATGTTGAGTGGCATCCATTAAACCAAAATGTTGAAAAAATGAAAAGGAAAAAAAAGAAAAAATTTCAAAAAAATTGAGTGCAATATCATATTATTGAGCTCCTTAAAATGATTTCAAAAAGAAAAATATCCATTCTCTTAGTGAAAAACTCAATAATTCAAATGGCTTTGTTTGAAAACAATAAATGGCCATTTTCACTATTCTTTGGCAAATATAGAATATTATTCCTTTTGTAGTCCCCTTTGAGCTTAACGATTATTCTTTCTTTAAACCCTAATCAAAGATCACTTTATACACTAAAGGGTAAGATGAAATAGAACTTCAAGATTAAAAGGAGCAAACCCTCTTTGTTGTGAAAAAAGTAAAATTTAAGACTAATTCAAAGTTAAAATTTCAAGTTCCTTAAGAATAAAGAATAAAGAATGAAGAAAACAAGATGAAAAAATAAAGACAAGCAAAAAAAAAAAATGAAAAAGTAAAAAAAAAAAAGAAGAAATAAAGATGTACATTCGTCTTAAAAGACATGCTCGATCAAATTCCTTTTGAAAAGAAATAGTTGATTCAATTACCATTAAACATTTGATTTAGGCCCATCTATCCTTTTCTTTCGAAACTGCAAAGCATTGCCTACGTTACATGCATACAAAGTCTATTTCAGTTAAGCATAACTCTTTGAGTTATCAAGTTATTCTTGGGAAGCTTTTAGAAATTCATTTTTTTTGGATGAGTTTTGAGTCCTTAAGAATAAGATAGGGCAATTAATTAGAAAAAAAAGATGGAAAAAAAGGAAAATGAATAAAGTTCTAAGGTGAAAACCTAAAATAGGCAGTCTAGAACAAACTTAAAGGCTTTGGAATTGCTCCTAAACCAACAAAGGTAGCCACTAATGGAGAAACATTCTTCCATGCTAATTGAAAAATGATCCTAAACCTCTGGAATCAGTAAAAGGTTGATTTAAATGCCCAAATATTAATTTAATTTAAGATAACCTTTTAGAACTTTTGTGTCCAACCTTACAAATTAATGCTTCCCAAAGACCTTCTGAATTAAACTCTCGAGACTTAATGTTCACTAGCATTAGTTTAACACCTATTGAGCTATTATATTTGAAGATTAAAAGGGTGTTATAATTTGATTATTTGCCTTTTAAAGAACTCCCATGAAAGAAACATCCATCGAAATGTGGTCTTGATAAGCCTTAACCTTGTTGCACCAATTTCTTCTAAAGTAGTGACACCCTATTTGATCTTTTAAATTTATTTCCATATCCCATCCAAAGATGTCCTAAATGGTGATCATCTATCATGAGAAAGCCTTAACATAAAAAAATGTAGATAGCATGTCCATTATCCTTAACTTTGGAAAATTCATGGCTGAAATTATTTTAAAATTCCCATAGCTTTTGAACAACTAAATCCTTTCCTAGGTTAAAATAAGAAAGGAGATCTTTTTTCATAAATCTAGAAATATAGATGAACTTTGATACTTTTCATGATTTTAATCAGAGGATTTTTATGTTATTTAAGTGGCAAAATGTTAACTCTTATCCAACTAGATAAATACTAATTTGTTATTTGGTGACTGTTAACCTTGTTTTGGTTTTGATATAACAAACAACTTAAACTAATACTCAACTTGGTATTTGTGTTTAAATTGAAAAGCATTTTAAAAAAATACAAAGTTTATAATTTGTCAAAAATTATATGCTCTAAAAAGTAAATTTATACTTAGAATAGCTTTTGAGATTTATTTAAGTCAACAAAAATCATTTCAAAAATGTTTTTGAAGGTTGGTATCAATACAAAGAACAAATGTATCGATACTATGCTTAAAAACCCTCAAATACATCGATACAAGTGTGAATGTATCGATATAGCCTGCTTATTATCGATACTCATTCCATGTGTATTGATACAAGGCTTGGCAGTAGCCAAGGTTTGGATGAAAGCCTTAAATAATCAACACAAGTGTGTATGTATCGATACAGGCTGCTTAGTATCGATACATACCCCATTTGTATCGATACAAGGCTTGGTAGTAGCCAAGATTTGGCTGAAACCCTCGATGTATTGATACAATTGTATATGTATCGATATAGCTTGCTTCTATCGATATTTAGATCCCGGTATCGATACAACAAGCTGTAATGGTCACTTTTGATTTCTGCGTCGATACTATTAGTATTGTATCAATACTATAGCGCATGATTGAATGAAAACAAGCAATTATGAAGGTTACAACAGCTCTTCAACCACCACATTAAATGCCTAATGTCTATGAATCAATTTTCAGTTATAAATGAAGGTTCCAAATAGCTGAAGAAGTGGAGATATAGATTTCATTGAATCATTGAACAAGAAAAAGCTCAAAATCATTAAATTATTTATTTTCACTTGTATCAAATTTATACTCTTCAAGCCTATTGTATCTCAGTTATCTTGTATTTAAATTCCAGCAAATATCTACCTTATAGAGGTTCAATTTGTTTGCAAAATACTGTTTTCATATCATAAAAGGGGTTGTGTGAAAGTGAGTGAAAATATTTGAGAGTTTAGGATATAATTCTCAAAGGATTTGAAAGGTTCTATCTAAGCCATAAAAGATAGTAGTGTAAGGTTATACCTTAGCCTTAAGGGTAACAATTTGCTAAGTGAATTGTGGGAGTCACCTTGGTAAGAAAGTACTAAGAAGAGAGGACATAAGTGCCGAATTAAAGGATCAAACCTCTATACATTGATTGTTGGTTTTTCTTTTCCTTATCTTATTTTTAATTTTCAATTTACTTCCAGTTTTTATAGAACCAATTCACCCCCTCTTGGTTCAATCTTTCCTTTGAAGCTAACAATTGGTATCAGAGCATTGGTCTCTAATATCGGTCTCACAACCTTGAGAAAAGATCCTTGATAGCTTAAAAATGGAGAATACAAACATTGTAACCAGAGCCTCAAGAAGCCCACAAGAGTTGAAAAGCCAAGATAAAGTTTGTCTCATGGCATTTGAGACTAATATAAGTGCTATAGGACTTGAAGGGCATTCTATCATGAGACCTTCACTCTTTAATGGTGATAACTACTAATATTGGAAGATAAGGATAAGGCTCTTTATCTAAGCAAATGATTATGAAGTGTGGAAGATCATCGTCAATGGACCACTTATCCTAAAGAAGAGAGTTGGAGATTGTGTTGTGCCAAAGGAAAAAGAAGAATGGGATGAATAAGACAGCAAAATGGCATAATTAAATGCCAAGGCCATGCACATATTATTTTATGCTCTTGGTCCAAGTGAGTATAATAGAGTCTTACTATGTGACAACACCAAGCAAGTGTGGGATAAGTTAGCAATCACACATGATGGAACAAATCAAGTCAAGGAATCCAAAATAAGCATGCTCACACTTGACTATGAATTGTTCAAGACAACGACAGATGAAACCATTAAAGAAATGTCAAATAGGTTTACGAACGTCATCAACGGGTTGAAGGCACTCGAAAAGACCTATCCAAATAAATAGATGGTAAAGAAGCTACTCAATAGTCTTCCCAAGTCTTGGGAAGCAAAAGTGACAACAATTGAAGAATCTAAAGATCCTAACACACTCTCTTTGGATAAACTCATAGGTTCTCCTCTAACCTATGAAATGAAGATCAAGCATGGAAAAAAAACCATCAAAGAAGTTAAATGTTGCCTTTGAAACAACCACTCTTGGTGATGATAATGAAGAGGTTGAGGAAGATAAAGAAATGGCCATGTTCGCGAAAAGATTCAACAAATTCATGATAATAAACAAAATAAAAAGATCTCTTAGAAAAGAAATAATGAATGGAGACTTAAGTAAGAAAAAAAAACAAATTATTTGCTATGAGTGCAAGAAACTAGAACATATCAAATTTGAATGTCCAACATGGAAGAAATCAAACCCGAAAAAACAAAAGATAAAGGCTATGGTGGCCACATGGAGTGATAGTGACACATCTGATAATGATGATGAGGAAGTGGCCAACCTATGTCTCATAGCTCATGATAAGCCCAAGGTATCTTCTAATGCTAATACTTATTTAATGAATTACAAGATATAGTTGATGAATTAGCATTAGAATTCGAAGTTATGAATTTAAAGAGCAAGAAAATGATTTCAACTTAAGGAGAAAAATGAAACACTAAACATGACAAATGATGATCTTAAGAAGAGAGTAGATGAGTTACAAGTCAATATTAATGATCTAACCAAAAAGAACACAAACTTGCATAACTCATTTACAAGGTTTTATATGGCACAACAAAAATTGAATAACATGCTAGAAACATAAAGATCATTCTTTTATAAAGATGGTTTGGGCTATACTAGAATTGAAAAAAAAACTCACTTTAGGAACTTCGTTATAACATAAAACAAATCATTTGATGCATCTAGCATATGTACAAATTGCCAAAAACTTGGTCACACATTCCATACATGTTTCTTAAAAACTATCACTTATAGAGGCAAGCTTATTAGGAGAATATAGGTCCCCAAAGGTGTTAGCACATCTCAAGATGAAGCTATAAAATTAAAATGGACTTCAAAAGGCACAAAAATTTTGAACACTAATACTCAAAGACCTAAGAAAATTTGGGTACCTAAAAAGAAAATATGATTTTATGGTTGTAGGAGGAAGAGCATTGCTTTACGGCAAATTCAACAAAGGAAAATTCTTGGTACCTTGATAGTGGATGCTCAAGACACATGACTAGTGACAAAAATTAATTCATAGAGCTGAAGCCTAAGGATAGAGGGAGTGTTGCTTTTAGTGATAACTCAAAAGGACAAATTAAAGTTATTAGAACCATAGGTAAAAATTCTTCATCCAACATTGAAAATGTTTTATTTGTTGAAGGTCTAAAACATAATCTCTTTAGTATTACCTAATCGTGTGATAAAGACATAAAAGTTATTTTTGAATCAATAAATTGTCAAGTCGTTGATGTTAAGACAAATAAAATTGTTTTTGTAGGACACAGAGAAGGAAATGTTTATGTTGCACATCTAGATGACTTATCTTCTTAAAATGTTTGTTTCGTTGCTAATAATGGTGACTTGCATTGATTGTGGCATAGAAAATTAGGACATGCTAGTATGAATGTAATTTCCAAACTATCTAGAAAAGACCTTGTTGTTGGATTGCAAAAAATAAAATTTGATAATGATAGAATATATGATGCATGTGTCCAAGGCAAACATAGGAGAGCTTCATTCAAACCAATAAATATTGTCTTAACTACTAGAGTATTACAACTTATTCATATTGATCTTTTTGGTCCTACTAGGACATTAAGCTTAGGAGGTAAATAATATGGATTTGTTATTGTAGATGATTACTTTAGGTTTACTTAGGTTCTCTTCTTGCACTCTAAAGATAAAGCCTTAGAAAAATTTATTACTTTTTGCAAAATTATCCAAAATGAAAAAGGTTATTATATTTCAAGTGGAAGAAGTGATCATGGAAAAGAATTTGAAAACCTTAGTTTTGATAAATTTTGTAATGAAAATGGTATTAGCCATAACTTTTCGACACCTAAAACTCTTCAACAAAACGAAGTTGTTGAAAGAAAAAATAGAACCTTAAAAGAAATGGCTCGAACCATGCTTTGTAAAAACAATTTACCAAGATACTTTTGGGCGGAAGCCATTAATACTTCTTGCTATATTATAAATAGAGCCATGGTTAGGCCAATCCTAAAGAAAACTCCATATGAACTTTTTCAAGGAAGATAACCTAAAATTAGCTACTTTCATCTTTTCAGATGTAAATGTTTATTAAATAATGGAAAGGATAATCTTGATAAATTTGATGCAAAAGTGAGGAAGGAATTTTTCTTGGTTATTCAACAAATTGCAAAGCTTATAGAGTGCTTAATAAGAGAACTTTAGTTGTTGAAAAGTCAATACATGTTATATTTGATGAAGCTAACTTAACCTTAAGAAAGATGTCTTTTGATAATTATGATGTAGAGATTTACCAAGAACAAACATTACATAAGGAGCAAGGACAAGCAATGTAAAATCAAGAAGATCTAAAAGAGGAAGAACTTTATGAGCCAACTGAAGTAGAAAGGGAAAAAAATCATCATAGAGAGTTGACTTATGTTAAAAAAGGTGAGATAATTGGTGATCCTAAGCAAGGGGTAAGAACTAGATCATCCTTTAGAAATACATGCAATTATGTAGCCTTTTTTTCGCAAATTGGGCCCAAGAATTTAGATGAGGCTCTAAAAGATGATAATTGGATCATGGCTATACAAAAAGAGTTAAACCAATTTGAAAGAAGCAAAGTTTGGAATTTAGTTGAGAAACCTAGTAATTATCCATTGTAGGTACTAAATGGGTTTTTAGGAACAAACTTGATGAGAATGGAACAATAATTAGGAATAAGGCTAGATTA